>JAGPOW010003648.1:99089383-99148786 GCA_030014935.1 Caiman crocodilus
CACTGGTCAGGCCACAGCTGGAGTACTGTGTCCAGTTCTGGGCACCCCACTTCAAGAGGGATGTGGACAACATTGAGAGGGTCCAGAGGAGGGCCATCCACATGATCCGGGGACAGCAGGGCAGACCCTACAGTGAGAGGCTACGTGACCTGGACTTGTTCAGCCTTCACAAGAGAAGGCTGAGGGGGGACCTTGTGACTGTCTATAAACTCACTAAGGGGGACCAGAAGGGTTTAGGGGAGACCTTGTTTCCCCTAGCGCCCCTGGGATAACAAGGAATAATGGCCACAAGTTGTTGGAGAGTAGGTTTAGACTAGACATCTGTAGGAACTACTTCACAGTCAGGGCAGCTAGGATCTGGAACCAACTTCCAAGGGAACTGGTGCTGGCTCCTATCCTGGGGATACTTTTTATACCCGTGGAAAACCAAGAACCCACAGTGTGGGAGGTTTGGGAAAGATGGAAAATCTTGAAAAACATTACCTGATATTGTACTTTTTTTGGCCATTTCTGACATTTTTTTAATGTCATTTTTTAAGAAGTGGTTCAATGCCTACCTGGCTGGGGTCATTTGAGTTCAGTTTTCCTCCTGCCCAGGCAGGGGGTCGGACTTGAAGATCTACAAGGTCCCTTCCGACCTAATTTCTATGATTCTATGAATCAACCAAAAGAACTGAGTACACCCAAGATGCTTAGATAAAAGCAATACTGTCATAAACATATCATGTAACTGCACCAGGTATTTGCTGTGATTTCTACTGAGTATAATGGACTATGGTAGGGCTGTCCAATTTCCAAGCAATTGAGAACTACGGACCTGGTAGACATATGTCACTGGGGCCACAGACCCGGGGGCTGAACTCTGAGCATGAGCTCCCCTGACTCCTCCCTACCATGCAGGCTGCCCGCTTCACCTCCCACGGCATGCACAGTGGGCAGCCTGGTTCCTCCAACTCCTAGCCACATGCACAGAGCAGGCAGCCTGTCTCCTCTCCTTTTTCAGCTGTCGGCCACATGGGCAACTTGTCTTCCCAGCAGCACAGGCAGCCTAACTCCTACTGCATGCACTACACACCTGCAGTGAGGGCAGCTTGGCTCCCTTTTTTGCTAGGCTCACAGCTTGGACACTCCAGCCCTGTCCTGATCACTGGGGCAGGAGTAGGATGACCATATGTCCTGGATTGGCCAGGACAGTCTCGGATGTTGGAGGCTGTCTCAGCATCCTGGCCATTGGAGAAAATTGAAGCCAAAGTCCTGGATTGGTGGGAACCTACCTGCACATGTGGCTTCTGAATCAAAGGCAGGGCACATGTGGGTGGGTTCCCACCAATCTGGGCCTTTTACTTCCATTTTCTTCAGGGAGCCCAGGCAATGGACTGCTCCCTGATCTGGACACTGCTGGGCTGTGAGCGGAGTTGCTTACTCAGTAGTGTCAGGGGAGGGAGAGTGTTGTACATGGGGAGTTATGGGTTTGGAGCTGTGTGTGTACATGTACACTGTGCTGTCCTGCCTAGCCACACTCCTGGGAGCCATGGGGCAGTTTATGTGTGTGTGTGCATGTGCGTGTGTGCACGTTTGCACGTGTGTGTGTGTGCACATGCTTGCGCTGGCAGTCCGTAGTGCCCTTTGTCTCAGATTTCCTTATTGTGTCCTGGATTCCCCTCAAAATATTATGGTCACCATAGGCAGGAACAACTGGGAGGGAAGGGGGGAGGATGTGGTGGCCTGTCAGGAGCTCACAGACCATATGTGACCCCATGCTAACTGCATGCATCCACAGGCAGCCCGTTAGACTAGTTCATGCAGCTGAGCATAGTCCATTCCTGGACTATGAGAATTGAGTACTTGGGTCACTGCAAGATCTCTACTGACCACTCATCAGAACATTTTGCCTGTGAGTAGCTACAAAAAAAAAGTAGATTGTGATCAGTCACCTGTCCAATTCCCTGACATGCATGCTAATGACAGTACCATTCCTGTTACAGAATATTTCTAGCAGAAATTCTCTGTCATTCAGGAATCCATTATACTGATTTTCTTCTACCTGGAATTTATGAGAAACTGCCACTTGATTATCAAACTGTAGTATGTGCCTGATTAGACATGGATTTTATGATGATCTAAGTGGGGTTAGTAATTTATGCCAGGGCAGATTAATTATGGGTGTTGACATATGATCCACCGAGCCAGTCTCATATCAGGTTAAGCCATACTGAACTTACAACACTTCCCAACTTCCCAGAAAAGGCACTAGCATCATGTCACGCTCCTGACTTCTCCCTTGGGGAAAACCAAACTGATACTATGCAACAGGCTGGAATGGCTGAATCATTAATGAATCCCAGGGCTTCGCCCATGATATTGTGCAAAAGCTTGATACAGAGCCAAGATTCTACAGTGGTGACAGGTGGAAGAGTAGTTTAAGGATAAGGAATGAAGATTCCTTGTCAGAATGGGTGTCACTGAGCTTCCTAGCCAGAACAAAATACATCACAGCCCTGAATCAAGACCAGTTGAGATGACAGAGGCAGTCATAGAACAGCAGTTGTCACTGTAGCTGTGTCACATGTTCACTTACAACAGTGGCAAATCATTGGAATGCTGTGATGTATTAGGCCTCTGACATCCCTTACCCTTAAGACATGATTAACTGGTTAAGCAGTGACCTGGTCACACGTTTATGCAATTAATGGCATGATAAAACTGGAAATAAGTCACAAAGTTATTACACAAAATGTGTGTAACAGCTTTATAGCTGGTTCCTGTTGTGCCTTTGCATTGAACGTGTGGCCAGTGGTCCCAGCCCCTGGAGCACTCTCCTGTTATAGCAGAAAGCCCCTTTTCCTCTTGCCTGCAGTTGCTCTCCCCTCCTTGGATATGTTTTTCCTCTTCTACCTTTTCTTCCTTCCTTTTTCTTTCACTTTAAGATAAGGAATTGTGTTTTAAAATGTGTATGTGTGCATTTTGTATCTCTCCGTGTAGTTTGGTATTTTTATCTATTTGTGAGCCATGGCATTTGTAGCTTATATTTTATACTTCTCACCTTTCACCTTTCAACTGAATGTGTTTGTTACAATGTATAATTTACTTATGAAACTAATGTTAACAAGGGCAGGAATCAAACTGCCCTTCCCTGTATTAGGCTGGCCTCTGAAAGAGCTAGTGAATCAGTGACTGAATACGTAACACAGTAGCAGGCAGCAATTAACACCTGGGAAGCTGCAAATCAACCAAGGAATGAACTCAGTAGAAGACAATGTAGCAACCAGGAAATCTCTAAATGTCACTGATCAAAGGCTAGAAGCCCTGGCCTGAGTTAATCAACGCCAGAGACCAACTTTTAGGTTGAATATCTTCAGATCGACCACTCCCAGAGCCCTATTCAAAACTCATCAATGGACTCCCAGATCTTCACGTACATGCAAACGACCCCTGGGGCTGACAGATGACGTCCAGTAGCCACCGGGGGGAGGGGGGGGAGTCCCACGAGGGTCAATGACCCCTGGATTGGGCAAACCTGAAAACTGGGGAGTCACCAACGTCTGCTAAGGACAGATAAAAGGCAGTGAAAAGTGACCCTCAGTGTTGCCATCTTGATCTCCAACTCAACCAGACCTGTCCAGCCAGATGGACCAGCCGGTGACCCCCTTCTGGAAGATAACACCCTACTGAAAGAAGCCTCAACTACAGACTCCAGTGCTTGTAGGATAGGTATACCTGACTCTGTAGCCTGCTAGTGTGTGTGTGTATGTGTGTGCATGTGTGCGTGTGGGGACCAGCCCCAAGGTCTATGATTACAGTCTTCAATCCACCTAATAAACTAGAATTTTAAGGATCCCAAGTTGGAAATTTGTAGCCAACACTGTGTGCTCTAGAGCATCATTTCTCAACCTGTGGGTTGTGAACCCAAGAGCAGGTCATAAGAACATATGAAAGAGTTGTGAACAAACCTTAAAAATGGATTCGCCTTAAAAGGAGAAAAATACAGGAAATTGTGGCTTTTCCCTTGCAGGCTGAAAGAGTGCTTGGGGCTCCTCATGCTGCCTCCATACCCACTCCCTGCCCCACACACTGGGGGCTGGAGCCTGGGTTGAGGGGGGCAATGGGTCATGAGTGAGGGCACTAGGTCAGGACTGGCTATTGATATTTACAAATGCATCCTGGTACAAAAAAGGTTGAGAACCACTGGCTAGAGCCTGGGAGCAATAATCACCTAACAGAGCTTCCAGATGTGGGAGTGAATGAAGCTCTCCTCTCTCCCACAATTGGGAACCCTGATCAGAGCCCTCAGCTGCAAGGGTGCATCGTGCACTCCCATGGCTGGGATCCCTAGCAGTGACAGAGCTCCCTGCCACGGGTGCACACCATGTGTTCCCATGGCTGGTGAGCCCCTGGGGCTGGGTGCTCTGATCAACTGATGGGGCTCTTAGCCATGGGAGTGAAGATTGACAGTGAAATCATGATCCTGGGCTCCACCTGCCAGGGCCAACATGGCATTATGGGATCTGATGCTTGATCCTGCAATCGAGCCTCTTGCCATGCATGTGTAGCATGGTAGGAAGTACGATTGTTGGGATTGTGCATTAGATCCCACCAGGAAGCTGATTTTCTTTGTCAGAATAAAATCATGAAGATGCTGTGCTTTAATGGCTGCCAAAATAGCTCCCACTTCTTTCCGGCCCAGCAAGAGAACCAATGGAGTCCAGTGTAACCTTCTCACAGCTGCTAATAAATAGCCAATTTATCTCGTTCTCTGACAAAAGATCTACTTGGATGGATGAAGAGCATGCTGTCGATATAGTGCATCTGGACTTCACGAAAGCTTTTGACAAGGTCTCACGTGAGTGTCTCGTAAACAAATTGGAGAAATATGGGCTAGACAAAACTACTATGAGGTGGATCGATAATGGGCTCAATAGCTGTAAGCGAAGAGTAATTATTAATGGGTCCACGTAAGAATGGCAGGAGGTTTTGAGTGGACTCCCACAAGGGTCTGTCCTGCACCCAGTGCTATTCAACATGTTTATTAATGATTTGGATGCTGGCACAGAAAGCTTCTTGAGCAAGTGTGTGGATGATACAAAACTGGGAAGAACTGGAGGATGGGAGAGCAATTCAGAAGGATCTTGACAGATTAGAATTCTGGGCTGAAGCTAACAATGTGGACAAATGCAAGGCAGTACACCTCAGAAAGAGTAGTCAAAAACATAAATACAAAATATGTGATACCTGGTTGGATGGCAGTGCTATGGAGAAGGATCTGGGAGTCCTAGCAGACCACAGACTCAATATACATCTGCAATATGAATCAGCTACACAGAAGGCAATACAGTTTTGGGATGCTTCAATAAAAGCATTAGGTGCAAGACATGGGAGGTGATAGTGCCTCTCTACTCAGTTTTGGTAATGCCTCATCTAGATCATTGTGTGCAGTTATGGACTCCACATTTTTAAAGGATGGGGAGAAGTTAGAGAGGGTCCAGAGTTTGGTGTTGTTGGCGAACTTGGCCAGTCTGCTTCTGACACCAATGTCTACATCACTGATGAAGATTTTTTTTTTTTAGGACTGGAAGAGACCCCAAAAGATTATTGAGTCCAACCCCCCGCCTGAAGTGTAGGAAGTTAGCTGAGATTATAGGATCCCAGCAAGATAAGCATCCAATTTACTCTTGATGGTTCAATGTAGGTGCTTGAACCACCTCCGATGGCAGGCTGTTCCAGACCTTGGGGGCTCTGACAGTAAAGAAATTCTTCCTTATGTCCAGTCTGAAACAGTCTTGCAGTAGTTTATAACCATCCAACCTCATCATCCCTTGGGGCACTTTGGTGAACAAACGTTCCCCCAGATACTGGTGGTCATCCCTGATAAACTTATAGGTGACCATCAGATCACCCCTGAGCCTGCGCTTTTCCAGGCTGAAGAGCCCCATAGCTCTCACCCTGTCATCGTAGGGTCTGTTTTCCTGACCTCTGATCATGCACTTGGTTCTTCTCTGGACTCTCTCAAGCTTCTCCACTTCCTTTTTGAATTGTGGGGCCCGAAACTGGACGCAGTACTCCAGCTGAGGCCTTACCAAGGCTGAATACAAGTGGCTAATGATATCCTGGGATTAGCTTGAGGAACAGCTATGGGTGCAAGCCAGTGTTTTGGTCACTTTACTAGCCGCAGAATCACACTGCAGGCTCATGTTCATCTTGTGGCCAATGACGAGTGTCGCAGAGCACCTAGCTGCCCTGCTCCTAAGAAGGAAAAAACTGCTAGGGAAGGCGCCCTCGCAGTTAATGATGAGTCCAGTTGCGGGATGCCAGGGCAACTACAGGAGGTCAGCTGACCAAAAGGGCCTGGCTCCCTTATAAACCCTAGGGGCTGAGGCCAGAGGGCAGTTCCCTGCCAGCAGCCAAGGAGTTCTCTCTCATGGAAGAGAGGAGAAACCTGAATGCAGGAGCAGCGTCTGACTGTTGTGGGATGAAGTATGCCCAGTAGGCTTGAACATGGTTATAGCCCAGGGGCTTGTGCTGGGTTACTGTTTAATACTGGTGGTTTGGGTGAGACTATCATGGGTTGGAGGAGGCCTCATAGGGGACCCACAGCAGTGTGGGGACCCCAGAGCCAGAAAGGGCGTGATATTTGGGATGCACTGACCCCAGCCCCAGAGAGGGGGGCAGTTGAGAAGCCGCAGAGAGGGGACATTTGTGAGAAGCCCAGTGAAGGTGTGGTGAGCCCCAGAGAGAGGCCAGCATTGTGGAGAAGCCCCAGGAGAGGGGGCACAAAGTGAGACAGGACCGTGGAGAGCCCTAGCATCAGAGAGGGTGCAGATTGAAAGAGGCAGGGCCTGGAGAGGGCAAGGGGGCCAAATTATAAACAAGGCCCAGACCAAACAACGTCTATTCTATCTGTGAGGCTTGGGGTGTAGTAAAAGGGTGGTTGGAGCCACACATAGCCTGTAAGGCTAGAGTGCCCGAGGCACCCATTGCAGAGCGGGACCCACAAGAGGTCCGGGAATCCACAGGGTGAGATATTGCAACAAACCGTGTCCAAGAGAATGTAAGGCAGCCTCCCATATATTTATACCCCATCAAAGATGTGGCGGGAGAGAAGTGAAGGTGTCCTTTGGGCCAACTTGGCATGGGAAGGAGGTCTTTAGGGAGATCATGGCTGTCCCACAGGACCCTGTGCCGTAACAATGATATGCAAGTCTCTTTGTTCCATAGTGCTAGCCAGCATAGCACTGCAAAGCCTATAAGGATGCTGCAGGTTTTTCCTCCCAAGATGGAGAACCTTGCATTTTTCAATGTTAAACACCATCAGGTTCTTATCTGTCCATTTCCTGAGCCTATCCAGGTCAACCTGGATCACCCTCCTGTCTTCAGGTATGGATCATTTGCCCCAAAGTTTGGTGTCATTGGCGAACTTGGCCAGTCTGCTTCTGACTTCAATGTTCGCATCATTAATGAAGATGTTGAACAATATGGGTCCAAGGACAGAGACTTGGGGGACCGCACAGGTCACAGGGCACCATGACAATTGACTTCCGTCAATTACCTCCCTCTGGGTCCAACCACAGAGCCAATTCCCCAGCCAATGGATCATGGTGGACCGAAGGCCACAAATGACCAGTTTCTCCAAGAGGTGATCATGGGATACCAGATCAAAGGCTTTTTTGAAGTCGAGATATATGACATCAATCTCTTCTCCCTTGTCCAGGTGATAGGTCACCTGGTCATAAAAGGAAATGAGATTTGTCAACCAAGACCTACCCGCAACAAGCCCGTGTTGGCTAATCCTCAGGATGTTGGTGTTGGCCAGTTCATTAAGGATGGTCTCTTTAATAAACTTTTCTAAGATCTTCCCCAGGATAGAGGTCAGGCTGATGGGCCTGTAGTTTGCTGAGTCCACTTTCCTTTCTTTCTTGAAGATAGGTGTCCTGGGTCCCAATAGAAATGGCCCAGAAGGTACGATAAACAAGATCGGATTGTCAGGCAGGCGAGTGATGGAGAGGGTAAGACAGCGTATTGGTTGCAAAATGAGATTTTACTTACGCCCCTGAAGATACTGGCGTAGTTGAGAAGTACTTGCTTGGTTACAGGTAACTCGGACCGTAATGCAACCGACAATGTAACAGGCAACCGAACTGGCAACAGAGCCAACGAGTCGAGAAGTTCGTTAATGCAGCGAGCCGGCAAGGAACGGGGTACGTCTGGAAGGTCGATGACGGGGAGGTGTTGGAGGGTGATCAGACCGCCAACTGTCTCAGAGGTACTCTCAGAGATCTCTGACGCGTGTGCATGGATCTCTCCTCAGAGTTCTCTGGTTTGGGCGGAAACTGCTTTAACCTTTTATATGGCTAGCAAGCCAATAGCTAACCGCTAAGTAAGAATAATTTACAACTGGACAATGGTGGTGCACGTATCTGCATAAAGTTGGCGGGAACTTTTTCTAAGCTGTAACTTTCCATTACTGTGGCATATAGTTATTGGGTCCTGGCATTGTGGAATTTTCCACTTGTGACTTATTTTCTTGCTGTGACCTACTTTTGCAGTGCCATGCGTATCAAGCCAATAGAATTTTCCACAGAGGCCAGATCAAAAGGGAACCATTGACTAAGGTGATTGACAGTTTATATAGGACACATCCATATTAGGTGGCAACATCAGTTTCTCGGGGTGGGGTAGGTTGCTCGCTCAATCTATTGTGACACGAGCACTTAACTTTTTCAAGAACTCATTTATGACAATAGGCACCACATTGGCCTTCTTCCAGTCTTCTGGCGCTACACCAGAGCACCAGGAGTTCTCCAAGATCCATGCCAGGGGCTGGGCTATGATGCTCACCAGCTCCTTGTGTACCCTGGGGTGAAGATTGTCAGGGCCAGCTGACTTGAAGGTATCCAGCCTCTCAAGGTGTTCCTTTACGAGGTCAGCATTGATGGAGGGCAAGGGATCTCCCTCACCTAGACTTCCCTGTCCCATAGCGGGAATGGGTGTCCCATGGGACTGATGAAAGACTGATGCAAAGAACCCATTTAATAGTTTGGCTTTTTCCTGGGTGTCAGTTGTCAGTTGTCCCAACTAGTTCAGCAGGGGTCCAAAGTTGCCCTTGCTTTTCCTCCGGCTCCCCACATATCTGAAAAAGGACTTTTTATTGTCCTTGATGCTCAGAGTTAGTTGGAGTTCTGTCGCAGCCTTGGCTTTCCTGGTTTGTTCCCTGCAGGACCGGACCAATGCAGAATATTCCTCCTTGGAGGTGAATCCCATCCTCCATCTTTTGTAGGCCTTTCTTTTAGCCTCAGGAGATCTGCTAGATCCTTGGAGAGCCAGGGGGGCTGCTTTGCCCTCTTGCTGCCTTTCTTCCAAGATGGAATAGAATTAGCTTGTGTGTTGAGGATCACTCCCTTATGGGGCAAGCACTCTTCCTGGATTCCCCTCACACTGGGGTTGTGGTCCCTTAGGACCTCACTGACAAGCCTCTTGAGCTTGTCAAAGTCGGCTTTCCTGAAGTCAAGGACTTCAGTATTGCTGACTGACTTGCCAGCTTTATGGCAGAGGGTGATCAGCTCATGATCACTGTCACCCAGATTCCCATAGATCACTAGGTTGCCAATTAGGTCATCCCCAGTAGCCAGTACCAGGTCGAGCTGCGCTTTACCTATCGTTGGCCCGTAGATTTCTTGAGTCAGGTAGAGGTCATCCACGCATGATAGGAAGCTTTGTGACCATGATGTTAAAGAGTATAGGCCCTAGGACAGAGCCTTGAGGGACCCCTCTGGTTACAGTGCACCGCAACAATGGACTTCCATCAACCACCACCCTCTGGGTCCTACCGTAGAGCCAAGTCCCCAGCCGGCAGATCATGGTGTGGTTGAGACCACAGTTAGCCAGTTTTGCCAAGAGGTGATCATGCAATACCAGATCGAAGGCTTTTTTAAAGTCAAGATATATGACATCAATCTGTTCCCCCTTGTCCAGGTGATAGGACACCTGGTCATAAAAGGAGATGAGATGGGTCAAACAAGATCTATCCACAACAAACCTGTGCTGGGTATCCCTCAGGATATTGCCATCAGCTAGTTTGTTAAGGATGGCCACTTTGATAATCTTTTCCAAGACCTTCCTCAGGATAGAGGTCAGGGTGATGGGCCTGTAGTTTGCTGGATGTACTTTCCTCTCTTTCTTTAAGATAGGTATGACATTAGCCTTCTTCCAATCTTCAGGCACTTCACCAGAGCACCAGGAGTTCTCAAAGATCCAAGCCAGGGGCTAAGCTACGATGCTTGCCAGGTCCCTGTGCACCCTTGGGTATAAACCGTCAGGGCCAGCTGACTTGAAGGTATCCAGTCTGTCTAGGTGTTCCTTCACAAGGTCAGCTTCAATGGAGGGTAAGGAGTCTCCCTCACCTGGGCCTCCCTGACCCACAGTGGGCAGGGGCATCCCATGGGATTGGTGAAAAACTGATGCAAAGTACCCATTAAGCAAACTTGCTTTTTCATGGGCATCTTTTGTCAGTTGTCCCATCTGGTTTAGAAGGGGTCCAATGTTGCCTTTGCTTTTCCTCCAGCTCCCCACATATCTGAAAGAAGACTTTTTATTGTCCTTGATATTTGTAGGTAGCTGGAGTTCCATCATAGCCTTGGCTTTCCTGGTTTGCTCTCTACAGGTCCGGACCAAAACAGAGTATTCCTCCTTGGTGGTGGTTCCAGTCCTCCATCTTTTGTAGGTCTTCCTTTTTAGACACAGGAGGTCCACTAGTTCTCTGGAGAGCCAAGGGGGCTGTGCCCTATTGCTGCCTTTCCTCTGAGATGGGATAGACTTTGCTTGCACATCTAGTGAGGAGCAATCACTCGTCCTGAACTCCCCTCCCCTTTGGGTTGTGGCCCTTTAGGGCCTCCCTGATGAGCCTCCTGAGCTTGTCAAAGTCAGCTTTCCTGAAGTCAGGGACTTCTGTATTACTAACTGACTTGCCAGCTTTACAGAGGATGGTGAAGGTGATCAGCTCGTGGACACTGTCACCCAGTTTCTCTTTGATTGATAAGTGGCTGATTAGGTTGTCCTCAGGTGCCAGTACCGGGTCAAGCCTTGTCAGCCTGTAGACTTTCTGCATCAGATAGAGGTCATACATGCATGAGAGAAACTTTGTGACTGCTCGGATTTGGCTGAGTGCTCCTCTCATGAGATGTCTGGGTAGTTAAAGTCTCCCATGACAACCATACAATGGGAGCACACAACCTCTACCAATTCCCTGGCAAACTCCTGGTTAAAGTCTTGACCCTGGGTAGGGGGTCTGTAGTAGACACCCACCACAGTATTCCCTGTGCTGTGCTCCCCACGGATTTTAACCCAGAGGGTCTCAAGTCATCCACCATGTGTGCCAATGCCGGCCTACAGGGATGCGTAGCTTCTCTTGACATAGAGCTACAGCCGTGCCCATTTTGTCCACTTGATCCCTCTTGTGCAGGGTATAGCCACCCTGTGGTCCAGTCATGGGTGGAGTCCCACCAGGCCTCTGTTATCCCTATGATGTTGTAATTATTTGTGTTAAGCAGGAGGACAAACTCCTTCTGCTTATTCCCCAACCTCCTGGCATTCGTGTACAGGCAAACAAGTGTCCCCTTGGGCATTATACATGGCATAATAATGTCAGATGAGCACAAACATTTGTTTCCCTGGGGAAAAGCAGCAGTGGCATAGCGTGTGCTCCTGCTACTAGTACCTGGGCAACGCCTGTGCCAAGTGTGCTCTGGAGCATGGCAGGTTACCCCAGGTCTGGTAGAGGGGCTGGAGCCAGCAGCTGTGCTGGCCCACATGGAAGCCTGGGTAGCAGCTGGAGTGTGGCTCTAGTCAGACAGGCTCTGGTTTTGGGCAGCCACTGCTGCCACATGAGCCTCCCCACATTTTTTTTTGGCATGGGTGTTTTTGACCCTAGGATCTCCTGGAGTCAAGACCCCCAGTGAGGAGAATGCCTGCTTGTCTGGTGTGTGGTATGGGTCTGAGATGCCACATACTGCATGTCCATGCTAATTTGGATGTGGCCTTAGAGTGCAAATGGAGAGAATGATCTGGACCTTAATGACATACATTCTCCTTTTGACTATTCATTTACAACTATGTACAATATCTGTTATATAAACTAATTTTTAGGATGCATAGTATTTTATGGTGTCTCATAACTTACTACCCTTGAAAAATGGAGTGATGTGTTAATTGTGATAACTTACTAAAACAGTTATATAATGAAAAAGCTCTCAGTGTCCTAGTCCAATAATTTTTCAGACTTCTGCACTGAATACCAGAAAGACTGACATCCTTTTGACTTCTGCAATTGAGGAGGCTAGACTTAAGTAAATATTCTCTGCAAGGTGCTGTTGTAAGGCAAACCCAAACACTGGAAGTAGAGCTAGCGTCAAATGGACCTAGTGTCATTGGACCAAATTCATTTGCAAAACCACTCCCAGGTTCCTGGAAGAGAAGGTAGAGAGTTCTGAAAAAGGAGCAGTGTAGCTGAAACTTGAAGAGGCAACAGGCAAGTATATGTACAACAATGAAGGGTTGATGACAACAAACCATTTAGGGGTTTTGCTGATGTTTTCAAGCTATTTCTTAAAGAAAAGGTTCAGGAGACCAAACTGGCCAAACTCAGTGCAATGATGATCATCATTAAGGGCTTATCGTATTTTCGCGTCTATACCCCACCCACGGGTATAGGCCGCAGCCACGTATAACTCACAAACATTGTATTTTGGTAAATAAATCCATGTATACGTCGCACCCCATATACGTGGCGGCATATACACGGGGAGGCGGCGCAGCCTGGCCTGCCCAGGCCCAGCAGGGAGGCTACACAGCCCAGCCCTCCCTGGCCCCAGTCCCTGCAGCAGCGGCAGTGCAGCCTGGCCTGCTGGGGCCCAATGGGGAGGCATCACAGCCCTCCCCGGCCAGGCCCCGGCCCCGGCCCCGGTGTGCGGCAGCGGCAGCACAGCCCAGCCTGCCTGGGGCCCAGCGGGGAGGCGGAGCAGCCTGCCCTGGCCCAGGCCCCCTCAGCGGCAGTGGCAGCGCAACCCAGCCTGCCCTGGCCCTGGAGCATAGCTTGGCCTGCCCGGGGCCCAGCAGGGAGGGGATGCAGTCAGTCCCAGCCTCTGTGGCAGCGGCGGCACATCCCGGCCTGCCCGGGCCCAGCGGGGATCAGCGTGGCACAGCCCAGCCCGCCCTGGCCCTGTCCCTGTCTCCCTGAGGTGGCGCAGCTCGCCCCAGCCCCCACAGTTGCGGCAGCGGCAGCGCAGCCCGGGCCAGCCCCCGTGGCGATTTCAGTGCACCAGGGCCCTGGCCCTAGCACTGCAGGGGGAAAAAAGTCTGTGGCCAGCCCGCACCCCCATATAGCCTACACCCATCCTTTTTTTTTGCAAAATCGCATATACCCCACGGGATATATGCGCAAAAATATGGTACTCGGTCTGTGACATAATGCATCCTTTAGCAGTCCAAGGAGTGGTTCCTTTGAGTGGCTTCTTTGACTGGCTGAAGGAATTTGAATGGAGTAAAATGTCAGTCACATTTTCTACTGCACCCATAGCTATCTTTCATTTGTGTAGTACCACTGTGGTCATACAATTGTCCATGTTTATCAACAACTTGAAAACTAGTTCCTGCCAGTTTCTTATCTAGCTTTCAACAAGACATTTTAGAAACCCAGCAAGCCTAACTCAGGCCTCTTGTAATAGCCAGGCATACAGGGTACACACTTAATAAACATGAATAGCATCATCCCTTTAGCCCATTTTTTCTAGTATGCTTTTTGTCCCAATATCAGGAATATTATAGTTTTGTTGTAAACATTGAATAACTAGCAGTATATTGGGAGTTTTATTTATAGCATGAGAACAGAATTAATATTTACTACTGATTAGGAAAAAAGCCCTTAACAAATAAGCAGGAAGAACACATAGCATAATGAATGCATCAACAAAATGAACACTTGAATAAAAAAAAAATTCAAGTAAATCATCTATTTGTGGATGACTTGCTCATTCAGTGAACTGAACAGACCAATGTATCAAAATTTTCCATTAATAAAGGATTACTGCTTCATCTGTGGCTGCAGAAGAAGCCCAACTATTCAATCCACCATGTGAACTTTCTTCTAGAGCAGGCAGTAATCTCCTCACTGACACTGCAAAAGAATACATGTAGGGCAATAGCTGTTTTACCTATTCCACTTTAAACTGCAGAGCACTACTGGTGCAGAGGCCTAATACACCCTCTCCATATCACTGGAAAGTCCAGTCTAGAATGCACTCCCCTATAACTACTGGAGGTATTTTGGTTCTGCCAGATATGATAGCACATACATATATACCTCCTCACTCCTTAAATATGGGCACTGACAGAAAAAAGTTGGCATAAAGCTCTCTGTTAGGAAACATGGAAATACAGCTTTATAAAGTTTATTATATTGTGAAGTTTACAGATACCACAGAAAGAAAAGTAATATACAATTCTCTGAGTAGCCAAACAATCCATTTAGCTTTTTTAAAAGGTATTTTTATTCACTCAGTGCTTCAGTTCAAATTAAAGTCCCTCTCTATAAGATGCAAAGTGTTTTACTTGGGGAGCAGAGGGGGGAAATAAGGACCTACAATATATGCAAAACCAGAAAAAACAAATATAATTATTTTGCATAGGTGTAGTATTTTAAAAGAAACTCTTTCTCCATCAAAGATCAATGTGGACTGCCTTGTTTTAAGAGCTTAGATTGCTGCACAGATATTAAAAAAGGAAAAGCACACTATGGTTGGAACTCGAAGATAGACAATGTCATCTTGTTTACTGAATAATTCCTTGCAGGCTACGGACAGAAGTTACACATAAACTGGTTGAAGTGATCAGAAATGAGTTTAAACCTGTAACAGAACAGAAGTTCAGTGCACATAAACCATTTTCAAAATGGCCAAAATCAGTTTAAGATAAACCTGGTTGAATGTAATATCAAACTTATCTGATTTAGGCAGTGTTGCCAACTCTCATGATTTCTGGCATTTTTCTTAAAGTCTACACTTCAGGAACATGAAAAATGGAGATCATTCTTTTATATGTATTTATATTTTATTTTTCACATTCCCAAAGTGTAAACTTTAAGAACAACACAAAAAATCATGACAGTTGGCTATACTGTTTAGGTTGAATTGGTTTATGAAACTTTTGTCCCAGACCCCTTCCTCATTCAAGTTAAATCAAAGTCCTCCAGCATCCCAGGATACTTTGCAGCCCTGGGTTGTGCTGTGTTGTCTGCTCCAGCAGGGCAAGGTTGGCCTCGCCCCTCTGCTTCCTAGCTGGAGCACTATCACTGCTCCAATGGCTGAGAAGGGGGTGGGAAACCTGGCTCTGGACTACAGCCAGGGTCTGCCTGGTATGGGTGGAACAGCAGCCCCTCACAGGCTTTTTACCCACTCACTGCTGACCCCAAATCAGGATGGAAGAATGGAGTGGGGTCGGGGGCTTTAAGACCCCTCCTCCACCTGCATGGGACACATGCTGGGGTCTGCTTGGTATGGGGTGGAACAACCCCTGTCTGGCTTTTTGCTACTTGAGCAAAGGGGGTGAGTGTTGTGGCCAGACACCAGCCTGGGGCCAGCAGGGTAAGGCAGGGAGGAGGGGGGTTTAAACCCCATCTGTAGTTGCATGGGACCCAGCGGGGTGTGCACGGGGGGAGTCTATCATGTTTGAATGGGGAAGAGGGCAGCCCCTGCCAGGGTTTTCTCCCTCTCTTCTCACTCAGGCAGAGAGCAGGGGGGCATGGCCACACCCTGGCCTCTGGCTTACTTGCCAAGGTGGGAAGGGAGGATGTTTAAACCCCTTCCCTGGGGCAGGCTTCTGCTTCCCACTTTGTTCTCTGCTTGTGTGGGTCGGGGGGCAGTTCCTGACAGTTCCAGTTTGGTCTTCTTTCCTGCTTGAGTGGAGAATGGGGGTGGGGGTTAAAATCCCTGCCCTGGGCTGGCACAGTGGGGGAGTGTGAGATGGTAGGTTTAAACCCCTTTCCATGCCAGCATAGGACCACAGCTGGGACTGGCGGGTGTGGGGGGGTGGAGTTGGGGAAAGAAGCCTGGCAGGGGCTGCCCTCTCCCCCCTTCCCCCACCCAGGCAGATGCATCTGGGATCTCATGGCTGCATTTCCAGAATAAAAAGTGAATGTCTGTTTACTTGCTTCTCGGCTCAAGCTGTGCAGTTTAGATTAACCTGCAAAGTCTGAATTGATTCAGCTTCTGGCTTTTTGACTGTCTGTACTTAGCCCAAATTATTGATTCAGTTTTTAAAAATGTCTCTTTGCAGACCACGATCTTGACTGTTATCTTGATTAACAGCATAACCTGGGAATGCCCAATTAGTCAGATGGACTTATTATAAATAACTACATGACTTACGTAGGGTCCCAGTCTAGTTCATGACCCCAATATACTTGCTCCTATACAGACAAAGTACTGTCCTGAAGAGATTACAATGTAAATAGACAGGGTGGCCCAAGGATGGGAAAAGTGATTCCCTTTTCACAACAGGGAAATGGAGCACAGAGACTTCTTGACAGATAAACTAAAGTCAGGTGGTGCAGCTCTTATTAAACATCAGGTGGATGACACAAGGAAGAACGTATATGGATTTATTTTAAGAACTACTTTCCGCTCTCCAAGTTAGTACTGTATAAACTTGCAGGGTTACTTGTTTGACTTAACAACTTTAACAATGCATCGAAAATGGTTTTGTTTTAAGATGAAGCAGGTTTTGTATGTGTAGTTAAGGGAATTATATTTGTCTGTTTTATTTCATTCTTTACGTGCAGGACAGTGTTGATAATCTCAAATACTTGGCTCAGATATAATCTCTGAGAATGAGCAGTCAATAGACTAGGTGAATATTTTGTTAAAAAAAGAGAGAAAAATTATGGGAGTAATGAGCAATTTTAGTGCCTGTTTTGGAGATGATGTTGAGTGCCTTCTCCTCTTTTCATTAGTAAAAAAGAAAAAAAAAATCTCTCATGCTTTAGCACATATGCTTGATCACATTTTGTACTTAGCACCATAACATACAAAATAATGTGCCTTAAATTAAAAACATGTTAGAGCAGAAGATTCAAACCAATGTACAACAGTCACAAGAACATCTGCATTTCATTACACTATTACTCTTTCCAGCAAGAGATGTAAGTAAGTAACTTTTCAAAATTGAAGGTACAAAGAATGACGGAGGAATCCATTCCTCAAAAGTCAGAAGCAACCTAGATATTGTTTAAATCTGATGGTACATTAAACAGACCCACCCCCGCAAGAGCCTGAATGAGAAGAGTAAAAGGAAAACATATTTTCACTCTTCAAGCTTTGGTGGAGGTTAACTCAGTGATCACCTTGTTATAACTGAAAAGAGTTAGCATAGATATGAGTGGACAAGATTACCAAATTAGAAAGATGCTCTTGCTGTGTCGCAGAATGTAAATATATGTCCATCAGGTTTACCTCGCTAAAGATGAACATGCTTCATCAGGTTTAGCTTCCCCTCACAGGAAGCCACTGTTACTGGCAGGGTCATAAAGGGTCTTAAGGTAATTGTGATGTTAGGATACAATTCAGCCATGAGCAGATCCAGAATTCTGTAAAAGGGAGTGTGGGAGCAGTGACTGACGCTGAAAAAGTGGCTGCACACCTACTCTGAGCTCCCCCCGCAACCTGAGGTGGGCATAGTACAGACTTTCTTTAAACACAGAGCAAATAATTTCAATAGCTCCTTGAGAACTAATGAAGACTGGATCTGGGTATTCTCAGCTAGCTGTTCAGCAGCTATAATTTAAGAAGGGAGATACCTTCTGTAACAGAATGCCAATGTGGGTTCACCAGGTTGGCTTGAGATACTTACCCTGGGCTAGAAACAGTGCCGTTGAACGCTGAGCAACCCCAAGGGTGGAGCAGGGGAGCCCTGCCCTGTGGAAAGAAGGAGTTTTCAATCCCCTCATTCGCATGCAAGGGGGATGGCTGGATGGGGAGCCTGGGTTGGCTGGTTTGCAAGCCAGGGAGGGATTGCCAGAAGGGATAAAAGCAGCAGCCAAACTGGTGTGTGGGGGCTGCTGAAAGTGAGTCTGGGGAATGACACAGGAGGCCTAAGAAGAGCTGGGGTGAGCTGGCTCAGCAGAGGGAGCAGAAGGACCCCTCTGAAGAGCCTCGAAGGCCCTGGGAGAAGAAGGCAGCAGCAGTCGGATGTGCCTCCAGCCCCGCAGCAGAAAGGGAGCCACGGCCAGAGCTTGGGGCAGAAAGCTGGTGCCCGAAGGCCCCACTGTAGTGTGCTGGATGTGTCGGGTGTCCTGGAGGCTAGGGGTGACAGTCAACCCTCAACTCCACTGCAGAGAAGAAACAGTGGCCAGGAGCATAGGCGGCATCCTTATTCAGAGCAGGGAGCTGGGCTGAGTTGCGGAAACCCCTTACCTTCCCTGGGAAGCAAGACAGCAGCAAGCAAGGCACTGGGATCCTGAAGAGCAGCAGAGTGCGAGGACAAGAGTCCCTGGGAGCTTGGGGTGCAGTCTGGCGCTTGGAGTGGGACTGGCAAGCCATGAGGCATGCGGGGTGCCTGGCCAGAGCAGGGGTTTAGAGCATCGACCCATGGGAGCTGCCTGCTGCTGACTCTCTGCCACTGACTGCCCCAGAGGGGACTCAGTCCTGTCCCCTATTCTGCAGCTGACTGTCATCGGATGGAGTCCCTAAGCTTTGTGCTTAGGTCATGCCATTTTGGTGCAGGAGCCTACTCTGTTGCTTGCCTTTTTGGTTGCCATGGAGGGTCACCCTTCAGCCTGGTTTCAGGGTTGGGGTTTGATGCAATTTGATTGCTGCAGACCAGAAAAGCTTACATTGTGGGAGTCTATCGCTTATTGGGAGGCCTGTTGGAGCTGCTGGAAACAAGCACGCTGCTTCCTTGCTGTAGCATCTCAGCAGTGGCTGAAAGCTGCCAGTTACCCTACCTGTGATTCTTGAGTCAAGGGTTGACTAATGCATTCTGGTTTGTTTTGCCATTTAAGTTCACTTGTAAATAACCTTTCCTATTATTCTTGTTTTGTAATATAGTTAAATCAGTTAAGTGTTAGACCTTCTTGGGACCACGGGCTGCTCTGTGGGGAGCAGGGTCTGGCTGGCAAGTAAATTGGTGCTGGCTGGAAGCCCTGCCCCACACTCACCACGCCATCCCTGATACTTGGGCAGAAGTGGCAACTATTGGGCCGCCACCTGGGTTATATGTCAAAATTATAAGGACTAGGATACTCATGAGCCTTTGAAGGAAAAACAACTAATCTTTTCCAAGAGCTGTTGGTCCTATGGGCCTGGAGCCGCTGCCTTAGAGCTTCCTCTTTACACAGGGGCTGCTAATACAGCGGGGCCAACTCGCAGTCCCCCCCTGGCTGGAGCTGTGCAATTGCTGGAGCAGAGGGCCAGCTCCCTGCCTTTTAGGTGCTACTGCAACCTGGAAGGGGAGGTGGGGGAAGAGGGGCAGCTCCCTGCTCCCCTGTATGGCTGGTCTTATGCCAGGCTGGGGAAGGGGGCAGTTCCTGTCAGGCTGCCTGCTTCACAGAAGGCTCTCAGTTCCTCACAGGCAGTCTGCTCTTCCTGCAATCACCAGGGGTGGAGAGGCAGCTCCTAGGATGCTTCCTGTGCTCTGTGCCCACTCTATGCTGCATAGAGGGCTCCAGCTCCCCCCATGCAGCTTGATGCTTTGCCAATGTGGTGCCTTCTTGCAGCTGCTGTAAGGATGATCCTGCAGACACACGTTCTACTACTATGGCTGTGCTTGGTCCTGGGGAGCAATTATTTTGTCACCTGTTTTTACTTGGCATCTGGGACAGGTGCACCCAGTTGTAGTTACAGTATAGAGTGGGGGTACAAATAATTGGGATGCTACCATTGGTACAGCATACAAGAAGTGACTTCCCTAATTGTGAACTAAGATTTAGGCCATTTGAGCTGGTATATGTAAAGGTTGGGGGATGGAAGGGGGGAATCAATAAGGCAACAGATCTGATACAGAGAAACTTGCTTATTTTAAAGCACATCATACCTTCAACTACTTCAAAATTACCACGTTACAGACCATGGCTAGACATATCTGTCCAGTACTGGAGTACTAATGGAAGCATAAATAACTATAGAATAAAATAAAAATACATTACATTTAAGAGCTCCTGGTAGTATTAAATCATCCTGTCTTCCTGGAGTGGAGGGGAGAAAATGCATCTTTATGGACCAGTTGGAAGGGAATATACTAGCCACTATGTCACAAGTACAGTTGAAACTAAGCTTATAGTACCAATTCACTATGCCTTGATGAATGAGATACCCATTTTCCTGCACTATTATAGAGAAGCCTCTTGAATAGATTTTTCAAAGGATTTGTTTCCAATGTTTAACAGTTCTGAAAATCTTGCTCTTTCAACTGGTGCCTCAATGGTAGTCAATCCCTGTCCTTGAGTCCATATAATCAACAAGGGTGACTTCTTTATTAACCCTGGTTATATAGGGGAAAAAGCAAACCAAACTTTAACTGAGAAGTTTGCTAGGCTGGCTGAAACTGCCCATACCCAGAACTGAGCTCCATCTTCATTTCTTAGATGCCTTCCCTGAACCCTGACCCTTCCCCTCTGCAACATGACATTCCACCTCTGTTATTGTACAGTGATGGTCACCTGACGGACCAATGGGACTGCCAGAAATTCTGGTTTTGAATCTTGCATGGCCAGGGCTTCTCCCTTAGTTTGGGAAGTATTGATGAATTTGTCTCAATTCTCATATAATAAAGGGCTAAGTCTGTCTGTCCGTAACAGTCCTGGAGCATTCTGGGTGGTTACTGGAATAACCAATCAGAGTGCTCCAAGCGCATTCTGGACAGGAGGTGGCAGTGGAAAGCTGCCATGATGGCAGGGATGGAGAGAATGGGGCGGGGGGCAGGCCAGCACTGCTGGCCTCTCCCCACCCCCCAGCTCTGCTCTGTAGGGGCAGCAGTGTGGGGTGTTGGCCAAAAGGCATAGAGGAAATGGCGGGGCAAGCTTCCCTCCCTCCTTCTCCCTTCCCCACCCAAGAGATGGTGGCAGAGCTCTGCCCCTGCTTCCCTCTGCCCCCCGTCATTCCTGACAGGCAATTGGCTAGGTCTTGAATAAAGAGATAAGATATATTCTTCAAAATAAAATATTGCTATGGATCAACATATGTGCATGTTCGTATTATATGTATACACACATACAAAGGATGCTAAGAACTAGCATTTTTCCAATAAAACAATTGTAAGGCCTTGTTTGTTTTTTTCTGAGAGGTGGGGTGTATTTATTTAGTAGCCTATACTTTAAATAAATAAATAAATGTATTTATTTAAAGTTCAGGCTAGAAAAACCAAGCCACTACAGCAAGATCCCACAGTAGTTTTATCATAGCATTCTCAGTGTGGGACTATGGTAACAAGGTGACAGCAGTAGGCATGGGATGTACAGCTCCCTGTTTTAGTTGATTGAATAGTACTTTTGTTAGTACAAAAATACTGAACTGTTTCCTGTAATGGCACTAGAATTTTGTTAATACTCATATTCTGAAAGACAAGGAATCTATAGGTGTCTATTTAGCCATATGCTAATCTACTGCGGGGTCTGGGGGCAACCTTTATGGCAGGTGTGCCACAAATTAGCCCCGTACCCTTCCCAAGTACCACTCTGGTGCCCTTCCCTCATCAGATGTGCTACTCTGTTTTCTGCTCCTAGCCCTGCACTCCCTATCTGATCTGCTGCTCTGCTTTCTGCTCTATCTGCCACTGTGCTGCTTGTCTCCTCCCTGATCTGCTGCATACCACTCACACAGGCTGCCTGTTTCACCGGTTAGCCTCCCCTGTTCTAATCAGTCCCTTTCAGCCGTGAATGCTTCCTCAGCATCAAAAAATGTCTCCCCATTTCTTTCCAGGTTGTAGCCACACACTGACTTATGTTTTATCCCAACTGTCCCTCTCTCTCCCCATAATCCTTGACCCTCATCCTGGCAAACAGAAGCTGCTGTTTTCACAACTCATCTAACTCTTACCTCTTTACACTGCTTTCTTCCTTTGTCCACCAGCTATGACAAGATCGCCAGTGTTTTAGTAATTCCTTTGATTTCATTCTGTCAGGCAGCTTCACCTCAGAACTGATGCCTGTTCAGCACTTCTGATGCCCCCAGATAGTGAGCTCAGCACAATGTCTTGATCTCTCACAATCTCTGCTTTCAGTCCTTATTCCTGTCCCTGATTAGTCAGTCATCATCTAGGTATCCCTGCAGATGTCTGTGAGCTTGGTGTGAGCGGGAGGATGAGCTATTAAGTCTGTCTTGATTTCATTGGTTCATAGTATAGAATTGTATTTATTTGCTTAATTAAAGAGTATGCTGGGAAAATTGAATGTCTCTGCTCAAATTTCTAGATATTTATTATTGTAATGTGACTATGTTAGGATATATACCCATAATATATGGTTGCTGAATAATTACGCACAATATTGGAGGCTTTTTCTTGCTAGGAAAATGCTAATTAAAACAGTATTTTTGCTTCATTGAATGGCATAGGATTAAATTTTCAAAAGCACTCTCAACCCTCAATTGGGACTGGAGTTTTCAAAGATGTTTGGCTCCAAATTTGAGGAAAATCTTCTCTCCTTTTATTTTGAGACCTGTTGACTAGACCCCAGAATAACCTGAATACTGCCTAAAGCACAATAAATGTTTTACACACAAACATACAAGTCTGCCATGCCTGAAGAATTTTATACCACATTTTTCTTTTTAAGAAAAGAACACATATGCCAGGATTTCTCCCTACACCTCTGCCTGGCTGCAGCTCCGTCTGTGTCCCTGCATGACAGAGCAGAGAGAACAGTCCCCACTTCCCCTTCCTACTGTGTCATGCACACGAACACCAATATTTCTGTCCCCACACCCTGACCTGGCTGCTGCTGAAAGATGGCTGGAGGCAGAAGGCAGAGCTAGGGAGAGATGCTTTTTTGGCTCAACTCTGTGAGAGCCTGGGCTGAGTTCCAGTGCACTAAGCTAGCATGGGTTAGCGGGGACACGCAAAGCAGCCTGAGAAGCTGTTGGACAGCAACCTCATTTGCGTTGTAGGAGATCTGGTACAGAAGATTGATAGACTGGACTAACATAAACTGCTTAAGTCTGATACCACATCAATCCAGGTATTAGATTGGGTTCCACCATTTTTAAACCTGTCTGCATGCTGAACTTCTGTCTGGTTATGCGTATAGACTGGTTTCTGATCACTTATACCAATTTATCTGTAATGTCTGTACCTGGCCATTATTAGTATTTAGTGCTTTCAATTGCATCAAGCATTTCACAAGAATTGCACAGACAACGGAACCCTACCTTGAGAAATGTATTGCCTCAATGAGTTTCATAGAGAAATGAGGATGAAACATATGCCAAAATGTATCTGGTGGCTCAGAATAACTCAAGTTAGGTTTTGTCTTCCTCCAAACTGTGAGCGGAAGAAGTATTTGTGGATTTAAAAGCAAAGAGTCCACATAGAAAATAAACTTTGTTCTACTGACTCATCAGGAGCAATGAATTAGGGTTGCAGATTTGCCAGTTACCTTATGCTGCAAAAAACCTGGACTCATTGGCACTTGCAACAAGTGTGCAGCCTCCTGATGGAATTAAGGGCTGAGGCATGTGCAGTCTTATTTTATAGTGCTATCACGCCATATATTTCCCACAAAGTGCAGAAATAATGGAGCCCTGCTCTTGAAGCTTACAGTTTAAATGAGCTTCACAGAGAAGTGATGATGAAATACAGGCCAAAGAGAGAAAATGAATGAAAAAAAATGAAGTTTAGTTGGCATCAATACACACATGCACACAAATTGCATTAGAAAAGCCAGTAGCTTTCTTGTCAATGGTGCACAAACCAACATTTCCTAATGCCAGATAGTCACACATTCACAAAATGTGAACTCACAAGTACAGTGTTTAACGACAGGTCACTCTTCTGGCTTTTGATGCCATTAAAAAAAAAATTAGTTTTTTTTTTGGGGGGGTGGCGTTTTTAAGCATAAGGTAGTGAGTTGTGAAAAAATATTTAAAAACTGCACATAGATTTGGATAAAAATCCAAAATCAGTCATATGTTTTTGTTTATTATACAATGTTTAGAAAAAAGCAGACATTAGTTGAAGGAGTCAGACTTGCATTCAAAAGCTTGTCTAACTTTATCTCAAGCATGCAGTTGATCCAATAAAAGATATCACCCAGCAAAATCCTTATTTCTTGCATAATTTCTGGACCATTGCGTCTACAGCTACAATTTCTTTTAAGAAAAGCATTTTTGAAGTGAATCTTTTCAAATAAAAGGAAAAAAACATGAAGGTGAGATAGCTGCCGTCTTGGCCAGCACATCAGTAATTAAACCTCCATGGCTCATTAACAGAGTCACATCCTTTGTGGATCCAGCACAGAAAAAACTGCAATGCAGTGGTGCTCAACTTTATAGCCTTGTGAACCAAATGACTGGTGCAGGACCAGTCCACGGACAGGATTGGACTCCATATCCCAGGATGCATTTGCCCAGATCTGGACTAGACTGCCCCTGCTTGGCTCTGCATGCCAGAACACTGGGACTCTGCACTGCCAATCCTGATTTCTGGGATTTGGGCGCCAGGACCCCATGCTGCCTGTGCCTACCCCTGTGCACTGGGATCAGTGCCTCATGGGCCCATGCCACTTCTGCCTGGCCCCAAATGTGAGAATCAGATCCCAAAGTCCCATGCTACCTCTGCCCAGCCCTGCAAGTGGGGATCAGGCTCTGCCACCCTCTGATGGGTTCTACAAATGGGGCCCTTGGGCCCTATGCTGCCTGGCCCACATGCAGGGATCCCGCTCTCAGGCCCGATATACCCTCTGCCTGGCCCTTGGTGCCAGGATCAGACCCTGTGCTGCTATGTACACTCAAAGCAAGCAGGGCCACAGCCCATGGGGCTGACTAGAAACCTGTGGGGAGCCTTGCAGACCAGATAACAAGGCACCAGGGGCCAGATATGGTCCTCAGGTCATGGGTTGACCACCTCTGGTATAATGTAAACCAACCCAGAAAGTTGCTTAGACATCTAGACTTATATTAATAAGGAAATAAACATTTTATAAGAGAACTGTGTGTACAGAGTTTCTTTCTAAGATCTTTGGGAAACTGGTTTCACTGCATCTCAGAGGAATGATATTTATAGGAGATTTCAG
Source organism: Caiman crocodilus (assembly GCA_030014935.1). Classification (NCBI taxonomy): domain Eukaryota; kingdom Metazoa; phylum Chordata; order Crocodylia; family Alligatoridae; genus Caiman; species Caiman crocodilus. The sequence continues at coordinate 99,114,645 of JAGPOW010003648.1, forward strand.
TAAGGGTTATAATGCACTGCAATGCCCCCAAATCAGACCTGATTAAAAAAAAATCTTAATATAAAACAAGTTGGTTAAACTACTTCTCATGTCTCTAAAGACTATTTAGAACATTTTGTTCTTACAATTTGTAACATCTAGATTTTCTCAAAAAATAAAAAGGGAGCATGTCATAAAAAGACATGTTTGACTACATACTTGTCACAGATTGATATATACATTTCCTGATAGTCTGTTAACTTGTGCAGATGGGTGAAAATCAGTTATGGTTTTACAAATGAATGGTAAAACCAGTTTACGTGCAATAACATGTTTACATTACACAATAAAATAAGGCATCAAAGACAGGATTGAATGTGGGGGCAGTGGGCAAACAAATTTGCTCAGTCATACTTTTTTACATATTTAAAAAATACTCCATTTCTTCTGTATGCACAGAAAGAAACACCCACTTTATGACTAACAATGAATTCTTCCAGAGATGCACATTGCTTAAGAGAGACTAAACAAATCTGAATCTCTGTTCCACTCAATCTTAAGCAAGTGAAAAAAAATGCCAGGGAAGATTGGTGAGTCAGATAGGAGGAGGAGGGAGAGCTGGCATGCATAAAATAGTACAGAAGGTGTGGAACAAGTATTAAGACATAGCTTGAAAAAGTGCATCTCATTTGTGATTCAAAAAAACGATTTTCTTCTCAAGGCTTCCACGCCCTTCCAGCTCCTGATACCTCCTTTGCAGTTTTCCATACCCCCACATGAAGCCCTAAGGGTTGTTTAAATGATGCAAAGTAAGTTTTTCACATGACAACACAGGTTAACCTTTTACACCATGGATATGGCAGGATATCTGAAGTTTTCTACCAAACATAGAAAGGAAAACCACCTACTCTAGGCATACTTGGTGAGACTTCAAAAGCTGAAAGTGGGACTGTTTAACTTGTTGGTAAAGTGCATTAAAGAACTGGCAAAGCAAGTGAATGACAGGTTTCTTCCAGTTAAGACACATACAAAAGAATATGTATTGTATTGTAATGCTTTTATTCTAAGTACATCTATGAAAGTACAAGAGAGAAGACTGATATGCTATTGGCATGTTCAAAAGAGTTTGGAATAATACATGGAAAAGAAGTTACCAATATGGTATTACCAGGGAGTAGGGGAATCACAAGACCAAAGACGAGGTAGAGAGAGAGACGCAGTGGACAGGAATGTGAGAGAGGAGTTGGAGGAAGAAGATACAGTAAAAGCTGTGTTAATTGGCATTCGACTATCCAGAACACTCTAATAATTGGAATTTCTGGCTGGCTAGCCAGACGCGCAGGTGTGGGGGGGCCTTGCACATGTCAACAGCCACCATCACCCACCATCCTGCGCTGCCACCACCCCATGTGCAGTTGCTGACCTCCCCCCACTGGGGTTTTCAAAAAGGTTCAAAACTTGTGCCTCAGATAACCAGAATTTTTAGGTAACTAGCACCCCCCATTTCCCACTCATGTCAGATAACTGATCTTTTGCTGTACATATGACTGAAGCCAGTGGAGAGCCAATATCTGTAACAGTGACCCTGTTTAGACAGAATAAGCAAGGGAAGAATTGTAATGTTTTTATTCTCATTAAATTAAAACTTGAAGTGACACACTTCAATAAAAAGGTCCAACAAGCTATGAAGTTAGACCTTGAAAATGCATACTAACTTTATAGCTGGTTGTTATCTAACTTTGCATGTGTAGCAGGGAGCTTGTGTAGCATGCATCTCCCCAGTGGCTGGGAGCCCTGTCAGCTGAGGCAGCTCAGAGCCACGGGAGCTTACTTCTTTTTCCCCCTGCACCAGCAATAAGGCACGATGGGATCTGATGCACTATTCCACAATCACACCTCCTGCCATGTACATTTGGCATGGCAGGAGGTGCAACTGTGTGGAACGTACATTAGATCCCATTGTGCCTTAATCTGCATGTGTAGAGGGGCCCTTTAACTTCTATATTGCTTGCAAACTGATTGCTACGGATATTTATGCCAATACTTGAGTAATTGGGTCTTAAAAATAGGACTTATCTCCAGCTTGGATGAGCAAAATAGGACTTGAATTAGTCACTGGTTTTGAAATTCTTTAAGTCTTTCAAGGGAAAAGGTAGAGAAATAGGTAGGCATAGAACACACTTTAGTCTGTATTCACAGAGTGCTTTGTATTTACTGGTCTTTAATTTCCCTATCACCTATGAACCATGTGTTCGTGAGCATGCATACTCCAAGTTGTGATGAGTACAGACTGATCACAGTTTGTATTGGGGAACACTGACTAGTGACCTGGGAAATATTTGCTAGTCTTTCCCATAGGCAGTGGAAGGCTGGGGCTAGCAGGGCTCAGCACCCACAAATGCTGGGTAGTGGGTAGACCACAAGGCAGCCTGGCTGCGGGCTCCAGGAGGCTGCAGCAGGAGTGGGGAGGGGTGTGCATGCAGCCAGGATTGCAGCCTGCTGTGTGGATGACTGGCTGCCCAGCATGGCAGGCAAGTATCAGTCTGTCTATTCTGGGAAGTGGAAGGGGCTTGGGCTGGAGGGGCAATCAAGGCCCCCACACTGAGGGAGGGTGTGGGGCAGGGTCAGGGGCTGGGGGGCATCTGTCCCCCTGGGCTTCTGCCAGAGTGCGCACAGCACCGGGAGCTCCTCTGCACCCCTAGATGAGCCACCCAGTCTCCAAATGTCCCATGATCCGGCCTGGCTGGGGCCCCATTCACCTCTGCCCCTGCCCCACACCCTCCCTCACCACGGAGGCCTCAGTCTGCCCTCTGCAATGGTCCTTCCTCCACAGAGTTACTTGCTGATAAGTGGGAAGGGTGTGTATGTGTGCTCTCCCCCATAAGTTCTTCTCCCTCTGCTTATGGCTTTTCCCCACTGTAGTGTTAATTTTTTATTATTATTATTATTTTTGTATTCCAAGGCAAATTAGCCAAAACAAATTCCAAATCCAGGAATTAGTCCAGAACCATAAGTGGTCCTACTACTAGAAAAACATCCTCCACCCCCATCTGGGACTTCAGATGTTTCCAAAACCTTTGGTGGGCATCCTACTTGCAGGCCCAAGCCCAGAGGCTTGGGGTTTGGGTACCCCCAAGTTTTGCTTGCCATCAGCTATAAGGCCACAGGGGCAAGCCAGGGAGGAGTCTCCCATTTCTATAAAGTGGGGTTAAAGCCAAGACCTTTCCACTCTGGCAGCTAAGTGGGAGGTTTACTATACATTACCTTGGCAGGGATTATCCCTGTGCCAGGAGAGCAGTCTTCCCTGGTGCAGCTAGGAAGACAGCCTCCATGGTCACGGTGTTTCCCTTGCCAAGCAAGCATAGACTACGGTTGATCTGAGCCTTCGGTGTTAATTTAATCAAGTTCCAGGTTCAGTGGCCTCTAGGATTCTTGAACACAGACAGTTAACAAGAGATTTTAGTACAGAAGCAGGGTAAGGCGAAAGGGTAACTCCAGAAATGTTGGTCCTGTTCATATGCAAAGAAGCCACCCTAACCTGGGACTGACATGACCTCTGCTAGGAACAGACCATGGTAGTCCACTCCACAGACACTACTCAGTTTTACACCAGGCAGTTGCCTTCAAGGGGCAGTAGGGAGAAGGTATGTTCTCCTGTTCTCTCCTAGGACAGAGCAGATGAAGCGAGTGCCTCAGAGGAGGGTGCTTCTCTACAGATGACTCACTTCAGGATCACATGCCTGAAGACAGTTACTCTGGTGCTTATTGCACATGAAGAGGAGGAGTCTAAAGGATGTCCTGTAGTGATAGGGCTTAGTGCATTTTGACGGATGCAGTGGTGTGGCATCAACAGCTGCTCACCTATAGCAGCTGCCTCCTGTCTTGTGGCATGCGTATATGACACAAGCTCATGTGAAGTGGGATCAATGAAACAATGCTCCCAGAGCTGTACTCTGCTCCTCCTGGCTTCTGGTGTGGGGTATCAAAAGCTCCATAACCCCTATTGCTTCACGCACCTTCCTTCATCCCAGTACCAATTTCACTGCCTTTTCAAACCAATTTTGAAACAGCCTTTTAAAACTGGACTGGGTTAGCAGTATACCACTCATTACTGTTGGGAAGCTCTTAAGGAAAGCAGCCAGTGGCACAAGGCTGGCTGGAGTGGCTGAAACTTGTTTAAGCCAGTGGTGAGAGATACTCTTTGTGTCTTTTCATTACTAGGGAAAAATGCACTTCTTTCTAGGCAAATGGTGAAGAATCAGTGAATTTTGTGGAGGGGGAGGGCTTAGACAGATGTCACACTGGTAATGCTTAGATCAGGAGTTTTCAACCCATGGTCCACGGACCCCTGGTGGTCCATGAAAAGTGGCTGTAAAGACAGCAGCCCTGCTACTGCTGTTCCAGCTCCCCCCATGACCAGAGGCTGCCCAAGATGTAGCAGCAGGCAGCCCTGAGTCAGCAGGCAGAACATGGCTGGGCAGCCCCACTTCATCCTGCCACCTCCACTGCTACACGTGGGACCTAGTGACACTACAGCCCTGTGGCCCCTTTACTCACCTGGTGATATCAATCTACAACCTGGAACAGGTGTGGGTGTGCAAGAGAGAGTGAAAGTACGTTCTGTATACACACTATAGATTTCCAAAGGGGTCTGCATCCCCATTCAAAATTTTCTAGGGGTCCGCAAGTCAAGAAAGGTTGAAAACCACTAGCTTAGATCACTATTGTATGCACACTGGTGATTACACTAGTGCCTGGAGTGAATGTACAGCCAGTTATTCCAGGGTGGCTGCTTATAGTTAGCATGATTACAGTGAGAACACTATCACTTTGTGACAGGGAAGCAGGTAAGAGGCTGTATACTGGGATTGCTCTGGATGCATGATATTTACACTGTGGTAATTTTACTCCTGATTTTTTCTGGGTAATTGTACACCGAGGTCAAGTAAATTACATTGCTTGGCATCCTTTGTTTATACTGGTGTAAATGTGCTGTACGTCCAAGCTGTGGGAATACTTTCCACCTCTGTTATTGGAAAGACTGCAAGAGCACAGGTCAGCCATTAAGCTGACACGGCAAATTCTATTAGCTGTTTGCCATCCCTGTGTATCTCTGATGGAAGACCATCACTTTGTTGTGTTAAGCACACCAGCTATTTTCTGCAGACTGCTGATCTTCTCACTTCCATTGCTAATACTACCCGTATTTCTACCATCTGTTTTGCTCAGCAGGCATACATCTATTAGCCCATAAAGCTTGTTGTGAATAGTGGAGACTATATATGGCCTTCTTATAGCAGCTATTTCTCTGGGGAGGAATAAGCTGATCTGAAAAAGCTTAATATTAGGTAATTTGCCAGCTAGGCGTAACAGAGGTCTGAAAGGAATTTGACTTAAGAAGGGCTCTTTTCTGAAAGTTTATAGGTTTGTGCCAAGCCTTGGGAGAACCCATATACTTGTCATCGCTAAATAGAATTGAGGCACCTTCCAAAAAGCTGGTAGTACTTTCACCTCCAGGACTTGATTATAGAGGTCCAATAATGATGCCATTTGCCCAAATTCAGCCATTTGGGCTGAAATGATCCAGGCCAAGCATCTGCCTCAAGCCGTCTTTCTTTCTTTTTAAAGAAAGTTTGAATTAAAATGGTCTAGCCATTTCTCAGAATGAGTAGGAAAAAATATGTTCTTTTGCTCATGTTAAAGAGTTCTTAAAGTTTATTATTTAAGAGACTCTAGTGCCACCATTTTGGGATATTTGTGTAGGCTGAATTGTTCTAGCTTCTGGGTTCTCTCTATTTTGCTATCACTGTAAAAACATGAACTTGCTCAGCAGAGACATGTCCCTTTGGCAGCTAAATTCTCTGAAGAGTCTATCAGATCTGAGCATGTTCCAGCTAATAGCTGGGGGTGGGATTGGGCACAGTGCTCCTTCTTTCAGCTGGTTGCTGCTCTGGCACTGAGCATGGTAATCAGGAAGAGAGACGGAGAGAGAGCATCTCTCCTCTACTCGGGGCTGGACACAGGCTTGGGTGAACTGAGCGGCCACCTAAGACCTGGACAGAAAGAAGGCCCCAAAAAGGTAATGATAATAATAATTTAAAAATTATCTCTGGCAAATTGGGAAGGGGGGAGGAAGGGAGCAATACTAGAAGTTTCCCTGGGGCCACCAGGAGTCTAGGTATAGTGCTTCCTCTACCTTTAGTGCTTTTTCTTGATGATGCCTAGCTAGCAAAGAAGACCAGCCTGATTGGAATGCAATGGGGCAAAGAGCCCTTGTCAACAGTTCCCAGTACATCTCTAACTTCCCACTGGCCTCCTTAGGCCTCTGGCCTACACCTTTTTGGAGCTGGCATTCACATTCCTCCTTCTCTTTCCAAGCTGAAGGCCTTTGCAATTCACTAGCCTCCACCTCAGCAGGTCAGCAGCACCCATTCTGCTGTCTCTCAGGAGAGTTAACCAGTGACCAGCCAGTTTCCACACAGTAATACTTTATTTATCTAAAAGAAAAGCATTAGGGGAAAATCTATATAATAAAACAATAAACAGCTTATACACATACTTATCTTACTAAGTAATTACCCATTTTCCTCATAGGACCATAGCAGGTGAAATCTCAAGTCTGTCAGGTCTAAGATCCAGTGGGAACAAACCCTTTTATCAGATCAAGGCCGTCTCTTTGTATAGTTTGCTATAGTTTGCAGTTATGTTTACCAGGCCTCTTGAACCAGAACAAACCAGCATGTGCTATTTCCTCCAAGGACTGAAACTTTACAGATTTTTTTCACCAGCTTTAGGGATTTGCATTAATTGCCTTCCCACTGATTTTAATCCTACTGAAAATTCACCCAATTACGCTAGAGGTACTAGTCTTAGCCAGCCCATAAAGATTCATACAACACCTTTGATGCAAGTCTTGGAGTACTCTGCATGTCCCTAGCACCTGTCATATTTCCTGCTTTCAGTGCAACTCACCTGGCACATAGTGATGCTTGAGGGTGAGGCAAAAGCAAGGGAAAAAGCATGCAGGAGGACTGTTCAACTTCTTGGTGACTGGGGATCTCATGCTGTGTGGGTCACTAACCAGAGGGCCGGACACCAATGTGTGGCACAGGCTGAGGGGGGAAGCCACTCTCTCCACTACACAAGCAGGTTGGCTCTCTCTCCTGTGCGAGCAGGTTCTTCCTGTTCCCATGCTCACCCCTTCTTGGCTGGGTGCATCACACAGGCAGCTTCCCCACTCTTTTATTGCCTGCAATGCAGGCAGCTCAGCTCTGTTTTAAAAGGATGTAAGAATGCAGAGCTGAGCACACAAAAATTAGGCACTGCTTAATGTTGCCCATTCCATGTAAATGCAGCTCTCTTGTGTATATGAAAGTTACTGTTATTAATTCCATGGCTACATACTATTTCCTCTGTCTACGTACCTCCTTACTATTTAAGTTGTGTTTGCATCCAAATGCTCCATTGGGACTGGGGTCCCAATTATACTAAGTGCTGGAAAAATCACAGGGAAATAATAGGCAAGGACTAAAGAAAGAAAAGTGTAGGTGGAATAAAATATATCATATAAGCAGAAGAATAAACTGTGATAAATAATGGTGATAGCATGCTACACTAATTTAATCTCTCTCTCAATATTTGTTTATGGATTTATATACATATTGTGAAGTCTCAGTTTTGAGGTTTGTTTGGGAGGCAGCTGAGGGGAAGGAAATGATAGAAACAAGGGAAGGGGAAAGGGAACAGTGATAGAAAAGGACAATTCAGAGAAGACTGGTTAGAAGCATACAGAGGCGTGAGACTGGACTGCTGAAGGATTGCTCAGGTGAACAAAGACAAGAGATCAGCCACTAATGACAATGCGGGGAAATAAGTAAATGGCTTCCAAGTTTTAGATAAAGTGAACTGGCATATAGAAGGTTGTCTAATGCTATCCCAAATATGCAGTTGGTCTAATACAAGATGTCACCCTAAGAAATCCTTGCCTCCAAGTTTTAGAGTCATTGAAGGCAGGCTGTGAAGGTTCCTCCCAGGTTCACAGAGGAGAGGGCAGGGGGACTGATTATAGGCAAAGTTTGCTAGCAGAGCTATATCAGCTAGGAGGGTCACGCTGTGGCCAATGCAGTTCTACCAACAAAACCTCCAGTGTGGGCAAAGTTGTAGTGGCAGAAGACAGCTTTTGAGATCAGAGCTTCTGCTGTTTGGGGAAGCTGGTGTAACAGAAAAGCTTCACCCTTCAGCAAAGGGGTCTTCATACCAGGGGAAGTGGGGAGCAGAGGGAGAATTTAACCATCCCCCCATAGTATAGACATAACCTAGGTCTGTAGCCTTGGTGGGTCCTAACTGATCTAGGGCATGGTTTAGAAGGTACCAATTGCTCACCCAGACCCTGTTTTGTGGGAGGAGCTGTGAAGTTTGGAAGCATCCTTAATGCTCCCACTGCAAGCTCCTCAATAAGTTACAGATGCTCTCCATGTGATGTGGGGAAAACAATCAGTGGTGGCATTTTTGGACCATTTTAATGTCCCAATAATATACAACAACCCTTTTCTTTAAGGTGAAGATGCCCATGCTCCTGGAGGTGTTGAATTCCAAGGGGAGAGCTTACTAAGGAAAATAAAAGAGAAAACTGCATACAGATATTAGATGTACTCATCACAACTGCTCTGGAAAGAACAGGGTAGAGAATGCAAATGTCCCCTGCCTTCCTTGTGGTCACTTATAAAAATACACCTTTAGTCAGAAAACAGGTTTCTGTTTTTCACCTGACCATGAAAGGCACACACACACCTATGTGCTCTTACATCAGTAGAGTCATACTTCCTGCCAGTTTCTCAGTACAAGACGTTTGTGAGGCAGAGCTACGCAAAGTCTCTGTAATGAACTCTGTAATGTTTCATTACTCACTTAGGTGCAATTCTCGTTACACTGTCCTTTTTTTGGTGGCATGGGGAGCTGTTTTCACCATTCCATAAACCCACTGTGGTTTGTATATCACCTTTCAAGGTGTCTCCTAGCTTGTGCTAAGGTTCAGGTTCTCATAGGGAAAGTCCTAAAATTGAGGCTACTAAAATGAGTCCAGAATCTACAGAGATGGCCACTATGGGGACAGATTCTATTCTATCTATTGGGCATGTAAATGTGATTCTATTTTGCCCAATTTGAGCCCCAACAAATCCATTAATGCACAGATGTCAAACTTACAGCCTGCAGAGCCACTTTGTTTGGCCCACCAGGCTACCATTAGGCCACTGCATGTTGGGAGGGGACATGTTCTGGGGGCATGGCCTGTTGCAGAATCCAGAGGCCTTGGGCCCTGGTGGATATGACAACTGGAAGTAGAGGGGCAAGTGAGAGCTTTGCCACTGCTGCAGCCCTACCTCTTCTGCCAGTGGTCCCCACCATGTATCCCATGCTGGAGCTAGAGGAGCCACTGTGGAATGGGCATGTGGTGATGGCAGCTCCAGCTCTGGCACAGGGGCTAGAGCAGCCATGGCATGGGAAGTCAGAGGCAGCAAGGAGAGAGCTGCCCCACTACAGTGGGGTTGGAGACACCTTTGCATGCTTTTTGGTTGCAGCTGTAACTTTTGTCACTTCCTTGTAGCACAGGCAAGACGTGGCCCTGGGTCACAAAAAAGCAGCGAGAACCCATTTACCTTTTGCATTTATTGTTGTTCAAGGACTCAAGCAGGGTGTAACAGAACCACACTAGGGTGTCTAAGCCCCCACCATAGATACAGCTCTGCAGATAGAGAAGGGCTTTGTTGGAGGCAGTGTAGCTAAATCAGCTGAAAGCTCCTTTTTGTCAGCATATGCTCCATCTTGGTGGTGGGGTTCTGTTGATTAGCTACAGTAACAGAACTCTGTACTACAGAAAAGTAGTAGGTAACTTGAGCATTCCCATACCCACTATTCATTCATGAATAGTCAAGCAGATGTGTGTGGGTGTTTTGTGTGGGTCCTGAGAAAACCAGGTTCAGTTTCTGCTCTACCTTCCCCTCTGTCCATTAATTCCCCCTCCATTTAAAGTGTTTTTCTATTTAAGGAAGGTACTTGCTAGGGTCAATACACTGAAATCTGTGAGGTGCTCAATTAATACATGGATGTGGTAATGTAAATATTATAGATAGATGGGCAGATAAAGCCAGAGTGGAAGCCACTCCATGTGTGGAGGACAAATATCTGGAAAAAGGGATAGAACAAAAATAACAAATCATGTACTGGGTAGGGGTAGGTGAGAGTGAAAAGACAGACCAGACAGGAAAGGGCAGATTCCTAGCAGGAACAAGAATGAGCGCTCACCTGTTTTTGTTCCTTTCCCTTCCAATCTGTGCTTCAAGCAAGAAGTGAAGGAAGGAGATTGGGATTGTCAATAGAGCACCAGACTGAGAATCAGGAGACCTGCATACTTACAAGTTCAGTGATGACCTCGGAATAAAAAATTCAACCATTCATTTCCAGTTTACACAGGGGGATGATGCTTTCCGATCTCTGAATGTTACATGATCTAAGTGTTCTGTAATATAATGTGTCTTTACCACAAAAGAAAAATAAAGTCTCCTTTTATTCCACAACAATTTGTGGATGGATAAGTTAACTATCCCTTCCAGGCCATTCCCACCCCCTCCAGCACCAGCCTATATTTTTTGTTATTGTTTACTGTCAAATACACATTTCTCTATTTTTCTACCTACAATCCTAATAGTAGCAACAGCAGCAACACTAATAATAAATACATCGTTATTACTGTATAATCTTTTTCTCTCCTCTGAAATTACTACTGTCACAAGTCTTCATTCTTTTCCCAGCAGGTTAACTATTTCAGGTTGATAAAACAGAAACCGGAATATTGGTGATCGGTGCTAAAAGTATACATCTGAAGATAAACAGCATGACTTTTAATATCCAAAGAGATGACTGTGATTTCAGATATAGTTCCTGGGAGCAAGGTATGACTTTTCCTTCATTGCACAAGCTTTCTTGCCATCATCTTTCCACACATGGGCTGGGCCAGCAACTAGGAGCCACCCATGCTAGAATCCTGAAGCCAGACAATCACTAACTAACCTTTGCATTGGGTGTGCCTTAATTAACAGGCTGAAAGCTTGAGATTCCCATTAGGAAAATAAGATGAGAAAAAAGGTGAGAGCTTTTTTGTGACGCATCTGAGGCTGGCAATTGGAACAGGCACAGGCACTGTTTAAAGTTTTAGCATTAGACAACTGAAGTTAATAAACTGTCAGATAATCACTCAAACACAAGCTAATGTTGCTAGATGTTGTGATTGAGGCATGAAGCATCCAGCTTTAAAGGCAATCTTTTCCTGTTCCCAACTGAAGTGTTGGTTACATCAATTCATGTGTATTCTCAAAGCCAGCACAGCTTGGATTTGAAGAGCCAAAAGATTTTTCCAATAGTAATGGGCTCTTCCATAGAGACAGCTTTTAATGTTCTATGCATAAAGATAGTTTTCTGCTTGGAGTTCTCTTTTGCAAAAGAGCCACTCTAGTTTTTGGGTTCTCTTTTGGGAAACTACAAACATCAAATGAGCTATAGTCAGGCATTTAGGTCAATGAGAGATGGCTTTCAAAGATGCAGGAAAAAAAAAAGAAACAGCTTGAGAGAATTTCCTGTAGACTAATTAATTTTTTAAAGAGCAGCTAATACTGTAACAACATGTAAATAAAAAGGACAGAGTTTTAAGCCTATAGCGTATGCCCCAGTTAACTAGACACTATGCCAACCTTACAACAAACAATAGAATCATCAGGTAAAAAAAAATCTCCTTCCTAATTTCTCCTTTCTTTTTCTTACATTGCACTTAAACAGTAACACATCATAATAAAATAAAAATCCACATACACTTCAAGGATAAAACCCTTTTGATTTAAGTTATTGATACATTTCTACAGTTCTACCAACAGAAATGCTTCAAACAATTTTCAGGTAAATGAGATATTTCCGTTTCTGATCTGAAGAACAGAATCTAGTTAGATCAATGCTATTGTCTACGCACCCAAATATCTTTTTGACTTCAACCAGAACTTTAGGGGTTAATAAGAATACAGGCTCATGCTGTACGTGTCAAGCTTAACATAAAGCCAATACTGTAATATCCATTCAGTGACAATCCATTCCTTTAAATAAGTTTAAAACTGTTCATCTCAATGATTGGCAGACTTCAGGAAATTAAACCTTACCTTAATTTGTTTAGCAATTCCATTTTTCTTATAGATTCCGCTTTTTAAGCGGTTATTCTGTTTCTGATGGTAATGTCCATTGCAGATAGCTTTGGGATTAGCCATTTGCTTAGTATGATCTTCAGTTCGTAAGTGCCTGAGGTCTTTCTACTTTAAAAAGGCAGTGGGATGAGAAGATAAAGTCTCATGTGTTAAAGCCAGAAAGGTATCTAACTGGTTAGTCTGGCTTTTCCAGGAGAGATAGGACTATCTTTCTTTACGATCTTAGAGACTAAAAGAAACTGTTACCTTTATACACCTTCAGCCCTAGTGAGTTAGGAAGTCAGATACATCGTACTACTTTGCTTTTAAAAACTCCAAAATGCACTGCTTCTGCTGGCACATGGTATTTATGTGAGTCAACAAGACTGCTGCAGCTATCAAGGAAGTGGGTGGACTGAGAGGTGGAGACACTTAAAGATACACTGCCATCTAAATCCCGGTCTCTTGTAGATTATTCTCTGCTTGGAGTGGATTAGTAAAAGGTTGAAAATTAAAACAGTAAGGGAAGCTGTGCAATTCTAATGCTTCCTTAAATATGTGTGTTGGAAAAAGTAGTATTTGACTGTCGGGATAGGAGGCATGATTTTTTTTAAATTCCTAAATCAATATATTGATAGATACAGCATTAAGAATGTACAGAAGAGGGGCAGTAAGACTGTCTACAGGTAGATGATGAATTTTAAGAGTAATCTAATATTGGTTTCAGGAGTCAATTAATATTAGGGTCTGGGGCTAGCAAAGAGTTTTTTGGCCCCAGTCCTGCACACACCTAAACACATGCTTAATTTGAATACTGTGAAAAAGTCTTCTGAAATCAAAATGACACAGTAGTTAACAAATTCACAGGTGTATGGAGAGTGGGACTTCTGCTAACCTTTAGCATGACCATTAAGCCTTCAAAAGAAAACTATTATTATATTTTCATCATCAAGATACCTTGAATCAAGTCTTTCATTTTTAGTGAGACAAACTTTTATTACAGTTGGTCTATGGCTTTTCTTTTAGGAGAGAGGGCTTAATTGCTTGAGCTTTGCCAATAACAGGATATAACAAACTGCTATGCATTTGAATTTACTGAAGTAAAAACAAAGTCTTGTAAATGTTAGGTCCAATTAGAGCAGGAATGTCAAAGATCCAGTCCGCAGAGATGTTTCATCCAGTTTGCAAGGCTCCTGGAACGGCTGGGATTTCAGGACTGGAGGCTGTTGCCAAGGTGCCGAATTCCTGAGTATGGAGCTGTGTTGGAGATATGTTGGCAGCAGCGAGGGAAAGAAAGAGGGAAGTGATGACCTGTTAACCTCCATGCTGCTACTGCTTGTCTGCTGCTGCCACCATTTCTGAATCCAGATTGGGGGAACAGCCTAGTTTGACACTCCTGATTAAGGCTATAATCTTATTTTAAATTTAACCCCAAATCACTTACATGTAGGCCTAAATGGGATTAGCTGCATGTGTACTCACAGGGCTGGGGCTCATTGACCTGAATGGGAATATCTGTAGGCTTAAAATGAAGTGTGTTTTTGCAGGATAAGGGCCTTATAGTTTAGATGTTCAGAATCTACAATCAACATTTGGCTGTATGAGATCGGATGAGAATATACACACACAAGTGAGTATATATTCCAATAAAAACACTCTATACAAGGGGTTAGATTAAAAGAAAATCTGAGTTACAAAGATAATTAAAAACTGAAGGCTAATCAGTAGAGGTCTCTGAAGTGTTTAAGTTGAAAAAGTTAAAAATAGAATAAAAACCTGCTATCCAATCTCAGCAGCATGATGTAAGTTACAATTTGGAAAACACAGTTCCGCCTGAGAGTGCAAAGCAAACACAGGCAATAAAGATCAAATTAACCAGACTGTAAATCTGCTGTAGACCAGTTTTCACAAGGCTGACCTCTCTTGATTATGTGCTAAAATCCTAAACCATATTTCCTCTTTCTAGGTAGCTTACAAAGGAAAATAATCATGAAACACGGGTTTTCAAATCTTTTATTTCATCATAATACATAAGGAAAGCCTCAATGGTACTGGTTTTATTTTGTCCTTTTAACTATCAGGAATATCAAACCATATATTCTGATCCCTTGGAAGGACCCAATTTTGTATTGGGACTTCTTGTAACTGAGTGGAATGATGAGGATCAGTGTGGAATCATTAACAAAGAAACCTTTTCTCCCTAAAGTCACTTGTTTAGATTGACAATTGCCACTTGTAAGCCCCTAATTCTAGCCTTCAAACTCACTTCCTTGTTTCAATTAGGTAGATTTCACTTCTGTGATGTATCAGAATCCTACTAGCCAGCTATCCAACTGATCATAAAGTATATTTCACAGTAGGTCACTAATCAGTATAAAAATAGCACTCCTTCAGGGTCTGTGTTATCAGAAAGTAGCAAATATCTAAGCCACCCTCCCTTCTGCAGAAGTTTGATTTTTTTCTTTACAAGTAACATTTTACCTACTTCCTCAGCACTAGTAGGACAGCAAAAACCTTTCTTACAGAAAAAACCCATAGCTGAATGATGCAATACTTCTAATGAGTGTTATTAGAACTTATTAGGAAATGTAATCACACAGTGAGTCAGAAATACAGTTCAGTTCCTGTTTTTGCCTCACAATGCTGAACAACACTGCCTCATTTCAATCTTTTTTATTGCCTTCATCAGGCCAGTCAAATGGGTATCTTTAGTGTTTGTTAATAGGGTAATTGTTAGTGTCCGAGGATGGCATGATTGAGTTTAGTTACAGTAAGTGGCTGACAGCTGTATATTTGGAAGGAAGAGTGGTTAAGGATAAAAGTTTAATAATAGCCTATAGCTTCCTTACAAATGCATTACTGGTAGTATCCTACATAAATGAATGCTGTGACAAGTTGACAAGAATTAAATACACCTGTTCTTTCTGTGCCAAGCAAACCCACTCACAAGTCATTCAGTGCATCCATTCCTACCAGCAAACTAGTGTCCTGACAAAGTTGCTTCATAAGAGGTACCAGCAAACATAGACCTCTGTTGTATGACTGACCTAAGAAAATATGCTGTCCTTGGGCACTGTTTAGAGCCAAAAACAAACTCTTCTACTGTTTCTGAACTTGCATTTAGGCCAGAATAGTCTATATTTTCACTATTGTATCTGAGACACCTTTCATTAGGTGACATGATAGATGCCATGTGTCCCCAAGACCCATCTCAAGAAGGTGAATGCTGAGATCTGGCAGCTGCTGTAGAAGTGGCTGCACCTGCTGCTGAGGGCCAGCAACGAGATCCTGCACATCCCTTATTGGCTGGAAGGTGCCAATGCCCTCCACTATGGGAGACCTCTGTGACATCGCAGTGGTCACCCACGCCTTCTGCCTCCTGACCTGCTGAACCCTACGTTAAGTATCACCACCAGCGCCCTCGAGGAGACCGCCTATAGGAGAATCATGAGACACGTGACTGGACGTGACTTGGCCACCTTCCTCAGTGGCTCACTGGAGGGTGAGTTCGGCAGAGATGGTGGGGAATTTGCCTCACTGTGAAGCTGAGCCTGCAACACCATGTGCTGCCTCAGGAAGTGCATTGGCTGCACCTGGACCTGGACTGAGGAGTGCTGGGAGCTGTGAGTCTCCCTGCAACCAGCCCTGCATGCCAACCATGTTACCATGATGCCCCACATGAGGACCTTCCTGGAGCAGTTCCTGAAGGATGCCATCCAAAGCAAGTATGCCCGTGACCTGAGGGCCAAACCCGACCAGGGCAAGGTCTTCGACATCACCTCGAAGTGGGACTCCAGCTACCACTTCATACCCAGCAGGAGCTTCACACACTTTGTGGACTGGTGCTTCCTCCATTGTGCCAGCCTCAACTGCCTGCTTCTGAATGGGGCTGTCCGCTTTGGCCACTGGAACAAGAGGTGCCGATGGTGTGGCTATGTGGCAGAGACCCTCCCCCATGTGCTGTGCGGCTGTAGGCTAGCCTGGCAGCTCTGCCACAACACTGTCCAGGGCTGCCTGGTGAGGCCCATCCCAGCCACAGTGGGAGAGATCTCCGTGAACCGCACCATCCCAGGCTGCGAAAGCCAGATACGCCCTGACATTGTGATCACCAATGAAGAGGCCAAGAAGGTCGTGATCATGGATGTGACCTTTCCCTTCAAGCACCAGTGCCAAATCTTCACCAATGCCCAGGCTCGCAAGTGGGAGAAGTATGCCTCTCTGGCGTACAACATCCTGAGGGGCCGCAGCTATGATGTGACAGTCGACAAGGAACGCTTGGAGCCTGGGACCCCAGCAACGAGAGCGTCCTGCATGCCTGCCACATCTCTTGCCACTATGCCAAGCTGATGCACTGCCTCATGATGTCTGACACAATCTGCTGGTCCCACGACATCTACGTGGAGCACATCAAAGGCCACTGTTAGTACTTAGACCCCACCAGACCGACCGCCGCTGGACTGGACCCAGAGGGGACTGCCTGAAGCCCCCTCTGCACCTGATGGACTTTACTTTGAGAGGACTCTTCAGCAATGGATCACCCCGCTCCACACGAAGAAGACCCCTGTGATGAGACTCTATATGGACTGAGACACTTGCTTCAACCTACTTCTTCTACCATTGCAGACCATTATATGGATTTGTGTGTATCTATCTATCTTTCTCTCTCAGCATCGTGAAACCCTTCTCTCCCCTTCTCCCACCCCCCTCCCTCTACCCCCGGGCTTAGTTGGCTAACATTGTATTTTCTGTAACCTAGTTGCGTTCCCCTCCTCACTCCCATTCCTCTAATGGTAGTCCCTCGCTCAGGTGATTTGTATTTCCCTACTGACTTTGTCAACTTTTTGGATTTACAATCCTAAACATCTACTAGTAAAATTCAATCAGTTCTTTCCTTCTTGCCATCAGCAGATGTCCTGATACTGCAAATATTTATGAATGTTCTTAGTGCTACTGCACTCTAGCAGTACAGATAAGCCTGTCCATGAATCTTTACAGGATGGGGGCTCTACAGTGTAACTGGGTCATTAATCCCACCTCTCTATGGGAGAGATGCATCTGCCCTTTAGATAGTTATTCAGATGACCATCTTTAGTCTTAAGCTGTACATATTTTTGCCCATGTTGATGCCTCTAAAATGTTTCCTGTATTGCCTTCTGGACTTGTAAACATGTAATAAAATGTGTAATAAAATGGAACTGACTTACCATATTAATTGTACTTTCTATTGACCTTACAAACTTCTTTGAGCTCACGAGTGCTTGACATAACATTTACAAAAATGTACGTGTACAAATAATTTAAATAAATAATTTTACAAACACACTACAGAAGGGTCACCCAATTAAAAACCCTACCATATCGGATCTAGCTTAAATAAATGTGCCATAAAAATTGGAGTTCACAAAACACATCTCTTCTGGGGACTGTCTGTCTTGGGGAAAACATTTTGCTCTGACATACTTCCATTCAAGTCAATGGATTTACTCAAGGGATGAATCTAACCAACTGCTTTGTAACAGAAGTTGTGACATTTTTCTGACCTAACTGCAGGAGTGAACTGAATTGTGCCCACTGAAACTTGTTTTAATTGCAGCAAGACCATTTGTCAGACACACACGTGCATCCACATCTATCCTGCTACCTAAATGCACTAGTACCAACTGTTTGTGAGCAAAGGTAGGCAGTAATCAACAAGGGCTAGTTTGCTTAGATTTCATAGACATTAGAGCTGGAAGGGACCTTGGAAGATCATCAAGTGTAGACCCCTCCCCCAGGGGCAGGAAGTCAGCTGGGGTCACAGGATCCCAGCAAGATAAACATTCAAATGTATCTTAAAGGAATCCAGAGTAAGTGCTTGCACCACCTCTGGCGGTAGTCTGTTCCAGGCCTTGAGGGCTTGGACTGTAAAAAAGTTCTTCTTTATGTCCAGCCTGAAACGGTCTTGGAGGAGTTTGTGACCATTTCACCTTGTGGTCCCTTGGGGCACTCTGGTGAACAGGTATTCCCCCACATCCTGATGTACACCCCTTATATACTTATAGGCAGCCACCAGGTCCCCGGCGAGCCTGCACTCTTCCAGGCTGAAGAGTCCCATAGTTTTCAGTCTCTTATCATAAGGCCTGTTTTCCTGCCCTTTGGTCATGCGTGTGGTTCTCCTCTGCACTTTCTCAAGCTTCTCCACTTCCTTTTTAAATTGTGGAGCCCAGAATTGGATAGAGTACTCCAGCTGTGGCCTCACCAAGGCTGAGTACAGTGGGAGAATGACATCCTGGGATCTGCTAGAGAAGCATCTGTGGATGCAAGCCACAGTTTTGCTTGCTTTGCCAGCTGCAACATCACACTGGTGGCTCATATTCCTCTTGTGGTCAGTCATGACCCCCAAGTCCCTTTTGGCCGTGGTGCTAGCAAGCGTAGCACTGCCAAGCCTATAATCATGCTGTGGGTTTTTCTTCCCAAGGTGAAGTACCTTGCATTTTTCGGACTTGACAACCATCAGGTTTTCATCCACCCATTTTCTGAGCCTGTCAAGATTGGCCTGGATCACCATCCTGTCCTTGGGTGTGGGCGCTTTACCCCAAAGTTTGGTGTCATCGGTGAACTTGACCAGTCCACTTCTGACACCAATGTCCACATCATTAATGAAGATGTTGAAAAGGATAGGCCCAAGAATGGAGCCTAAGCCTATCACTTTCTGGGTCTGACCTGGAAGCTAATTCTCCAGGCAGCTGACCATGATGTAGCTGAGGCTGCAATTGGCCATTTTTTCTATAAGACGATCATGGGATACCGGATCAAAAGATTTTTTAAAATTGAGATATATGACATAAATCTCTTCTCCCTTGTCCAGGTAATATGTCACCTGGTCATAGAAGGACATGAGATTGGTCAGGCAAGACCTACCTGAAACAAACCCGTGCTGGATATCCCTCAAGAAGTTGCCTTTAGTCAGTTTGTCAAGAATGGTCTCTTTAATGATTTTCTCCAAGATCTTCCCAGGGATGGAGGTCAGGTTGATGGGCCTGTAGTTCCTTGGATCTATTTGCCTCCCTGTCTTGAAGATAGGCAACACATTGGCCTTCTTCCAATATTTGGGCACCTCGTCTGGGCTCCACGAGTTCTCAAAGATCCATGACAGTAGTCAAGCTATGATGCTTGCCAGATCTGTAAGTACCCTGGCGTGTAAACTGTCCAGACCACCTGACTTGAAGGTATCCAGCCTTTCAAGGTTTTCCTTCATATGGTCAACATTGATGAAGGGTAACAGTTTATCCCTTGCCCTGGCCATCCCACACTGTATTGAGCAGGGCCGTCCCTTGGGGCTGGTGAAAAACCAATGCAAAATACTTGTTGAGCAGGTTGGCTTTTTCCTGGGTGTTGGTTGTCAGTTGACCCATATGGTTTAGCAGGGGCCCAATGTTACCCTTGCTTTTCCTCCAGCTCCCCATATATCTAAAATAGGACTTTCTATTGTCCTTGATACGTGTAGCCAATTGGAGTTCAGTCGCAGCCTTGGATTTCTTGGTTCACTCCCTATAGGTCTGGACCACTGCAGAATACTCCTCCTGTGGGGTGGATCCAGGCTTCCATGCTTTACAGGCCTTTCTTTTTAGACACAGGAGGTCCACTGGTTCCCTGAAGAGCCAAGGGGGCTGCTGTGTCCTTTTGCTGCCTTTCCTCCGAGATGGGATGGAAATTGCTTGTGCTTTCAGGATTGCTCCCTTGAGGAGCAACCACTCTTCCTGAACTCCCCTCCCCTTAGGGTTGTTATCCATTAGGGCCTCGCCAACATGCCTCCTGAGCTTGTCAAAGTCAGCTTTCCTGAAGTCGAGGACTTCTGCTTTGCTGTCTGACTTGCCAGCTTTACAGCAGGTGGTGAAGGTGATCAGCTTATGGTCACTGTCTGCCAGATTCCCTTCAATCGTTAGAGGTCACTGATTAAGTCATCATCTGTTGCCTGTACCAGGTTGAGCAGCACTTTGCCTCTTGTCAGTCCATAGACTTCTTGAGTCAGATAGAGCTCATCCACATGAGGAAGCTTTGCGACCATTTAGATGTGGCTGAGTGCTCTTCCCATGAGGTGTCAGGGTAGTTGAAATCTCCAGTGAGAACAATGCAGCTTCAGGTAGTTCCCTGGTGAATTCCTGGTCAAGCTCTTGATCCTAGCTAGGAGGTTTGTGGTAGACTCCCACCATTGTGTCCCCTGTGCCTTGTTTGCCATGGATTTTGACCCAAAGAGTCTCCAATTGTCCCCCCTGGGTGCCAATGTCAGCTTGCAGGGATACATAGCTTTCCTTGACATAGAGAGCTAACCCCCAGTCCCTTTTGTCCATATGATCTTTCCTGTACAAGGTAGAGCCATCTATACCTGTGACCCAGTCATAGATTGACTCCCACTAGGTCTCTGTTATCCCTATGAGACTGTGATCCTTTTGGTTTAGGAGGAGGACCAGTTCCTCCTGTTTGTTCCCCAGGCTCCTGGCATTGGTTTATAGGCAGATAAGTGTCCCATTGGGGGCACTTGCCTTTCCTACAGATCACTCTGGGGCTGGGGTAGGGGTTGGTTCCCTTGAGTGCCTTAGCCTGCTGGGTTTACATAAACTGCCCAATGGGCTTGAAGTTGCGGTACTCACCCTATCCCCCGGCAGGCTCAGTTTAAAGCCTGATCGAGCAGGTCAGCAAGTCTGTCTGAGAAAAGCCTCCTCCCCAGGAGAGTGAGGTGGAGGCCATCTCTTCCCAGCAGCCCACTGCCTTCCTCACCAAACACTGCCTCCCTCACTTGTGATCATCTTGGGCCTCCAGCACTCAAACAGAGAAGGAAGGACTTGGCAGACTAGTTTTTACACAGGGGCGTACTAGTTTCAGTGTAAGCCCCTAATTCTACAAAGGATGCAGCACATGATTACCTCCATTGCTGTAGGGCAGTAGCATTAAGCACAGGTGTAAATGTTTGCCGTAGCAGGGAATCTACTGTTAGCAGGAAGATGGTCAGTTTCCCCATGTACTAACAAATCATAAGCTATGTTTCATGAGGACAGACTAACATGTCTGTGAGCATGTGCAGACTGTTTCTTTCAATCTGTGATAAAAGGCTGTCAGACATTGCGGCTGCCTAGTTGGCAGAGCACAGGTCTGGAACTCTGCAGGCCCGGGCTGAGGGTTGCCAACCCAAGAAAATATTTTTTACTATCTGCAAACTTTTATTGTCAGTCAAACTTTTTTTACTGGTATGTTTTACACAATACAAACGTGACTCTTTTGCCAGGCTCTGCTCTCTGCCAGGCCGCAGTTAGAAGAATGGGTTCAGATTTAGGGGTTTAACAGCAGCTATAGTTAAAAAGTAAAAAAAAAAAAGGTTGGTTGACAGTAAAAATGTTTGCAGCAACCCTCCCCCCCCAAAAACATTCTTGGGTTGGCAACCCTACTTGATTGCAGCAATAATTTTGCCTTGTGCTGCCTCCTATTCATCCCTATACCCTGATGCCTGTGACCATACCCTGCATTGTACTGCACCCTGCAGCCTCACCCCTGCTGGCCCTGCTTCCTCTGTCCCAGCATGGACCTCCAAAGAAGCCTACCTGCGACCAAGCTGATGGGACACAGAAGCAGCAAAAGGGGATAGGATAATATAGTTGGGGATGATCCTACTTTGATGGTCCTTCCAACCATAATTTTCTAAAAACACAGGCTCAGGGTGGGGAGAGCTTACTGTAGGGTGCTATGCTCCCACTTGGACACCAAGTGGCATTGCTGTGCTCTGTGCTTCAACATTGCATCCTGCTTCTTTCTGACCCTGGAGCTTTAATTGGCTCTGGTTGCTTAGAGTTTTAACTGATAGCGTGCATTTTTTTTACGTATTTTATGGGCAGGTAGTTTTAGTCTGTTTTTTTAATTAACTGTCCACAATTCATGAAGATTAGCAACTGTGTATGGATTCTATTTCTGGCTTTGCAATTAGCTTTTTGAGTGTCCTCTGGGTAAGGTATCTCATCTCTGTGTGAGTCATTGCCCCATATGTTAAAACAGGGATGATAGTACTTAATTTGTATGTTGAAATCTACAGATGTAAGGGGCTGTATAAGAGCAAGGTGTTGTTATTAGGCATAAACTCTAGAATGAAGCAGAAAGATGGGCTGGATGAAGAGGTTTGGTTTAGTAGTTTCCTAGTCAGTATTAGAAGCAGAAAATGTTTCCTGTGATTTGTTTTGCATCATTGCCACACGATGTACTGATGAAAATTGACCTGCATTGAACAAAGATGGAAAAAAAATAAAGACAAAAAATTATTCAGATTTCCATAAGCTCTTCAATTTGATAAGAGCATAACCTGATCTGAGATGAATGAATCCTTCAGAAGATGCTCATCCTTAATCAAACTGCTGGATTAGGAGGAAAATGTGTTACAAGATACCAGTCCTTAGGCCAGGTTGTGACAATGAAGGAATGAGGATTGATTCCAAACAGTTGAAATGCCACTGTTATAGGAACCACTGTGGCTCCATTGCATTATATATGAAGAGTGCTAATGCAAGAAGCAAAATTTGTTAAGTGATGTCTTTTACCTGGTAGTATCTGCACACCACGGATACTACTATAAGAAGCACTGAGGCATGTAAGTGATTTGCAAGTCCTGATAATTTCAAATGTGTAGAAGATACAAAGCTTTAATGTCATTCAGAAAAGAGTAACAACCTAGACAGAGGGTCTAATTTTTCAATTAACTAGGTCAATGCTGGATTTCATTGAAAATACATCAGTATCAAACTACTGTAACAGACTGGAAAAATCAGCCTCAAATTAGTGCTTAAATGTCATAGGTTACTTCAGCATCTGTTGAGATAAAAATTATTGGAAAAATAAATGCAGTGATAAGACCCATTACTAAGGAGGCCATTTGATCTCTCAAACACTCTCCAAAGGCATGGCCTAAAATGTTATTTATTGTTTGTATTGCAGAATGGCTTAAAGACTTCAGTCGAGGTCTCACTGTGTAAGCTGGTGAGCATGTTTGTACTAGAGACAGTTCCTGTCCCAAAGACCTTACTGCCTCAGCATAAGAGATGCTAACAATGAGTAAAGAAGCTAACAGTATATGCAATGAACAGGGAGGAAGATATAATAGCAATCATACAGCAAAATGATCTGCAGCACACCAGTTGCCTAGCCATTGTTAATTACTGTTATTTTAAGAGGCCTGTGTGGCAGAGCTGGCCTATGACCTTCCACAAGTCTCCCTCCCCACAAATACATATAGGGTCACTGATAGCGGATCAGCAAAGAATCCTAAAATGTCTTGGTACAACGAACTGTGGCATACGCATCCAGGTTCAGCCAGCCAAGTGCAACTTTGGGAACACATAGTAAACTGGACAGGGCATTGCTGTGGGACCACTCACAAACTGCCTAGGCCTAGCCCAGTGGTTTCCAAACTGTAGGTTGCCACCCCAAATGGGGTCACAACATCAGTGGATGGGGTCGTGGTGTAGAGCTCTGGCCTGCACCAGTTTCCACCTGCTGAGCTGCAGAGGCCTGGGGGAAGAGCAGCAGGGTGCCCACAGCAGGTAGCCTGCATCCTCCCCTCCTGCCCCCCATGGGCTCTGCTCTGGCCATGCCACCCCTGGGAGAGGCGACAGGGTCAGGAAGCCAGGCTCCATGCTTTGGCATCAGCAGCTGCTGCTTCCTGCAGGTGACAGCCAGGGCTCAGGGGCTGCTGGGGTGAGGGGGCAGGGGGCTGTGGGCCCTGGGACACCTGGGCAGACTGGGAGTGAGGGGCACTGGCCAGACCAGGGGGCTGTGGGTCAAGAGTGAGGGGCACCTGGGGGGGTGGGGCACTGCAAGTTGAGAGTAAAGGGCCATGCTGAGAAAATGAGGTCATCAAGGGGGTCAGGCAGAGGGAAAGTTTGGAAAGCACTGGCCTAGGTTAATCTGGTTGCCAGCTACACAGAATCAATACTTCCATAACTTGGCACAGATCCACCACTCCCCACTGAATCGCCTCACAAAGTGCCCCTGAAGAGTGAGAGCAAATAGATAAGGGAAGTTTGGGAAACAGGACTATATAAATGCATTTTCTGTGAAGCAGATGGATCATAGAGGAGCAGGGGCATTAAAGAAAGAGAATCTTTTTCAAGTATGTAAGGCCCAGAGTGGTCACTGAGTATTGGTACTGAATACCAGCATGTACAGTCACAGCCAGATCAAAACACTGCTGATGTACATGGGCTTTGCAGAGAGTTACACGACTGCAAATAAGAGGAAATCAGCTAATGCTGCAAAATGGGAGCATGACTATAAACAGTTGGGTTGTGATGGGTTTTCTCTGCGAACCACATTTAAGTAATTGAGTCCTGTCAATCTTCTGTAAGAATCAGCAATGTTCAATACAACTGTCATCTCTGGCTCCAACAGATCAAGGTGCAAGGTGCATCAGAGGATTTACATTAACTTTCCCAGCCGGGCCTCTGGAACTTTATGCTACTTTACGTGGCAGCAGCCCAAGAAGAATCACTGATTATCATCAAAGAGGTGAGACACTGCTAACCTAGTTGCAGGTGCATTCACCAGGGGGTAGGAATGGTGTTACTATGCTACAGAAGATCACAGAAAAATGGCAAAAAGGAAAAGAAACACACAGAGAAAAAGAAAAGATTTTGCCTTCATGTCCTCAAGCACGGCAGGACCATACGTCTCCCTATACCCCCAAATGTTATTGCCTTGGCTAACCTGGAACAGATAACACTTCCTAAATTTAATATTCCTTGTAACTTCTTTCTGATATTTCTTCCTTTGGTGAAGGCCTAGAGAGAAACTCACTGGGAAATAGTATGAAACAGTAAGGACTTGAATTTTTGCGCTGAGTTTCACCAGTACTGCTTTTGAACTGCTTTCTATTCTTTAATTTTCTATTGGCTTTATTATGAATTTATTATTCTACCTACTCTTTATCTCTGAATTGCCTTTTACCTGTCTCCAAAGCTGGCTCAGAAGTTGTGGGTGGATCCTCTACTGCTTTTGGTTTACAGGCCAATGCCATTAGCTGGATATGGGCCAAGTGAATAGCAGCTTGGTGGAGGGTGGGGTGGCCTACTTAGTTGAACTTTTTAGATGATCTACTTAGCCATAAGAATGACCTACCCAGCAATAAGAAAATTTAGAGACAGATTGTGGGTAACAAAGTCACGGGAAATAAGTGCTGTGAAGAGGCAATTAGCAGGAACCTGTGGAAGTTTGGCAAGAATATGAAAAGCAAAAAAAAGGTTGTAAGGACATGTGAATAGCAAAAGAAGAAGCTTTACACTTGGAAATCCAGAGAAGCAAACAACATGCAGCTGCATGACTGCAACCCCTGGTGCTCTGACAATGCCTGGCCAACCAAGTCATTGCATCATTTGGAAGACCTACATGAGGACACCTCTATAGATTATTTGGAGTTTTGTTTTGGTATTGCTTAAGTGTTTAATAAATTTTGGATCTGAGACTGGAATAGACTCACCAATCAATGTATTTCATCCACACCACCCCCTTATTAAAATTAAATGCAACACCTGCATACCCATAATCTCTAACCGTATGTCTCATTGGGATCTGGCAGCAACCACACACATAGTTAAACAACTCACAAATTAGCTAGAGAATTCAAATTGGACGAGACTAATTAAAACACCTACTTAATTCAGCAAAGAGTGGTTCATAAAAGGTAGAAGTAAAAGGAGCTAGTAAGGTGTCTAGTTATGGGGTAAGCTGAGAGCAAGGCATTAATATATATGTGGCCTGGGTCTGTAATGCCTTGAATGTTGGGTAGCTGTTTGCATCTATGCAATGTGGGTATAAGATGCTACTTCTGGTATGAGGAAAGACATTGGATTTGTTCGTTTCACACCCATAATACTCAGAGAGAAGTGAATGGAGAATCAAACCCCTAGTGCAGGTGTTATTAAACTACTAGTTCCAGAGATTTCATAAACGCTCGATAATGCTTACATAATTCAACCAAAGTCAGGGATGAATTTTACACAGTGACTGGTTTTAGCCATCCTCATGAATTGACTGAGTAACCCCAATTTGTGGAGGAAGAATGGGAGAAGTTTAAACTACAGGTTCTGATTCATTGGGCACAAGTTGTAGGTGTATCTCTGAGACACTAGTGACTTAAATGGTGCTTTTTCTTAATAGGATGGGGACAGGAAAGAAAGTTTCATCACAAGTTCATTACTTGTTTGCTATTTTCAAAGACTAATTTTAGTATTTAAAACATGGCTGAGTTTCTAGCACAGTTTCTAGATGTGGCAGCTAGAACACATCAGTACCAGAAATCACGTTTTATATGTTAGATTTCCTTCCTTTCAATCTTGTGTTTGACTTATCTATTAAGCTTGCCAGCACTTCATGGCAAAGCCTATCTCTTAACTCTGGGTGCCTAGCATAATGGCTTGCTCATCTTGGCTGGGGTATCTGGTATTATTATATAATACAGATACTGAATAACTGGAAATTGGGGTAAGTTGCACTGAGGTAAATCATGGTTCAAAGAAGTACTCTTTGCTAGAGATGTACATTGTGGTGGCTGTATCAGCATGGGCATGGCCCCATGAATTTTACAGTTAGCTTACTCTGGCATCTTTGGCTTTTTCTCAATGACTTCAAGTTCCTTCTACTAGAGACAGAACACAACCTGTGTATGATATTTGTAAGCATTTGGTGACATGTCTCCTGGAGCTGAGCTGTCTTCCGGATGGAATTGCAGTATTCTGTCCTTCAAAAATTTCCTGCCACATCTTGGTGTTAATGAGAGAGAGGTACCAAACACTTCTGGGAGACAAAAAGATCGATTAAAGGCTCATGAGGTCTGCTTATCTTCACAGGGCTCCACCATCCCCATACCCTACCCTAACCATACCACATGTTCTGGGCTTCTTGTTGCTTGCCTGCTGGACTAAGGGTTCGGTCCTAGTCTTATGAACTCCTTTGTTGAGGGGTCCTCCACTCAGTTGGCTGCTTGCCCCTGCATAGGTCCCAAGACAGCTGCCTCTTAATTCCAAGCCCACCCTTACCTTCCAGGTCAGGACAGATTTACCCATCCTTGGGGAATAATCTTGTCCATGTCTCTTTCCTCTTGTAGGATCCCAGATAGATTGTCTCTACTCCTTGGGACTGGTCTCACCAACAGAGTGGTCTTCTCTGTCTCTTAGCTGGCTCTTCCCAGGTAAGTCTGGGGACTGGGGCTTTCCTCTAAGTTCCGGGGTCAGTTCCTTCCCCTGTCATCTCTGGACGTCCTCTCTACTGTTGTCTTGCTCCCGCTCTCCACAAACCGCCGCCAGATGCTTCCTCGGTGTTCCTTTAAATTTTCTCTCTTCCCGGCTGTGTCCCCCATGGCAGCATGTGATTCGCTGCCTTCTTGACTCAGCTGTTCTTTTTTTTTTCTTTTTCGGTGCTGCTTTTCCTTTCTTCATCTGGTAGAATGCCTTTCCTCCACCATAGCCACAAAGCACTCTATCGAAAAAACCCTATAACGTGTCATAAGTAAACAGCAGGGGACACAAAGGCACTTCCATGGGCTTTTCACTATATACAGAGTATTTTTAGGTCAAAATATGCTCAAATGATTCTAAGAGGACCATACTCATGGTGCCTAACAGTCTTTGCCAAACTGACCTGCAGAAAAATTCCTTCTTGATCCCAAATTTGGTGTTTGCATTAATCCTGAGTGTGTTAGAAAAACCCAGATGCCAGAAACCTGAGCGATTTCTAAGTAACAGTAGAAGCAACAGGCTCTCTCCTTTAACTGTGGTCCATGTGCAACAGTTCAGAGGAAAAAACTACCAAAAGCCCAATAAAGCATTTATTTAGGGGTGGGGTGAAATACTCTTTCTGGCTTGTACAAGAGATCAGCAGAAACTCAGAAGCATGGCATTACCAGATACCTCCTAAACAGTGATAAGAAATGTTTTTACCCCCCCTCAATATGAGGGGCTACCATTACTAAATCTACCAATCTTAAAATTTCTTATAATATGAATAAACTACTCATTGTAAGAGCTTTTTAGAATTACTTGGTTTGAATGCTATTCCATATCTCACATATAAAGTAAAATTGCACCCTGTAACTGAGTTGACAACAGTGAGTTTTCTCTACTCACACAGCAAACATACATACAGGCATCTTGTGGGAGAGGCCTATGGAAGAGGCTGGCATTTATATTACAGAACAACTGATTTATCTTGATCAAGTGTGGGTGTCTTCTTGAAAGGCATTAATAACCTGAAAAAATATTGGCTACAACATAACTAACCACAGGGATTCAACATGATGACTAAGGCCTCCAAAATTAGATTGGCAAGAAATAATACATTTGGGGTTCTTTTTATTTGCATTCTGTTTTGGGACTTTAAGAAGGCATTTGGTTCATATTTAAACTCTCCCACATCTATGAAGTCTAGATCCTTGTTTCTACATGAAAGCTGAGATTTTTTATGAAATTTCATCTTCAGAAATTAAAACTTTAAGTATATGTACTAAAAAAATCACAAAGCTTAGAAAACAAAAGTCACAGAAATTAGTAACACTGCAGCTGCTGCAATACCTCCAAGACTTTTTAACAACTTCTATTTCCTGGCTGGCATATATATTTCTTATTTCAATATTAATGAGGTCTGCCAATGCCCAGACACAGTACAAAAAGGTGAATCAGAATAAGTCATTATAAAATGGTTTCATGATCTTTCTAGCTGAAGTTTCTGAGTTCTTGTGGGGTATTGAGCAAAAATAAAGAATAAGATATCCATGACAAATTTAAAAACGGGCAGGAATGGTCTATAAAGTAAGGAGGTCTTTACAGGAAAACTTGCCAAACTTACAGTTACTTAGAAAAAACAAGCTTGCTTGCCACAGACAGAGTGAAAGGAAGAAAGAGTTTTTGCTTGGACAGGCCAAAACTTTATCACCAAACAAGCAGTAATACAGATCCGAGGAAAAAGTCCTTGCAAGTTTACTCACACTTGACATTAGACTTGTATAACCTGCCATTTCTCTTTACATAAAATCTTGAAGCCATTAATCCTGCCCTTCCCTGCTGTACCAGAATAAGGCCTCATAGGGGCTTACAGACATGGAAACCCCTGCACCAGCACTTTACTTTCAGCTTGGCGTACTAAGTGCAGCCCATGCCCAGAAAAGGAATCATGTCAATTTGACCTGGCTCACCCAGCATCTCAATAGCTCATGCACTTCAGCAGAGATTTTTGGCACTTTTATCTAATACCTGATTGAATCAACTATTAGATAAAAGTGCCAAAAAGTCCAGCTGAAGTGCGTGAACTATACAGATGCTAGGGAGCCATGTAAAACAGGTGCGATTCTTCTTCCAGTAAAGCACTGAGTTTTTTTCCTTCCACATTTGTCAGCACCCAGAGGGTGCATCCATACATGCAGGCACTAGACCTGTGTGAAGTGGCTAGTATTCGTTTTGGATTCGGCCAATTTGGGAGACAGTGATCGATTTGGTGATTTGAATCACTGTCCTGAATTGATCTGATTTGGCCAAATCACACAGGCCCACCCCTGCCCACTCTCCCAGCCCCAGCAATGGCTGCCCCACCTGCCCTAGTTCCTGGCATGTTGAAAAAAAAGTTCCTGCTCACTGGCAGCTGCCAGGCTGCGGGGGGGGGTGGTGATCCCCACTGCCCCGTGTTGCATGGGGGGCTCTGCACGAGCCCCCTGACTCCCATCTGCAGCCACCATGGCTGCCTTGCCTGTTCCAGCTCTAGCTCTTTAGTTCAGTTCCCTGCCTGAGACAAAATCGTCCCTATCCAAAACATCCTATGCAAATACTTGCCTAGCATATTACTAAAACTACATTGTCAACCTTGTCACAGAAACACAAGGCACAGCACACTAACCTGCCACAGGTAGAGCAGGAGGTCAGTGATGTCTAATATCTTGTGGCTGCAAATGTTGTTAAAATACCTTTGAGAGATCCAAGGAGGATGGCCACACTCCCTACTGCAGAAGGCAAAACCTCCCGACAATCTGTACCCATCTGATCATAGGGTAAGATTCCTTCCTGACCACAAGTCTGAACCTGAGCAGAGGAGCAAGACTCTTTAGCCAGGAATTTCTGGGCTTTAGTTCAAAAGAAGCATTGGCATACCCTAGGCAAATACCCAGCCTGGGCTGCAGCCAACGTCCAAATGCTTCTGAGGGAGGTGAACCCCCACCCCCCAGCATCACTCCCTTTGTTTGCCCTATCTCTCACATCCTATTTTGTGACTTCCATCTAGTCAGGCTTCTATCAGCTCCTACTGATAGGCAATTTGGGGCTCTCTTGAGTGATTCCCCAAGTCATCACATGATGTCAGGGGGCAAAATGCCAAAGACTTTTATGCCAATAGATCCTTCAAATATTAATCCTTGCAAAGACTTATGACACTTGGAAGTTCGGCTACCAGAAGGATAGATGGGAAACACTTGGATGGAATAAACCAATGCAAATGAAGAAATCAAAAACTTTCCCCCAAAATATAGTTGGAAACATAACCCAGAGCATGTTATGACTCTAGTTTCTGTTCCCCATAACAGATATTTAACTTTCTTATCTTATGCCAATGGCAAATAATACCTGACCATGAAAGGGAAGCCAAGTAAGTAAATTAACTTTACAGACATAGTACAAGAGACACTATGAGCAACAGATGCTAATGGGGCAAGAGATAAGACCTCTTGCCTGGTCTTCCATACATTTGTTATATTAACCTTACTAAATTCTATTTATTCTTGCTCTTAAGATAATTAACTTAAAAATAGGTAACAAAATTGTATGCATCATGGTGCAGGCATGGTAAATACCTTGTTTTATAAGAACTAAAAATGTGCCTGGCAAGTGTCCATAACCATATGACTCAACATGCTTGCCATTAGTGTTGCTTAATTCAACTGGTGCTTATTTTGAATTTTTTAATTTTTCTACCTTCCACAAAAATAGAAGAGAATAATAAAACTAGTGTTTGTTTTATTTGCGTATCGTAATATTTGTGTAAATATTTCAAAAGTTGTCTCTAAGCCACTTCCTTCTGTCTTTGCTCAGTCAAAATTCCTCTTGGCTTCTGTGCTGATTTGAAAACTAAGGCCTGAAGGTCTGATATTGTCAGCTAACCAACACAAGTGGAGTCCTTTCCCTGCATGAAATCCCACTGAAGTTGGTGGGTCCAAACCAGGGTTCCAGAAGCTAAGAAAGAATTTGGGATTTTGTCCAAAATAAAGCTAGGTCCAAGCCATAGTATTCTGACATACATTTTGAAAACCAACACAGTTCTGAGATATTTAGATCTAGAGATCTGATTAGGTCCTGCCTTTCATTTTACAGCATTGTTAATGTAGCTAAAATACGATGCTGTTATTTCCTATTCATGGTTGTCTGTGGAATGGTGCTTGATATGTATTGGAGGATTAGTATGCAAGTCACAAATGTGGGGTATTTGTTGCAGTCCTGGCTGTAGGCTGATGGTGTCCAAGGTGTCCCAAGGCCTGGATGACTTGAACAAATGGCTCAGAACTAGTGATTTACTACAGGATATGCAATGATTTATAGCAGTCATATCTGACCAGGTCCTTTTCAAGACAATGCTTCAAGTTTTCAAATGCACATCGTTCATTCAAATCAGTTTAAGTTATAGTATACCAATTTAGACAATTAGACTTAGAATCTCTTGGCATTAAGATGCTAAAAAATAAAGTGCCTTTTTTACAGGGCTCATTCCTTCTCATGTTCCATTCAGTCCCTGTAAAAATACAGTTCATTCTGAACTACAGTTTGCTGGACCTCAAGGAAAGATCTTACCACTACTCTCATGGATCCCTAGATTCTATATATGTGACTGGAGACTGGACCAAGCCAGGTATAACTTTTCTGAATTGTGATTCCATGCAAGATCCCCCTTTGGATCACCATAGCAACTCCAGATTAGCCAGCGCAAACAAAATTTCAGGGAGATCTCATCCCTCCCTTCTATCATCCGCACATACAGCTTCCTTCCGTAATTCCTTAGGCTGTGAGGGGGAATGACACAGGATTTTCCTTTAACTGACCACTATTTCCAACTAGTTATTGAAGCTTTCTGTAATGCACTGACCGTATGTTGGTTCTTAATTTATGCCTGTAAAATTGCTGTTGGTTAATCAGCCATATTTACCCCATTTATTAACTAGTCAGAAGGCTTTGTAGTCGGGCAGCAGAGAGAAGACCCGACTTCTTAGCAAAATGATAGATTTCAAAATAGACATCAGACTTTGTTTTTTGGTAACTGAATGCATACACATAAGAACAGCTTCAAGTGTGCCAAGGTTCACAAGTCCTTATTATTCAGATGCTACCTTGGGAGAGACTCTTTGAGATTTCCATGGGAGTTTCCCTGACTGAAATCTGACTAAGGTCTTACTTTGCCTTAAGCAGCAAGCCATTTTCTTCTAGTAGTGCACCTTTTTCCCTTGGCGTGTGTAACAGAAGTTCTTTGTAGTAGTGGTGTTGAAAGAAGGAGTCCATCTAAAACAGATTAATCATCAAATACCATTTCCAGAGTTAGATTTGACTGGATATGTTCCAGAATGAAACAAGTACCAGCCCACATCTGGATTCAGAGGAATCTGGGCAACCTCTCCCCTTCACCAGGTAGTCACCCAGTATGTTATTTATATTACCCCTTGCCCAGGAAAGTTTTGCATCATACCAACTAGCTGTTAATTCCAGGCCTATGACACTTCTACCATCAATGCAGATTGCCTTTGTCAAGACACCGATGTCCTTTTCTAGTCATTTCCCTCCTCGTTAGATAGATTTTTCCTGCTGGGGCAGCAAGAGGAAGAAATTGCTGTGCTTCTCCATCGTAACTGTGCCTGACTGGAGAAGCTTTTGTCTCCCTGAGCTCTGAACACGTTATGCTATAACAATGTGAGGCTGTCATTTTTGGCAGGCATGCCACAAATTAGTTCTGTGCTCTTCATAATCCTCTTCCCCTGTCCAATCTGCTGTTTTGTTTTCTGCTTCCTGCTCTATCTGCAACTGTATTGCCTGCCCCCTCCATAATCTCCTATGTTTGCTATGTGCTACAGGTTGGCCACTCCTGCCCCAACACAAACATGATTTACCCACAAAATAGCTATGCTTGTAAGCAATGGGCACAAGGGGAACTGAGGTTAATAATATACTTGCCCATGAGCTTTGCCATATTTATAAGAGGGAATGAGATAATTATAAAAAGCGTATGACATTTTAATGGCAACTGGGAATTCCTAAAACATTAACAGGGATGATGAAGGTTTCCTGACCATCAGGTGATCACATTCAAGCCACATGTTACATAGAATTACTCTTTCTCATGTACAGTACTGACACAATGCTCATGCGTTTTATTTAAAGACTTGGGATATTTTGTCTTTTTCATAAAGTCCCAGCTTTTGAGGTCATCATGAAACTCTGATCTCAACTTTCCTTTTAAAAAGAAGTTGTTTCTGTTTCTATGTCTATAGATAAAAGCTTAAGTCTCTAGGTTTCAAATGTGGTGTAGATATATTAATGAAGAGTTAATAACATTTCTCTACGTGGAGCATGCTGGCGGAGGATGGACTTCACCTATCACCTAAGGGTAAGTGTTTCTTTTCTTCCAGGTTGGCTGATCTCGTGCGGTGGGCTTTAAATTAGCTTCACCGGGGGACAGGCCTGCCGGAAGAGGAGAGGATGCCAGGCCGCTAAGTCAGGTAAGTTGGACGAGCAAAGGTGGTGGTAGCTTGGGGGATACACATGGGGAGGGGGAGGCAGCAGTGCATAGCCTTAAATGCTTCTATACAAATGCATGCAACATGGGAGGTAAGCAGGAGGAGCTGTCTCTCCTGGTGGCTGTGGAAGACCCAGATTTGGTTGGGCTCACGGAAACCTGGTGGGACCCGACCCATGACTG
>JAGPOW010003648.1:99148886-99163580 GCA_030014935.1 Caiman crocodilus
GGTACTTGGCTGGGGTCCTGTGACCCTGGCACTCGTTTCCTGCCATTGGCAGGGGGTCAGACTAGATGGCCTGCTCTAGGCCCCTTCTGACCCTAGATAATATGATACTATGATACTATGAATATGGAACATGTAGCATTTTATACTATGGCATATGATCAGCAGCTACATTTTAAAATAGCTTCTCCAGTGAGATTATGTTAATAAACTGAATTATTCTTATGTTTACAACAGCAAATTTATTGTATTGCTTTACCTAAATATCTGAAAGTAGTTTGCATTATTATTAAAACAGTTTGGAGGATGACAATACCAGTTCCCAGAAACTTTCAAGGTTTCAAAGGTTTGTTTCTCACAGTAATGAAAATTTCAGGATGCTTCTGCGATATTGGGTTTGCACTAAAATGTCTGGGGTTGGATCAAAAGATAAGTGTGTTGATTTGAGTCTAGGGGGTCCAGCCATAACTGGAGAGAGAAAGAAAGCACTTACTCGGTAGCCTATTTTTTAGGATATCGACATATGGGAGGCTCAGCTTCAAACCTCTGTTTTGCCTGATTCTTAGCAGTCTTTCACACTCGAGAGGAAACAGAGTTCCCTGACTCCCTACCATGCAATCTGACATTGTGAACTTGCTTTGTCTTCCAATCAGTATTCAAGAAATTTTGCCAACAGAAATGTTCCAACCAGCCCCACTTTGTGTGTGTGTGTGTGTGTGTGATGTTCCTGAAACAAAAATAATTGCAAAGCAAATTGACAATGGTGGGGGAGTTTTTTGTTATTTAAAACTATTGAAATAGGCTTGAATTTTTTTTATTTCTCTGCCATCACAGGCTCAGCTATGTCTTTTCCTTAGCTGCTTATAACACATTTGGTTAGAAGTTTCTGAGTTGAGGTGCCTGGGCTCCAGGTAAAGAAGTAAAATCAGTTATAAATCAATGGAATATGGCAGAGGCTATTGCTTGCTTTCAAAATCCCATTCTCTCTTATTAAAAATAACCAAAACTGTAGACAAAGTGGGCTCAATCAGCCAGGGTAGATTCCAGAACAATAACTGATGCATATTCCTATAATACTCTAGGAAATATTAAATGGAAGATTTTGCTGATTGAAACTAAATGGCATCAAGATACAAATAAGGATTAATGTTTAATACCCTCAGAGATTTCCTCAGGTAACTGAAACTTATAGTAGATATACATGTTTTGTTTGTTTTTAGTGTTAAACTAGTATGGGAACTCAACAAATAACCCCTTAAAATGCTAGGATTCCTGAGCATATACTGACCTCTGATGGCTACAGGCATGTATAATATAGTATTGTATGGTAGCTCTATGCATTTCAAGAACTGTATAAATCCTGTGACAAGAATAAAACTCTTCTGATTAAAACTCAAATTAAGTAGAGTTTTTTTATGACTTTATTTTTTAAATACTATTAAATTTTTAGAGATAGCACAATAATAAATATATATAAAATATACAAAAATAAGCAAATAAATAAAGTGAAGGAAAAAAATCACATGAGAAAAGACCTTTATCTGAAAGTCTTATTCTGTCATCTTTGTCTATCTGGAATCTTTCCAAATTGCCACCAGAAAGTTTTAACTAAATCACCATTTAACTAATGTTATTTTTTTTTGCAGGCATTTTAGAACTTGAATATACAGTACGTCACTTAAATCTACAATCCAGCTCAGACATATCTGAGTTGGGATGGGAGCAGAAATGTAAACCGATCAAAATGACATACTGCTTCTGTAATCTGTGATGGCAGGGAGTGGACCAGCCGGGGTCCATCTGCAAGAAAAAGGTTTTTCCTTCAATTAGGTTTTTATTCATGAGGTCCAAAATCTGATAGAGGCCCATATTAGGAGACGCTTGGAGCCAGTGTGAAGAAGAATTTCAGGTTTCATTAAAAAGTGTCTAGTTATCTTCTTTGTGAAGATAGCCTCCAAAACACTGCCTGATATATATTTTCTGCATATAAACTCAGACCTTTTCTCCCAAAACCAGCTGATGAAAATTGGGGTGTGCACTATATGTGAGAAAAGCACATACCCATAGGGCTGGAAATATAGTGGCAGGGGAGCATTGGCAGCATTAATTGCTGAGCCTCTGAGAGCTATGGCTATTAACACTGCCATTATTCCCCCAGTGCCAAATTTATGGACCTGTGGGAAGCCAACTAGCCAGATGACGGCCCCATATAGAGGACTGGGATGGTGCATAGGGTTTGTCCACAGCTGAGCCCAGTGTGGCCCTGGTGCCTGGGGCTGAACCCAGCATGTGGCAGCAGAACAGTGTGCAGGGTCAGCTGCAGTGCCTGACCCCAGAGCCAGGGCTCCAGGTTGGACCCAACATATATCCCAGACCCACCATGCCAGATCAGTCATAGGCCCAATCCGGCATACAGGCATCCTAGCTGCTGCCACATAATTTCTACAAAGAAGATTGTTTTTTCTTCAAGCCGACTTTGAAGAAGCAGGTGTGTGGGGATGCATTAATACGGTTCTAAGCCTGAACGAAACAAAGAGCTGGGTCTCACAACTGCAGATACCAGCCTTCTACCTACAACAGGTACAAATAAAAACACTTCATCTTGGAGTTTCCATACAAGAATCTCCCATAAAATAAAATTACAGGCATGATATATAGTGCCAGCAGCTTGAAATTACTTTGTGAGATATCTTTTCAGTTGAAGAACTATTATATAAATGTATTTTGTTCTCCATGTTGCTGACAACTGATACAACAATACTTACTAAGATTAGTCAAAGAGAATTCACTTTCCTTCCAGTTGTTTCATTTAATCTAGAACAGTAGCAGCCAGCTTTTCTGGCTGGTATGTCACCAGTTAGACGGGCACCCTCCCTTGAGCATCACTCTGATCCCCACCCTCTAAACAATCTGCTGCTCTGCCTTCTGTTTCCTGCCCTGTGCTTCCAGCCTGATCTCCTGCTCTGCTTTCTGCTTCCTGCCCTATTTGCTGTTATGCTGCCTCTCCTTCCCTGATCTGCCATGTGGTGCCTATGAGGGCTTTTCCATTGCAAACAGGATCATCATTGAGTATTTTTATTTTCACAAAGAAAGAAGATTGCAAATCAGTCACAGTGTAACTGCTCTATCCATCAAAGCGGAAGTGCAATGCATAACAATGCAAAATTTTTATGAAAATATCTTTATCCCTGATATACTTATTGCAGTGCTAGTAGAGTACTGCATAATAGATCACCTCAGGTAATCACAGCCAGTGCTAAATTGCTGAAAAGAAAATTAGGCACGAAGCAGTTACGTGATGTTCTATAGAAGACTCCATAAAATGAATCATCAGGCACTGATGGGCCCCACTGTTGAAGTTTACACCCAGCACATTTTCTTGCTGAGTTAAATGAGGATGCTCAATGCAAATTTCCTCGCGCAGAACAGTTGCAAGTTGTACTTGTCACGTATGCTGAGTAGGGAAGTATGTGAAAGAAGGAAAACAAAACAAAGTTTCCTCTTTCCACTAAATCTAAAACTAGACTTAAAAATCAGTTTAAAATGGTTTTGCTCAAAGGCCTTGATTTAAAGCTGTACAAGTCTAGTGAAGGAATCCCTTTCACGAGGGCTGTGTGAGGCTTTGGGTGGTGATTCAATTGGGAGGAGATTTGGCCTGATTTGGTGGCCAAATCTTCAACTCCACATCTAATCAGGGGACCAATTTAGAGGTTCGAATAGATTCAAAGCTGAATCTTTGGAAAAGATTCGGAGAGCTTTGATGATTCAGGCAGTCCCTGGCGGCTGCAGCAGGGAGCTGCAGCTGACTCCGAGCTGATAAATACTAGGGTCGGGGAAATGGGGCTGGGGAGGGGCCGTGGGGAGACTCCTGCCAGCCCCCTGGATCTCTCCGCTTCCCCAGCCTCCCTATGGCTGGCCCTCCCCTTGCCCCAGCTCTGTATTTTCAAGAAAAGCCCTGGTGCTCACCAGGCACTGCTGGATGAGGGGGCGGGGGGCTATCCCTGCTGCCCGCTACTGCCCCATGCTGCATGGGGTGGACTCTGCATGAGCGACCCCTCCCTCACTCCCCCAGTCCCTGCATGGGTGCCCAGCTCAGGCCAGCTTCAGCTCTTTAAGAAAAAAAACAGAGAAAACTCTCAGGACTCACCACTCCTGCAATGGCCTCAGGGCTTCAGAGACTCATGCAGAGCTGCCCACATGGTGCAGGGCAGTGGGGATTGCCCCCCACTGGCTGGAGCAGTGAGTCCTGGGGGTTTTTTCAGAGTTTTTTTTTTCCTTAAAGGGCCAGAGGTGGCTCATGCAGGACAACACTGGGGGAGCAGAGGGAGTGAGGGGGGAGTCCGGGGGCTTGTGCAAAGTCCTCCATGCAGCGTGGGACAGTGGGGGGCAGCAACGATTGTCCCCTGCCTGGCAGCACCCAGTGAGCTGGGACTTTACTCTTTATTTTTTACAAGTGCCAGGAGCTGGGGCAGCCATTTCCGGGCTGGGAGAGGGGTGGGGAATCAGCCTGGCTGATTCGAAGATTCAGCCAAATCGAATCAGGACAGTGATTCGAATCACCATATTGAATCACTGTCCCCCAAACTGGCCGAATCCGAATCTGAAGTGAATACTACCCATTTTGCACAGGCCTGCCTTTTACTTTGGTAGACTTTGAGTCAGGTTTTCAGATCCCTCACACACAAATACAAGGATGAGACCAACTTCAGAGAGTCAAACTAGTAAGAACATTGGATTTGTATCTTGCCAGGAATTGTAACATTTCAAAAGTTGTTTTTGTTCCAAATCAATCAGTCTCTGATTCTGATTCAGCTGAATTGAATGGGGACAGTGATTCAAATCACCGAAGAGTAGATGTCAAAGAAGGTAAATATGAGCTCTGTCTCCTTAAACATAGGGCTTCTCAAAGTATCTGCATCTGATTTCAGGCTTGCCATTTTTAGCCTGAAGAGACTGTGACCCTGGGGTGAGAACTTGGGCTGAGACATCAAGTGGTATTCACAGGATAATTTATTTGGCCTCAATGGAAAATGAAGGGAACAGAATTGGATGTGTGTCCCTTAGCATGCAGTCCTGTATTCTGAACTGGTCTAATGTCTCACAAGCACAGTAGCAGAATACTGTGGAATAGCGGATCCAATTGAAATATAATCAAATGGTTTATGCATCACCCCCCCAGTTTACATTTACAATTGTTGGCTGAGCTAAGAAAATGAAAGCAAGTCTATTTGCCTAGGAAGAAAAAGAAATTGCTCCCCCATACAAATGTACCTGCCAAAACATAATGACCACTGCGCCTTGACAGAATAAAAAAACACCAGAGTTCATGCAAGCTGACACCACTAACTTTGAAGATGAACTGAAGGTGAGGGAAGCAAGAGGGAAAAATCATTGGAAAGTCATCCAAGCTGGGACTCGAATTGGTACAGAAGGTTTTATTACTTCCTCTTTCATGAACATTTAAGTTTGTACCTATTTAGGTTGGCTTTAATTGCATTGAGGCTAGACCTATTTTTTAAATATGTTTTTAGATGCGATGTTTTTAGATGTGATGTTTCTTTTGACTTCTTTCAGGGCTATCCAGCTTGTAAGCAGCAGACCCTCTCTGTACTGTATCCTGTGTGGATGCTCCCTTCTTCTTCCTTCTGTGCTGCAGCCCTGACTTACGTGAACATGCTTATATATTGAAGACCCTTTGAAATCTGAGATTTAGCTAAGCAAATTCATGTAGTTTTTTGGGTAGTGAAACGTTCATAGAGCTTAAGGCTAAAAAGGAGAAGAAATAAAAGGCCTAAATTGCAGCAGCTATGACATTAGATGCCAGAAAAACTTTCTAATTGTGGGAGAGTTAAGCACTGGAATGGGTTACCCTGAAGAAGTTTTGGAATATTCATTACTGGAGGTTTTTTGAGAGCAGGGTTAGCTAAACAATGGTTAGGAATGGTTTAGGTATATCTCAGGCCATGACATTTCATCCAGTTACTCCTATATTAAGCCAAATTACCAAAGGCATAGGAAGGCAACTCTGTGCCTGGGGCAGCTATGATGCACAGTGCAGTTCTTCACAGGCAGAGTCCAGGTCTCTTGTCCCAGTTGTCCTCTCCTAAGTTATGCTGCTGCCAATTACTTTAATCAAATGAGTTCTTGATCCTTACTGCATGACTAAGGGAAACTGAGGCCCTGTCTTTATTACCAAAAAGGGATAAGTAACACGTTGTATTCCTCTGAAAAACATGGGACATGTCTTCACTGCTAAAGCAGCAGTTTTTACTTGGGGTAATTAATGTCCATGAGATGTGCTGAAGTAAAAATACAGTGAAGCAAAACAATTTAGTTTTGTTGTGAAATAAACTTGGCAAGGTCAAATCCAGGTAGTGGTATGGTGTTGACCTCACAGTAAAATGATCTTTTTATCTTCACTGGGTTATCACGTCAGGATAGCAGAGGTGCATTGGTTACCCTTCAGTAAGAAATGCAGTTTTCTTAACCTTGGAGAGAAGACAGCTTCGCTTACTGAAAGGAAAAGTAGACAAGGATCTCCCCTGGGAGGGTTATTGTACTGACCTTGCCTAGCTACCGAGACCAACATCTCAAGTTCTGGTTCTTCACTTAGAAAGTTACAGTGATATAATTATTGCAAGGGTTTTTTTAGTTTTGTCTTGGTTTTGTTGCTACAAGCTCTTGTTCCAGTTTTTTAAAAGCAAAGGTTACAAACCTTTGGTCCACTTGGGATCCTTGGTCAAAAGACTAGGTTTAGGGAATGTTATTGATGAGGGTCAAAGGTGATGGGAATCAGTGGAGAACCATTTAAGGGTATCAGAAAAGCTTTTTCTTAGGAATAGACAGCAGAGAGTTGCCCTAACCTTTGCTGGATACATTCACTTGAATCACTGAACCCAGTACACAGCAAGAACAAGCAGTTTTTCAGGTTTCTCTTTGCACTTAGAGAAATTGCCACTCACCAGTTGGCTGATTTGGCTCAGTACCAGTGAGTCCCTTTGTTCTGACAGCTAACATCCCAAAATCTTTCCCTGTGCACACCTAGCTACCACACACTTTAACAGGGTTATGTTGCTTCTGACCTATGTCACAGTTATGCCTATGCTTATATGGAGGCAGGACATGTTCCTTCCCTTCCCTTGAGGTTAGAGATCAGTTTCTTCTTTACAAGCGCCTCTAGCAATGAGTATCCACCAACAGAAACAGTCAGCAATTTCAAAATTACAGTTTAAATTAAAAACAAGAAGTCAACATTTACAGAGTAAAATAGAAGGAGAGCCATGACATGTAAATTAACCAGAATATAAAATCATAACTAGGCCAGACATTTCCTTTATAACTTGCTGATTAAGCAAGAAGAAAACCTGACATGGCAGAAAGGCCAATTTCTCTTAAACACAGCACACAGCCTGCCAGTCCTTTCCCCTGAAGCCGTAGAGCCTTTTGTTTATATCCCCTCAGGGACCTTGTGTTTGAATAAGAAGATTCAGCATTAACAAGTGGGACACAGTCATTTCTCCAGTTCAAATAACCTCCTGAGTCTCGCACGTAACATTTAAAACTCAACTCTTGATCTACAAGTTGGGGCAGGTTTGCCTTCCAATCTGCATTCGTGCAATAGCTGATGTATCAAAGGTTATGATATCCTATCAAGGAATTTTTTTATCTATTAGGGGTTGGAGAATACACAATTAACCAAGTATTCCTTGGAATACTTGCAACTGTCATAACTTTTCAAATTCACTGAGCAAACATTTGGCTGACAGGAAATGTTTTTCAGGCAGCTAACAAGTTCCCATACCTCATTTACCAGCTGCAGTGTCAGTTTAACCTTCTTTTAGTCAC
Source organism: Caiman crocodilus (assembly GCA_030014935.1). NCBI lineage: Eukaryota > Metazoa > Chordata > Crocodylia > Alligatoridae > Caiman > Caiman crocodilus. Next base: position 99,156,729 of record JAGPOW010003648.1, read on the forward strand.
AATCTTCATCTGACTGTAATAATTCACAGAGCAACTACAAATCATATTGTAGTACTTCATATGTAAAAGTTGTCACAGCCAAAGCAAATTATTCAGAGAAGAAACAGATTTATAGGCAAAAATTGATCATTAATGCAGGGAATACAGGCAGTCAAGTAGTGTTTGCAGACATTCCAGTATCTCTGCTGCACTAATCACATACTTCAAATTATATACTAAAATCCCAACCATGGAACACATGCAAATAATTCATTATTAATACACATCAATTGGTACTTTTCTTTGGCCATTATTTAATACAACTGGCTATTCAGGCACCTTTCTTACGGTTTAAGCATCTTTTCTCCTGCTTACTGGCTGATAGTTATTCATTTATTTTATTCACAACCACTGAGCACTTGTAAATGTGACAATGTTACCATATACACGTGACGAAAGTTTCCCTTTGTGTGGCTTAATGTTGTCACACTTTACATGTACGTGGGTTTGTGGGTTTTTACATGGGTTTGCCCAGCCAGCCCCATGGGGCACCGCCATTGTGGAGGGAAGGACCGGGGCCCCTGCAGCTAAGGGGCCACTTAGCGCACCAGCAGCTCACCCCCACAGCTGCGGGAGAGGTGGACACACTCCGCAGGGAAAAAAAAAGGATTGGGCTGCTCGCTGCTTTTGCTTTCAAAGGGCCCCTGTGGCCAGCAGGGCAATGACACGATGGAAAAATAAAACCAACCATTTCAATTAAAATTCACTGTTTCAATTTAGGGGGCATAGAATGCAACCCTAAAGGACTAAAGCTCTGCCATGTGTATGAGCACCCCATAATTGTTCTTTGTAAACATTTAGAGTAGAAAGTATGATTCAGAATGTGAAAACAAAGCAAAACTAAAATTAATGTAACTTAAGTTTATATTACATTGAAGTTAATAAGTGACGTTTTATTTCTTTCTCTGATTTTTCAATCAATGATCAGTTTACCTGAGTTTAGAGAAGAAAATGTATGTAGGGATTACCATAACTTTTCATAAATGGCCTAATTCTTTTCACATTTAAAAGAAATAGGAGTGCATTGAAAATCCTACCTCTTATCTGGTTACTGTTTTCTCAAGCCCACCGAGACTTAAAGGCCTGCCCCATTACACTGGGAATTTGAAAACCCAGAGTCCAAATGATTCCTAGATACAACAAATAAAATAACAGGGATGGGAAATCTGAAGAGACAAAAGATCTAAAAGTAAGTTTAAACTAGTTGCTGAGTACCATTCTGTTGTCCTTTCTCCCTCTGGTATCCTGGAAGGCTACTTTTGGTAGGGCTAGGAAGGAAGACGTTAACAAGAGATTTCATGACTTGGTGGGGCCTCAAATGAGGGGTGTGTAGATTAGATAGTGGGTGGAAAAATGCAGGCAGCATCTCACTTTGCAATTTTGAAGGAACTTATTTTCTGGGGCTGGAACACAGTGTATTCTACGTAGATGCCAGGGTCTCCCTATTGCAACAGATGTAGCAGGTGTTGGATGATGGTATGGACAATACCCTTAACATACCCATGACAGAAGTTCCCAATTTTTATTCAAAGCAGGCTGTAGGATGAGGATGGAGGACAGGGTAGCTCATTGATGCTCCACAGGTGGCAATACGTCCTACGACAGCCCAAGATAAAGGAATGATAGTCAGCGGGAGCCTGTCTGTTGCCATCAGTAGAGTTCTGATCAGAGCCCTGGGTTGAAAATTTGAGGCTATAATGGTACCATGATATATAGGCTGTTAGAACAAGGTACACAGTACCTACATCGATATGCTATTACCAAACAATACATTAAAACCCAGTCCCCATTCTATCGCTTCTCATCTTGAAGGGAAGGTGTCAAGTGCTCAGATACTATAGCAATGAATGTAGAAAGATGGATAGGTAATATCCCCTTTATCTTGTCTTCATTTACACCCGGCTTCTAGTTGGAATGGGTGTCTGCTGGATAGAAAGGCTGAAAAGACTGAGGTTGTCTTCTGTACATAGCTTCTCTGTACCATTTCTCTGTGGCTAATCTAAATTTAGCAGGGACTGAGCCAACCACAAGCAGCCCCAATGTTGGTCAGATACACAGGTGGTTCAAAGCATACGTCTGGTACAGCTACAGATCTGGTGCTATAGCTGCATATCATTAAATCCTCAATCCTACACAGAGGAAACTGAGATCACAGTGAATTAGATCTTTACCTGTTGTAAGCTGGCATAGCTACAAACATCTAAGCCAATTTGCAGAAGCTGGGAATTTGGTCCCCTGAACAAAATCAGGATCCAGGGCTTGTCTTTAATCCCCAGTGATCCTTGCTCAGGAAAAAGGTTGCTGTATTACCGTTTATGAGCCAGGATGAAAAAAATAAAAAAAAACAACGTGGCTGAGATGTCTATTCCTTTGATATCCAAGTATCACTGCAAAACCAACTTTCTTTAGGAAGCTTCACTGTGATCTCCATTGAAGTGTTCTGAGTTGTTTTTGCTGCAAACTGTAATGAAAATCCTAGCACAGTGGTTTTCAACCTTTTTTTCATTTGTGGATCTCGAAAACATTTTGAATGGAGGTGCAGACCGCTTTGAATTATAAGTGCTAAAAGTCATATACTTTTGGTTGATCATAGTCATTTTTCATGGGCCCCTTAGACATAGCCTGTGGGCCCTCAGGGGTCTGCAGACCCCAGGTTGAAAACCATTGCCTTAGTGTATTTGGACAGGCCAGCTATTGTTCTGCCATTGAGATGTGTATAAAAATAAGCTGTATTTTTACTTTCCCCTTTTTCCTAGGAGCTGATCATTTCTTTATCTACTGGACACTGAAAATGGATGACCACTGGTCATGTGATAATGGAACACAGGGTTTTTATGTATGAACCGGTGTACAAAAGCATTGTCTATACATGAGAACAGATTCATTAAGTCAAGCTAAAACAAGAGAGTGGCAACTCTGACTATGTCTGCATAGCAGACTGCAGTGTAGGTAGAGATATCCAAGACAACTTGAGTACAGGAAACCATTGGTACAGTGTAGGCTAACTTACCCTACTGAAAGGTTTAATAGCATGTTAAGTTAACCTCTGTGCTGACCTCTGGCTACTTCCAGTATGCAAGCTAGTTCCTTTGAAGGTAGCACAGGTATTTCTACACTGTGCTGCAGTATAGCTATATCCTCAGAATCCTTGCTTTTCCTGGTCTTCATGAAGCAGGCATACTGCTGTACAATCCAATAGATGGCTGTATTGTATTTCTTTTTATTAATAAGCTATCACATTTACAGCAGAGCAGCACAGCTGTTGCTGTTCTTTGAAATATATTTCCAATCAGAATTCTAAAAACTGTATCAAAAACTAGCACCTGCTTCCCTGTAGAGGGAAGTTATGTTTGCTTCAACAGAACAACATAATCAACTTATTACTTATTAACTATGATGTGACTGTTTCACTGTTTGCTGAACAAAACTTGAATTCCTATTCTTACTGGTTCCAGCAATTATTAGTCCAACTTCCTCCACTTCATTTTAATCTTTCCTTAATATGTGTTGAGCTAAGATTTAAAAACAAAACACAACATTCAGAAGAGTCTATATCACAACTGGGGAAACTAGGTGAAATTCGCTGGCTTCTGTTACAGAAGTGGTCTGACAAGATGATCTAATGTCCCAGACTATACAGGCCTTAAAATAAAAAGAACTGTGAATAGCACAAAAGAAATTAAGGAATATCTTTACTGCTATATGGGATTGTGCCAATAAGCAAGCCCAAGACAGAGAGCTTCTGTCTCACGCCTGGCACCACACTAAAGATGGCTACATATTATATATTTTGGGGTGCAGCAAGTGACACACTCTCTAGTGTAGCCCACTGACAATGTGGACATAACCTGCAAGTCTATTTAGCTCTTATTTATTCCATTCAGTTGAGCAGTCTCTTATTCATGAAATTGTTTATGAATCTTAAATATGTCATGAATAGTGGGTGACAAATCATTCATACTGAGAAGTCATGGCAGATATCATTATTGGATAGCTTATATTGCTCAAGAAACAATGTCATGCAACTTGGGTGACTACATATGCCATCAATAAAGAATAGCAGATACTCAAAGAAACAGATGCAGAGAATAATCTACAAAATTAAAAAAAACCCTTAATCTGAAGTGTATTTGGATGAAATAGTAGGTGAATTTTTGTACAATGACTATATTAATAGAAAAGTAGATCTTTTCGTGAACAGCAGGAAGGGCCAGGTTCACCCGATCAATTGTTCATCAAGAGTAATTTGAAAAATTCTAGTCCATACTGGATTGAAAAAAGATTTACAATTAATCACTACTTCCACAACTCGACTGACTCAATACTTTACAATTAAATGCAAATTAGATGGTATTTAGATAACTCCTCTGTTAGGCAGAAATAAGAAACTAACCTCAAGAGAAAGTCTAACATAGTTTAGCAGAATACAGAACAAAGTACCTCATCATATTGTTTATGAGTATTTGCCTTAGTTAAAATTTAGAATTCACTTTGGACATATACATACCTACTTGTGTTTGCTTGCCATAAATATTTTGGGGGGCATGTTTACAACTAAATATGTTTGCCATGAGAGTGCACACTAAGTATGGAAAAGAGACAGTTTGAAAATGAGGGTTTATCTGTTATGGAAAAACAGTTGAGATTTGGCAACTCCATCTCCTCCCCCCTAGATATTACAGCCAAATGATATACAGTGTTTTGATCTGGAAAATCTGCAATGCAAGAAATCACTTGTAGTTCTGGTGTGGCCACATTCCTCTTTTACCAGTGAGCCCAGCCTATATTTCACATAACCCGTCAATGTCTTCACTTTTGAATTAAGGTAGTGCATCACTAGAGATGAAGTCCAGAGGGGAAAATGGGAGGATGAGATACCACAGCAGCATGTCAGAATAAAAGTATTGCTTCTACAAACACCCTCAAAATTAAATTTTCCACAAATGCAGAAAGAAGAAAATAATATATAGTTAATAACTCGTTTTGTATTTGAAAAACCATTTCTGATAGAATTTTTGACCAGTCTTATAATACTTGAAGTATGCAAACCAGAATGTTGATTCCTGATCAGAAGGGTTATGGTTGATCAAAATAAAATAGAAATACTACCACATCCCATACATAACTTATGAAAACTAACTAGTAAATCTTCAATGGTGAATACCCAACATTCCCAGACTGCTTAAAAACATGTTAGAAACCAATAACTATTCAGCAAAATTATTTATCAAATCATTTTCTACAACAAATGTGCAGAAGTTATATTCTCTTTACAGACATAAAATAAAATGCAGCTCATCCAGTAAGTTATTTACTTGCCAGGTACTTGCCAGTTCTAGCAAATAGGCCCTTCATTCCAATCTCTACAGCTGCTGGACATACAAAAATGTCCCTGTAGGCCACGTCCAGATAAGTGTGTCTGTGCAGTATGTGGCACTGCAGACACATGTGCAGTGTTGCGCACCACACATTTCGGCATTTCCCATGCTTCTACCTTGCAGTGTTGGGGCTGGGGGGTTTGGTCCTGGGAGATCCCAGGGTCAAAAAAACCTGCACAGATAAAAAGTGGGATGGCACATGTAGCAGCATGCTCCCCAGCATGCTGCTCACTGGAGCCATGCTCCAACTGCTAGCTAGGCTCCAAGCTTCAAGAGTGCTATGGCTGCAGTTTTCTTGGCCCAGAGAAACTCAGGTAAGGCTGCTGGCCCCAGCACAGTTGCTGGTCCCAGCCTTCCCTATCCCATCCAGGGTAACCTGCCATACACCAGAGGGCATGTGGCATGGTCAGTCTCTGAGGACAAGTAACAGAGGTACAAGGTGTGCTGCTCCTTCTTGCCCCTAGGGAACCAATGCCTTAGACTATGTCAGGTACACAGAGTGCACCCTGATGGGAGAGGGGACCATCAGATGGCAGTATGTGAACTGACAACTGCAGTGGTGCCCTGCGAATTCCCAGGATGCTATAGGTCACAGATCAGGAAGTCTGGACTGTAACTCTAGTAGACAGGGGGCCTATGCCTTGCCCAGACTCTGGAGGGGAATCCAAAGAACCCCCCTCCAGAGGAGCTGAAGACTCTGCACCAGCTGCCCCAGGTAAGAGTGGGGTGGGCTCCAGAGTGGGCAAAGGCATTGGGAAAAACTCTGAAGAAGGCACTCCAGCTATCACCTGAGTTGGTTGCCTACAAGAGGCTCTGCATATTTTCAGGGAAGGACCCACTCCCCACAGGGGAAGAGACTTTTGAGGCTTGGCATTCTCATGTGATGGAGACTTTGGCCTCATGGGCAGGCGCAGAAGAAGAGAAGCAGAGGCGGCTGCTGGAGAGTCTCCAAGATCCAGCTTTTAAAGTGGTCTGAATGATTAAGCAGGAAAACTCCAACATTTCATTTCTACAGTGTCTCGAACTTCTGTCTAGTGTCTTTGGAAAATCAGTGCAAGCTGAGGCTTTGTTCCTGGAATTTAATAAGACATACCAACAAAAAGGGGAAACAGCCTCAGCTTGCATCCTGCAATTAGAGAGAGTGTTACAGCAGCTAGTGCCCCAAGGAGGACTCACTCGGGAGATGGCTGGCAAGACTTGCTTGCAGCAGCTCCGGATAGGAATATTTTATGATGAGCAACTGGTAAGGGAGCTCAACCTCACCGGGAGGAGAGAAAATCCCCCTACATTTGGGCAGTTGCTTCGGGAAATCAGGGAGGCTGAAAGCCTACAAGCTGTATTAGGAGGCGCTACTTCACAGTCAGGGCGGCTAGGGCCTGGAATCAGCTTCCAGGTGAAGTGGTACAGGCTCCTAGCCTGGGGATTTTTAAGAGGA
>JAGPOW010003648.1:99163680-99182143 GCA_030014935.1 Caiman crocodilus
TCCAGGTGAAGTGGTACAGGCTCCTAGCCTGGGGATTTTTAAGAGGAAGTTAGATGAGCACCTTGCTGGGGTCATCTGACCCCGGTGCTCTTTCCTGCTAAGGCAGGGGATCGGACTAGATGATCTGCCCAGGTCCCTTCCGACTCTAGACACTATGAAACTATGAAACTATGTAAAGGTCTCCATCAAAGTGGTAACACCAGTGCCAGCCCGGGGATTGGCCGTGGCTCTGTGCCCACCACAAGCATCGGTTATCAAGATGCTGTTGGCGCCTGACTTTGACAACGATGCTCCACAGACACTAGCCGTGCTGCACCAGCAAGCCCAGGTGACACGGGGAAATCAGCCCAGGGCCTCCCAAGGCTCACCGGCTATCAAGTCACAATGGCCTCACCAGCCCGAGGGGAGAGAAAAATTTTGTTACAGGAGCGGGGAAGACGGACATTTCAAGCGCCAGTGTACAAGTCAGGGAAACCCACCCTGGTATGCCAGCAACTGCAGGCAACAAGGAAGGAGCTGGGAAACGATGGCAAGACCCGGGGAAGGAGCCGACCTGCGTCTCAGCTCCCTCAGGCTCTGACAGTCTGGGGACCCCAGCTTGGTTAGTGGGACCTAGTGGGACTAGTGGGACCTAGGACAGAGGTCCCTGTGGTGATAGAGGGACAGAAGTGTATTGCTGTGTTAGTCAGTGGGTCACAAGTACCTATCATATTCCAGTCGTTCTATGACAAGTTTTTGAAGCATTTACCACTGCAGCTACTAACTGAGCTGGGGCTACGTGGCTTAAGCCAAGAGGTCTACTTGTATAGTGGGTATGTTACTGCTCAGCTAGAGTTCCCCAAGGAAGTGGCTGGGGTATGCAAGTCTGTGGCTGTTGCTGCGCTTGTGCGCTCAGATCCTAAGTGGATGCTGGGGTACAATATAATTGTTGGAACCAACTCCAGTCTGTTCTGGGTGCTAGCATGATATTGTCGGCAAAAGGCCGGGAAGCAGTACTTAACAGCTTTGCCCATGCGTGTCCCTTGTGTTGGACCATATCAGTGGATTGAGACCTTAGCTGGCCCTGAAACCGATGTCAGGCTGGGAGCTTTGTATTATGCAGGCAAGACTCCCAAAAAGGTGCCTGCATGAGGCAGAGTTTTTACTCACTGTCCCTAAGGGCATTGCTCGGACCCTTCACAAGAAGCTGGCTGTGGTAGAGCCATCTGAGAACTCTGGACCCTTAAGGCAGAACACTGGTTCCCAGTGGGGTAGTCGATATTTGATGGCAAGCTCCATCTTCAGTGACTGTATTAGTAGTGAACCCCACAGGAAAAGACATAACAGTGAAGCTGGGGCAACGTGTAGCTGAACTGGTTGAAGCAAAGGTAGCTGTATCATCTACACAGTCTTCTCAAACCCAGAATGTGGACCCTGCAAAGTTCAATTTTGGGAGTTCCCTGGTACCCACCGCCGGGAAGACCCGATTGCAGAAGAAGCTAAGTGCCCAAGGAAACTCTGTGCCTGAGTGGGACGTTGGGCTGGCTAAAGGAATGGAGCATTCTATTTGGCTTCAAGACGCCCGGCTGTTTCAGGAGTGTTCCCAAAGAATCGCACTCTCAGAGATGGAGGATGTGAGGCGGCACCCTCAGGAACTCTTGGATCATGGCATCAGATCCGAGACATGTAGCTCATATGCCTCCCCAATTGTGGTAGTACAGAAAAAATCTGGCCAAATTCAGATGTGCATTGATTATCGAACCCTCAACAGCCGCGCTACAGTGGACCAATACACGGTTCCCCAAGTGCAAGATGCCCTTTATTGTTTGTTGGGAAGCCAGTGGTTCTTGGTGCTTGATATGCCGAGTGGTTATTACCAAATTCCACTGGCACAAGAGGTTAAAGATAAAACAGCTTTCATCTACCCACTGGGGTTCTACCAATTCTAGCGGCTGCCCAAGGGGATCTTCGGTGCCCCCGCTACATTTCAATGGTTAATGGAAAAGGTAGTGGGAGATATGAACATGACCCAAGTGCTGGTATACCTGGATGACCTCATAGTATTCAGGAAGACATTAGAGGAGCATGAAGAATGACAGATGAAAGTCCTAGATCGATTGTAAGCTGCTGGGCTTAAGCTTGCCCTGGACAAGTGCCAGTTTTGCCAGACATCAGTCAAATACGTTGGAAATACAGTGTCCCAGGAGGGAGTCAGCACAGACTTCAATAAGACCAATGTCATGGCAATGTGGCCAAGGCCAAGGAACTTTCAGGAACTTAAGTGATTCTTGGGGTTTTCTGTGTACTACAGACAACTTGTCCAAAACTATGTCAGACTGGCAAAACCCGTAAACGACTTCACTCAGGGATATCAGGCAAGAAGGCACCAGATCCAAAGTAAAGGAGCTCTGTCTAAGGCAAGAGCAGGCAGGCCCTTGGGTTTGCAGGACCCATTAGAGTCATTTGGGCTGTGATAGGATGAAAATTATGAGCAGCATTCAGAGCCCTTATCCAGAGTTTGACATGTGCCCCGGTATTAGTTTATGCAGACTTGCAATGACCCTTTGTATTGCATATGGATGCCAGCCTTGAGGGGTTAGGGGCTGTGCTATACCAAGAGCAGCAAGGAAAATTAAAATACATTGCTTTTGTCAGCCAAGGTTTAGTAGACAGTAAAACTCAATACCCGACACATAAGCTAGAGTTCCTTGCACTCAAGTGGGCAGTGACTGACAAATTCAAGGGCTACCTGTATGGGACTCAGTTTGAAGTTTGGACTGATAACAATCCACTGACCTATGTGCTAACAAGTGCCAAGTTGGATGCAACAGGGCACCGTTGGGTATCAACATTGGCTGATTACTGTTTTAGCTTGCATTATAGAGCAGGGAGGAAAAACATAGATGCTGACGCTTTATCACAACAACCGTATAAGCAAGAGAGAGAAATAGGAACGGTGGATGAGGTTCAGAACATCTGTGGTTTGGAGGAAAGAAGAACATCTGAGGCAGAGGGTCTACATGACTGTGCAGCAGAAGTGCTGGGCCTACCACTGGACAGTGTCCCACAGGCCACAGGCCAGGGTTATGTGACTCTAGATCAACTGCCGCTGCCATGACTCAATGCCAAGGGATGGTGGTGAGCTCAAGAAGCTGACCCTGACATAAAAGAAATTTTAGAAAAAAAGAAAAAAGGGGACTTGTCAAAAGAATTCAATCCTAAAATACTTGATGGCCAACACCTGCTTCATGTATGGCCCTGACTAAGGGTTGGAGAGGGAGTGCTGTATTGAACAGTAACCGCCCCGGACGGGGGCACTCACAAGCAACTAGTGCTGCCCGAAGAATACCGGACACTGGCACTGAGAGCATTGCACGACAACCTTGGGCACCTTGGAGTTTAGTGAACACTGTCACTGGTCTGAGACCGATTTTATTGGCCTGGGATGGCCAGAGATGTCCCAAAGAAATGTGAAACTTGTGCACGCTGCGTGCAGCAGAAGACTTTGCTGACTAGGATGACTTACCTGCACACCGCAGGTGTGAATCCGCAGTTCAAAGCCCTTGGAGCTGTTGTGTATTAACTTCCTAACTATTGAAACTGATCGCAAAAACATCAGCAATGTACTAGTAGTCACAGATCACTTTACCAGGTATGCCCAGGCCTACCCCACCAGGGACCAAAGGGCCACCACTGTGGCAAAGGTTCTGTGGAAAAAGTACCTTGTGGTATATGGCCTCCAGACTGGACCCACTCTGATCAAGGGCGAGACTTCAAAAGTTACCTGTTAAGAGAAATTTTCCTGATGGCTGGCACCTGGAAGTCACAGACCACTCCCTATCACCCCCAAGGGGACCCTCAGCTGGAGAGGTTTAAATGGACTCTTCTTAATATGTTGGGTACACTGAGGAACAAACAGAAGAATCATTGGAGCCAACACTTAGCTTTCTTGGTGCACTCATACAACGCTACCAGAAATAATGCCACCAGAGCAAGCCCCTACTCACTCATGTTTAGAAAGGAACCTCAACTACCGATAGATCTCTGCTTTGGGGTTGCCAAGGACCAGGTTGAGTTTGAATCATATGGACAGTATGCTCAAAAGCTGAGAGAGACTGCGGCAAGTGTAGCGGCTGGCAATGGAGGCTGCCCATTAAAACACAGCCCAGCACAATGCGAACATTTGAGTGTATCCTCAAGGCCTACAGGTCAGAGTTAGGGTGCTGCTGAGGAACCTTGGGGTGGTGGGAAAACACAAAATTGCTGATAAGTGGCGGCCCTCTCCTTATGTTATTGAAAGACAACTTGGGAACTGACCAGTCTACAAAATACGCCCTGAAAGTGGAAGGGGCCCAGAAAAGACTGTGCATAGGAACTTGCTCCTTCTGGTAGGGGAGTTGGTGGGACCCCCATTGACAAGAGAAGGGGGTCATGAGTCCCCACGGAAAAGTACCACATGGCGGCGGATCCGTTGTGCAAAGCAGGAAAGGCATGAGCTCACTGGACACTGGCACAAACCCAATAGAGAGTCTGAAGAGGACTATTTTGAAGGGTTAGACCTAGGTACTTGGGTTGCCTGGTATCACTTGGAGCCTGGGGACCCCATGGACCCCAGTGTGGGGCCCATCCCAGGGGATGAGCCTGGGCAGAGTAGTAGCCCAGTTCAGAATACGGAGTCTCATCAAATCCTACTGCAGGTAGCACCAGTGTGGAACAGGAGGGTGATATTAACTGGGACCAGGAGTTGGAGTCCCCACATGGTCAGGGTTGGAGTCCTGATGGCAGTGAAGAAGTTAGCTCCAAGGAAATAGTGCTCGATACACCCTGGCCCTAAGGAAAGGAGTATCTCAGCTGACATATGATGCGCTGGGAGTCAGTGGCGAGGTCTCCATCTCTTTGCCATGGAAGTACTAAGGGACTGAGACTGCATCCAGCCCGGTTCGCTGGGACAGAGAAACTTAACACAGGGGAAGATGTAGCAGCCTTTAAAAAAATGGACCCACCTGAACAAAATGGGAAGAGCTGCTTGGCAGAGAGACAGAGTTTGTCCCAGAGGCGACACTGTAGGCTTTGAGGGCAAGTGAAGCTGTTTGGGAGCAGCCCTGTTGAAAGTGGGAGGGGTGTTGTAACCCCAGCACAGTTTTGAAATAGAGCCATTAGCAAAAGCCCAGGAAGGGCTCTGAGCTGGGATTGCCTGAGAGGCTTGGATAAAAGGGAGAGCAGTTTTCCTGCAGGAGGGAACAAGAGAAAGAGAGGGGCTGAGGGACAGGCTGGAGACCAGATTCAGAATCTCAACACAGTGGTCCCTCGGAGAGCCCCTGAGAGCCCTGTGAAAGCAGCATCAGAAGTTGCAACAGGAGTGACATAGTATCCAGTGTGATACAGTATCCAGCTCTTCTCTCTGGCCCCCGAAGGCTGCCACAGCAGGATCAAGCAGGGACTGCTTGTGTGGAGACTCCAAGCCTGGAGAGGCCTGACTGCAGCCGGTGTGACCGGGTGAGCACAGCAGAGCTGGGGGGTGGGTAGGATGGGGACTGCCAAAATCTGCCCTAGTTTCCCTGATGGGTGAGGGGCTCCAGAGGCAGGCAAAGCCCAGGCAAGGTCTGCATTTACCAGGGCTGTGTGGGACAGGAGGGTTGCTACAGCTTGCAGCCCAGACATTGTTCACAGCAGACTCGGGGAAGGGGGTCGAAGGCAGGGGGAGGCTGTCTTGCAGGGACTGCAGAAGGGGAGCTGCTGCTTGCTGCCCGGAGACCCTTGCTGCCTGGAGACTCCATGAGCATGGAGGAGGACACCGACGGCAGGGAGCATCCACAGACCACGTGCAGGGACACAGACAGTCCCGCTCCCTGAGATACCCCGCCAGGGGCAATGCACAAAGGATCCCCAGTACACCATGTGCAAGGGAAAGACTGTGTAAATATGTTTTTGAGGGTTTATTAGTCAGTATATCCGTGTGCTTATTTAATGATTATTTGTTATGTGTAAATAATTAAATCTTGTAAATTGTTTGAGACTTGTGTGCCAGAGTGCTTGATTGTAAGGGGAGGCTCTCCACTCGGGGGCACTGCAGCAGCTTCCCAGGGGGACTGGGCAGGGCTACTGGCTACCGGGTACCCCAGGATCCCATTATTCAGGTGAGGGTGTATGTAGTGTTGCATCCAGGGTTACATTAAGATAGCTCTGTTTTGTATACAATATTTAGAAGTTTAACCATGGTTGTTGTACTGGAAATTCTAAACAAGATGTACAAGATGTACAATGAGGCAAAGCCTATGAGGTGTAATTATAAATAAAGCAAAACAATGTTCCATAATTAAATATTATATATTTAAGAGGATTTTAAGGCCATAGCATGGGCTGACAAAAGACAGGAAATTCAAAGTTGAGGCTCAAATGTAAAATTTAATTTTGAATTTCCTGGATCTGTTGACTTATTTTCCAACTTGAAGGAATTTTAACTTAGATTTTATTTTCATCTTGTAGAATTTGAGAACAAAAAAGTTTCTAGCAGATTCCAACAGAATAAACAGATCTCTTACACTTCAAAAGGTCTATCTAAGTCATTCTAGTTTGTTACTTTAGTATGTGCATCATATACATAAAAGACCTGCACTGGCACTGTGTCTAATTTGAGGTTTGATTAGTCCTTAAAGGTTTAGGGAAAGCTCCTATGGACGATAGTGGTGCAAGATCTGACACTTAGGTCTAGACTGTGGCATTAAGGCCCATTAAAGGAATTAAGGCCTGATAAAGAACTAGCAGATGTACTATCCCCATTTTTTTCCGAGTGGTTGTTTTAGAGAAGGGACAATACCGGATAACTGACTTCTGCAATGGGAAGGCGGGGGACATAGATTCACAGATTCACAGATTGTAGAGTCAGAAGGGACCACAATGGAGCCCACCCATTCCCCATATCCATAGCAAAAGGTAATCCTGGAAGCAGCACTAGTCTGGCAGAATTCTTGCACTCATTGGGCAAGTCTACACATCACCGTACAGTTACATTACAGCAGCACTGGAAATTAGTACTTCCTTTTGGAAGTACTAATGCACGGCTCAGTATGGGTGATTACTGCACTCAGGGCCCAAGCATCATTTCTTTGGGCCCAGTACAAACTTGTAAGGCAGGTCCTCTCCCATACACACGCACCATCCCACATACATAAAATCTCACAAATCATGGAAGAAAATGTTCTATTTTAATTCTGAAATGACATTCTACATTGCTGACTATTATGCAACTTTTTGGTTGCTGCTCCTAATAATGGTATTATTCAGTTGATGTTTTGATTTTTTTGTTTTAATGGACAAGCATGGCTATGAACATTTTATAAATAGAGCAATTAACTTTATTTTTCTGGCCTACTTCATTGTAAAATCATGAATTCTCTCCTCAAAGTCAATTTGTCTTGCAAGTTCATACTTGATAGACAAAATAGCAAGGTGGCTTAACCATTCTTGTCCCGTTGTAGAATGTCTGCAGTTTTTGATGAGTGCTAGCTTCCTGAAACTTGTTTCAGCCTCTGCTACTGTCACTAGCAGTGTACAAAAGATCTGTATGACTTTGCACACTTCACTGAAAATTAGTTGGTGTTTTTTGTAAATCTCATTAACGAGATAAGTGGGGATAGTTCATACTCTTTTCCAAAAGTAGATTTGAAGATTTTTTTCAGATGCAACATTTCACAAGGAAAATTCTCAGAAAGATCTGCAGGATACCTGTGAAATAGACATTCAGAAGCTTCGTCTAGTTCCTTAGGCTCTAGTGTCACATAGTTTAGGACTGAACGGAACATAAATCAAATATTATTCGCTGCTTTGCATCTGCTCTCTAATCCACAGATAACATTGTCCAAAGTTGCATCAAAAGCATTCCTTCTGAATCGAGATTCTGGATCATTTTCACAGATGGTAGAACATTATTCCTCAGCTGTGTCATCATGAAATCTTCTCCACTTCTTCTTTGGTAACTGTGGCAAAATCTCCATGACTTCTGCTACAAGACATGCTTCCTGTAGAATTTTGGGCCACTGATCTCTAAGTTGTTTTATTTCTTCAATAATTTCAGCAATGAGAGCTGCCTCTGATTCAGGAGAGATTCCCCTGGCTTGTAAAATCTTGTTTCTGTCATCAATACTTGAAAGAACCTTGTACCAGAAGCTAGCCAACAAAAGGCATGAAGATGAGCTGAAGTACCTTTTCAGTGTTTCCAGTTGTGATTGAGCTTCGTGTGTCAAATTTAATTCAAGAGCACATTCCAGTGCTTCCATTGTACCTGAAAGATGCTTTGTGACCGGATGGAGAGCATAAGAATGTGCACTCCAGCATGTGTTTGACAAAGAGGGGAGTGAACAATGTATCTTATCTGTTATAATCTTCCATCTCACAAGGCTAGCACTGAAAACCACAAAAAGTTGCTGCACACAACCAAAAAATGTTAATGTTTCAGTACATGTTACTGCAGCATTAACTCCTACACGATTTAGTGAATGGGAAGCACAAGGAGAGAATACACGGTAAGTTCATTATGTCAAACCTGGATATAATGCAGGCCTTTTATTTTCCCTGACATATTAGAGCCATTATCAAAACCTTGACTTCTACAGTCATCAAGAGGAATGTTATGATGCTTCAAGCTGGCAATTAGCATTTCGGCTATCTGTTCTCCATTTTTTCAATCAAAGTTGATAAACTCAAAAAACCTTTCTTTAATGTTAAATGTACCAGTATCTTCGTTGTGAACTACAAATTGGAATATCAAGATGTGTTGTTTTTGGTGAGAGACATCAGAAGTAGCATTACACATGATAGAATAATAAATGACCTTTTCTTTGCTTGCAAGGATGGCCTTCTGCACACACTTACCACATAATTCAATAAATTAATTCTGATTCTCCCATGAGAGCTAATAAGCCTGTTTATGCTTCTGTTTGACTTTGGCCAAATGGTCACGAGTGATGCTGTCATAATGAGCTATTAACTCAAGACTTCCAAGAAAGTTGCCATTGTGTGGGTCACATATCAGATTACCATCTCCTTTAAGCAAAGATATAAGGTAACATCCAACAATCTTCCCAATATATTTTTTCATCTTGCTGCTTCTGTTAATATTTGTTTTTGAACCCCATTGTCCACTCCATGTCCACCTGACAGTGCCTGCTGCAATTCCTTCCACTGGCAGTAGCAAGTTTTATGTTCTATGCTCTTTTTATGTTCAGGAAGTGTATTATACAGCTTTTGCCATTTTTTTCATATTTGGTGAATAGCCTTCATTTTTTGCCAGCATACTGCGTTGTTTTTGTCTCCCTTCAGAAAGTAACCAACATGGAAAAGAATACAGTGCTCGACTGGCAGGACTCCAAAACAGCCAGTCTCTTGGTAGCTGTTCTCCATTGGAAGTCTTACATTTAAGAAGAAATTCAGGAAACGTATGCCTACCAACATCTTTTGGAATTGACTTTGCTAGCTTCCACATTTCTTTAAAAGTAAGGACACCAGATACAACTATGTTTTGACAGACAGAATCTGTTATCAGTTTAGGCCACAAGCCTGGGTCTCTGAAATAGCATGAATCAGAGACTGTACTCTCTCCTGTTTCTGTAAGCCTTCTTCTGAACTTAGTGGTGCTAATGGTGATATTACCTGACTATCTTTTGAAAGCGTTAGACTAAAGTCACATGATGCATCTGGCAGCTTTTCTTCCTCATCAGTTGCCACAGACACAGTCTCTATATTACAATCATATCTACCTTGCTTTTGTTCATCTACTTCCCTAGTTAGTATATTGCCTGAGCCAGCCTGCAGAAAGGCCTCGTCTGTTTTGAAAAACTGGAGGATTGATTGGTGTCCTTTAGCTTTTTTCGGTTCTCTTTGTTTTACCTCCTTATGTTTTTGGCTGCCTGATCTGTATTTAAAGTCAGACCTAACCCTCTCTCAGATTTGTTTTTATAGTCAGACATGGTGGGTGTGCAAGAGAGAGAAAGAAATGTCTTTTCCTTCCAGGCACTAACCCTATCCCTGTTCCAGTTCTCTGTGCAATGTTTAGACCATCAGACCTAACTCATTACTCACTTTTGGGGCTCTAAATCCTACCTGCAACACTGCGGCTTCCACTGTCCCTGGGATCAATGTCCCTGGTTATATGGTGGTTTGTCCCTCCCCTCTCCATCTATATGCACAATGGACTCTGGGACTTGTAGTTCTTGAGACAGCATGTTACATAGGGAAGCATAACTCTCTGTCTCTCAAGCTACCAGTCCTAGCATTAACTGTACAATCACCCACTCTCCCTATTCTACAGAAGGACCCTGGGCTGGCCAGCCCTGGGCTGTGCCACTGTTCACAATGTTGCTTGTTCGACTTCTGATTGGCTGCAGCAAATCTCACAGTGGCGACCCCATATAGGTAGTACATAACTTTCCATACATATCTTCAAGCATGATCTACAATTTAGCCTTAATTTTTGTTTCCTTGTGGTAATAGGGTTGCAGCCTAGACTGGGTACCCCTGGATCCCAGGGCCCTGGTAAAGTGTACCCTTCCCCCCGCTCCCATGGTTGGGCCCTGACTGCACTGTGTGTGCAGCACGCAGTTAGATTTTGCCACTACATTGCTGTAGCAGCCCACTATAACTGGGGAGCAAGCTGCTACAGTGATGTAGCTGGTCATTGCATGTAGACCCATGTGATTGCTATCACCATAGCGTGCTACTACATCACTGTAGAGCGATGTGAAGATGCACCCATTCAGGCTTTTATCTCTGTGCATGCCTGAAGTGGCACTTATGCTTCCTTTCCAATAGGAGAGGGGGCATTTCTGGCTGTTAGTTTCATCTGCATAACCATTTCAAAGCATTTACAGTGATTGTGTGCCTAGGCTGTTAGGTATTTGAAACACACCTAACCCTCTCTCAGATTATATAAAAAGGGGATAAACATTACCTCAAGGCTGGAAGTCAGTATAACTCTTTCCTGGGAAAAGGAAACTGCTCCTAGGTCAACAATTTGCAAGCTAGCTGTATACCCAGGGTGATTTTTTACGGCTGGGATATAAATTACTGAATAATGGTATTCATAATAGAACTGCTGACATAACCTTAGCTGAGGATATGACTCTTCAAAAGGTCTATCTAAGTCTAGGTTTTCAGTAATATTTGAAATCCACAGGATGTAAAATTTTGATAGATCTTTGTTTTTGAAGGAAGAGGTTTCTAATGCTGTTCAACTAGTATGTCAGAAATAGCTTCACCCACATCTGAAGCTAACTATCTCAAAGAAAATTCCATCAATATATTAGCCAGGCAGAGATACATCTGTGAAACAGTCATGTTAGCTCCTCTGTGGATGTGGCTGTCTTGCATGTAATACTAGGCACAGGTAAGCTTCTTTAACCTCACAACTAGGGGTGGATCCACTGGGGATGCAGCACTGTATTTGCATCCCCCTTTCATTCCTACTCCACCCAACATTTAAAGATAGCTATTTAGCAGCAGCAGCAGCATTTCTGCTCAGGCAGTAGAGAAAGAGTCAATTGTCTTCATGGCTTTTTATAATCAACCTGATTCCTTCTAAACTCTTCATTTCACAGGTGTTAACAACCCTCCCTCCTTGTTAATTGTCTTGTTGTTCCACTAATTAAGCTACTTTTCTTCTGCCATTCTGCTGTCTGCTAGCAGCTCCGGGTTATGTAGTTCCTGCTTCACAATCCTGTGGCCTGTTTTTAACTTTAGCTGTATGAGTTAAATCAGTTAAACACTAACTCATGCGTGGAGATGACTTTCAGTGAAACACTGTTAAGATGCTCAAGAAAGCTAGACTTGTTTTCTGAATCTGAAAAAGAGATGTCTATTTAATTCTAATGACTGCAGAACTAATGAAGCAACATCATCTTAAAAAGTATTTTTGTTTAGGCTTTTGTATTTTTTATATATAGTAGGTGATATAGCATATCAATTGTACACTCCGATAAAGTTTTAGCTATTTGTGCTTTCATCTTAACCTGAATAATACCGACCTAGGTTCCTGGCACATTAGTTACGCAGCACATATTTTTCTCCATTGAAACTAGAAGTTTTCTTTTAAATGGAGAAAAAAATATATAATGTTATGTGTGATGACACATCACATTATCTGTATTTTCATACAAAAGTCCAGTGGCAGATGAAGCATGGAAAAAAACCCAAGAGGCCTGGTGCCAGAAAAGAAGTCCTGATTTTGGTTGGATGTGACAAAAAAATGTTGACAGCCTAGACTGTGACTATCCATAAGAGAAGAAGCATTTTGAATAAGTTAGATGAGCACTGCCCTGCAATATCAGGGACACATTCCACTAGTAGCTTAATGACTGGATATTGGTTCCACCTGGTGGCTGCAACCAATTTAATCCCTTCTTGTGATTTCCTTTATTGTTAACATAAATAAAAACAAAAATGTGTCTGAGATTTCACCTGATTTGGGCTATTTCTGATTTCTACCTGTGGAATCCCTTCATTCTTTTACATACTTCTGTTATGCTTTTGAGTGATCAAATCTATTATGTTTGTACCTTGAGGCACTTGAAATACCTACAATTTGTTGCTGAGTATGGAGTCCACAGTCTTCCATCTACTTTTGTATCTTCTGATCCTTCTTTGGATGGCATACTTAATGAGTACAACCTGATGAACAGTAGCTGTGCAGCTCTTAAGGGATGGCAATTTGGGACCACATCGTAATCTTTAAGAGATTGGAAAGTACTAGTAGCTCTCAAACATGCAGTTCTTATGTTCAAGCTGGATACTTGAATTTTTACCTCTAAAATTCTTGGCTAAGTACAGACATTCAAAAAGTCCCGGGGGAAGAGCTCCAACTTGTCATGCTTTACTCAAAATGCAATATGTTATAGCAGGTGCCAAACAGACACTGGCTGTTCAGTGGCAAGGCTCACGGTCTGTCTGCACTGGCCACTGGAGGCAATCTCACACAGTTTCCTCAGCTCTGCCCCCAATCCACTGTATCACAGTGTAGCCTAGGTAGGGCTGCTTCAGGGGAGGACTCCAGGGTCTGTATCCCTGCAGCAGCCCCAACAGGGCAGCAGCAAACCATCTATCTCCCTCCACTCCTGCCCCCATCAGGCTGCATGTGGGGCTGAGATCAGATTAGTGTAAGAAAGTCTCTAAGAAAGTCTCAAGCACATGGAATTATGACAAAATAGGGCTATAAAGGACCCCAGGACGTCACCCTTCTTATGGCAAGAATATTTCTACCCCGCACAAATCTCTAACCTGCATTTAAAATGATCTTGAGAAACACTTTAAGTGGCTCAGACATGGCGGAATTACCAAGTCAAAATGTTTTATTTTATATTCATAACTTGTAAAAAAAGAAAGAAATGTGCAAAAGGTAAAGGGAAGTAGGCTTCCATGTTTACATCCTGTTTTTTTGATGATGGTAACAGTAATTGTTATGTTATAGTTCTGTCTTTCTCATTTCACTGATATTTGGGGTATTTTTTGTATCTTTTTTGAAAAACATTTAACCCCCCTCCCAAATTTTTAATAGATGCGTAGAGACAGTGAGAGCTGTTTCATTTTTGGGGAGTGTTGTCTTATGAGTAGGTTGATGAAGAGAACATCAAAACACAGCTTAAAATTCTAATTATTTAAAGTTGTGGACAAGAATAAGACTAAAATTTTATCCTAGGAAATGTAGTTTTCATCAGTGATATATTCATTATAAATACTAATTATTTTCAGTCTTCACATAGAGCATTAACACAAATGTTCAGGTGAGAGCATGCACTGAGTTCTAAACATGTTCTGCTTTTGTGGGTTTTGCTCAGGGGAAAGCAAACTCTTCTAATTAATTATTCCATCAATAGGCCTTAGCCAGTTTTACCTCGATTACTAAAAATGCTCACTCAGGAACTTCTTAACATTTAGCTACTAAGTCTTCTAGAGAGTCTGTCTGTACTGGACTTGCTGCAGTATGGATCTTAGCAAGGCTCACAATGGCTTGGTGTTGTGATGGGTCTGGGCAGCTGGAGTGAAAGAGCAGACAGGCTGTCTTTCTTCAGCTTTGAATGATTCCTTTGCTGGGCCCAACCTGTGTGGAGGAGGAAGCATCCTGACTTGAATGTGGAAGGAATACAGAGCGCCCTGTGAAAGGCAGGGACTGGGACAACTAGAACAGTAAAAGGAGCTTGGGGAGAGATTAGGACTGAAGAAGGGCAGTGGCAAGAGGATTAGGAATTGGAGAGACTTGAAGTGGTTGAGCCAGGAAACATACTGGGAGTATGAAAGGGTGAGAGTAGGACTGGGTAAAGAAGGTGACTAGGATTGGGAGGAGAAACCTGAGGAGTAGGGATTGTGGTTAGGTAAGTAAAGAGTGTGGGACTGTAACTCTTAGCTATGAAAGGGAACAAAGAGTGCGGAGAGTGTGTGATGGAAGGAAGCCGTCTTTGGTTGTGGGATGAACAGTGTACTGTTCATGCTCATGGTGAAGCATTTCCTTGCAAAGTTGGTATAGGAATCTAAGATCCTGAGCTTTTTCAGCTCTTCCAGGATCAGCAGTGCTCTAAGAAATGTACTTGACAAGGCATCTCATCCATTTCTAATTCTGGACCACAGAGGAGATACAATTTCTTTAATTTATTCTAGTTACTCAACTGGTGGAGCATTATGTGGTGGATCTAGAAGTTCCAACCCTGCTGACAAACAAACTATTTGAGACCAGGAGGGGCAGGGGGAGTGGGAGGGGAGTGTGTGGAATACAAGAGATCTAGCTCCTAGCTCTGCCTTGCACTTCTTGTGGCCAGCTACAGACATTACACTTTTACTGGTGCAAGTGACCAAAAACTGGTCTATATCCATAACAGGACAGAAGTTCAGCATACATAGACTGGTTTAAAAATGGTGGAACCTGGTCTAAAATTTGCAGCACCCACCAAAGGGCCAATGTGTTTTCTATTTGCTACCAAAAACTGCATAATTAAGTCACTTACAGAAAACCACATAACTTAGATTGATTTTGCCTCAGGTTTTTTGAATGTCTGTATCGAACCTGAGTGACCAGAGGCAAGTCATTCCCTCCCTGTGTAGCTCAGTTTTTCATCTGCAAAATAGAAGGGAAAGATCAGCCCTTCTTCCCCCCGTCCCCACATTATCTCGTTGTACCTACTTATGGTGTAGGCCGTTTGTGGCAGAAACTTTTTCTTAATGCGTGTAGACACACAGCACATAGAACCAGAGGTCCTAAAATAGGCTACAACTTGTAAACGTTACTGTAATATAAAAAACCAGCAACAGTAGAGGACACAACAGCACGCTCTACTTTACAATGAAAGCGGCCACTGAAAGTTTGGTATGGTAGCAGTTGCTTTCTGTGCCTCCACTGCAGATCCAAGAAACAGGGCAAACCAATCCATGAAGAGCTCTCTGCTGCCACATGGGTTCTGGTAGTTAAACTTTAAATAAACTAACTTAGGTATTTCTGTGCTAGGCTGTGTGTAGACGAAATGAGAGATGTGCGTGCACTTTAAAGCAGGATAAATGCTTTTGCACTACTTTAACGGTGTTGAAGTTTGCATGGCTTGGTGGCATACTGCACATTAATTCCAGCCACTGTAGGAAAATCAGCAGCGTAATGTGCCTTAAATGACACAGCAAGGAGTTTGAGTTTGCTGCCCCTACAGCTGCAAAGCAAAGCACCAGGCTCCATGCAACTCCGTGGTTCTGTAGGAAGCCCTGCAGGCAGCCTGGCAGCAACCGGGGAAAGTAGGCTTCACCCAAGAAAAGTGAGCCTGATCTCCACCCTCTGCCGCCCCCCCCCCGGAGCCCGCCTGCTTGAGCTACAAAGGGCCTGGTGCTTCCCTCTGCGGCAGCAGTGCCCCCTCAGGACCGCCTGAGCCAGGGGCCACCTGGGGGAGGGGGCTGCCACTGCCGTGGAAGGAAGCACCAGCTCCCCTACTCTTCCAGGGTGCTCACCCTCCCCTCCCCACTGGAGAGGCAGGTAAGTCAGTGGGGTGTGTGCATGACACAGGGGTTTAATTGGCCCTAAATTGAAGCAATGTTTTTTAAAACCCACATGCTTCAATTTAGGGTTCCTGTTTCATCTACACATGTGCACATATTACAGGATGCAATGTAGATATACCCACTATTAAAGAGAGGGCATCACTCATCTTTCTCTTACAATGCAAAGGTCTTACAAGTAAATTTTGTAGTTAATGCCAACCGGTAGAAAAAGGTTTATTTGCTGCACAACAATAGTAATCATTGCCATTCATTCAAAGAAAAGCTACTTCAAGGGCAACCTATCCCCATGTGACAGAGAGACTGCCCTGGCAGAGCAGAGCTGTGGGGTTACAGTGGTAATGTTGTTTTCAGCTTTAAATCCCTCAGCTAGAGTGTTAACTTATATCTTACTTGTGACAAATCTGAAGATTAATCAGTTTCTTTGCCTGCAGAGGTCTGGCTAATTTAAACACAAATGCCCTGTGTGGAAAGCAGCATGCCTGAAGGAGATGGAAGGATCTGGTTGGATTTGAAAGAATTGTAGCCTGTTAATGCTTTTGCAAAAACCCAACAAGAAATAGATAAAACTAAATTAGAGAGCTATTAAAAATAAATTAATATCTGAAAATCAAATTAAATCTAAGATAATCAGTCTAATTCCAGGGTCTCTGGTGAGCATTAATGCTTAATTTTTCTTGTGTTTGATGAAGGCATGTATTAATTAAAAATATTTATACAAGGTAGAGTCTTGACAGGAATACTCTGCATGCATACTCCTAAAGGGGCCTGCTTCTATTAATCAGCCAGTCTAGGAAAAGATGCCCCTATTCTATAGAGAGAAGGCAAGATCTTATTCTAATACATTTTATTTAGTGTCCATGCTCACTAAATATCCTTCAGGACTGGCATTAGATGAAGTAGGTTACACTTCTATTGTTTGATATAAAGCATTTACCTATTGCTTAGTTAGTGTTCAAAATACACATCTCTCCCCCCACCCCTTCTTTTGTTATTAACCTTTTATTGAAATGTTAAACATCCAAGTACAAAAGCCACCAATCTGATAAGCCTGAACATCTTGTACTATGGGGAGAGAAAAGCAAAACATATGACTTATAATAGGTATGAAAATATTATCTGACTGCAAGGAAGAGGCAGATCAAGATTGTGTGGTATTAATGAGACTATTGAAAATAATTTTAATGAAGTTGCCATTACATTGTATTTCAGTACACAATAGGAAATGCATGGGGTTTGAATACAAGATTGTTAATCATTGTATAGCCCTCTAGGGCACTGACTTTTTCAGGCTTGTTTTTTCCCCCTCCAATCCACAAAGTACTATGAAAAAGAAGAGGATTAAAGGGTGACCCTGACACAGTCCAAAGTAGAAAGGTTGCTTTTTTTTCTTTTTGCATTTATTGGTTTGAATTCTGCACAGGACACCTGTTGACTGCTAAGAATAAATCAACAGGAAGGTCACAAAGGGTTCTGTGATGCATGCTAGCCTTTTTATCCTGGCAGAAGCCCAGAGCTCTGCCATACAGGAGTACATATTGAAAAAAAGGCCAACCGTGTTGTTAAACAGCCTTTGATTATTCTGGTTGAGAGTTTTGTGTGAACTGCAAAAACTCCCAGAACAAAAGTTAATCTCAAAATCCTGCTGTTAATATTTTCATAATCTTACTCATGCTAATAATGGGAACAGCCAAAATTGATGGTATCAATTAAGTGAGCCATTGTTACACTTTTCATCCATCAATACTGCTATTTATATTTTGCAAAGAGGGAAAACAGCTCAGAAAGGGCACTTGAGGAAAATAAACAGGGATGATGATATATAGGTTTAGTATTTGAAAGCTCTGATAAAAAGGCAGTCCACCATGATTGATAGTTCAAGGATATGGGATGTAGACTAATAGAGTGATAAATGTGTTCAGGTGCTAAGAAAAGAACAGAGGGGCAACCTAAAGAAAGTGACTTTGACTTAATGATTTCTTCCAGCTATGCTTACTGCTGCAACATAAAACTGGCCCTATATGGTACCAACAAAGTAAACACTGTGAAGCCTCCTTTCTTATCCTGCTGTGACAGAGTTGTGGGCGGTGGTAAAAATCTGAGTTTAAATCTGGTGTCAGGTACTGTGATGCTTACTGCTTAGTAGCTCGTACATTACTACTCTGCAGTAGCCTCACTGGGCACGAACTGTAACATGACACTACTGCACACTAAGCATCACTAGGCAACTCCACCAGGATGCTACTGTGTAGTAACACCGGTTTCTGTGCAGTCATTTAGTACCTGGTAATGCATCGGGCCACTCATGTAGATGTGCTCATGAAGACATAAGCCAATTTGAATTCATTTTGTTAATATCTCCTACAATATTAGGGTGCTGAGGGAACTGGCGGGGGTGATTGCTGAGCCCTTGGCTCGGTTGTACGAGCTCTCTTGGAGCTCTGGACAAGTGCCGGAGGACTGGAAGGTG
>JAGPOW010003648.1:99182243-99193474 GCA_030014935.1 Caiman crocodilus
GGTCCTGTGACCCTGGCACTCGTTTCCTGCCAATTGGCAGGGGGTCAGACTAGATGGCCTGCTCTAGGCCCCTTCTGACCCTAGGTACTATGATATGATACTATGATACAAAAATATCTAACCTCAGTGTGCCAGAGGCAAGCTGTGCTTGGTCTATATTATAACATTTGAGTCCAAATGCAACTGCTAAATGTTGCAATAACTGACATGCTGCTGAATACCACTTACGATTGTAGACCTGGAGAAACGAAGTCCAGCATCCAAGAGGAAGGATGATTCAGTGACCATCTAGATATTTAAGAGATCCACGTTCAATTTCCTGTTTCGCTATGACTTTCTATGTGACCACAGGCAAACCGCTTAGGCTTCAATCCAAAAATCAACACAGGAGACAATTAAACACCTTGGTTTCAAGAGAGCCATGGAAGTCATGTAAAATTTTACTGGTGGAGGTTCTTATACACCTAAAAATCTGCAACTGCTGACA
Source organism: Caiman crocodilus (assembly GCA_030014935.1). NCBI lineage: Eukaryota > Metazoa > Chordata > Crocodylia > Alligatoridae > Caiman > Caiman crocodilus. The sequence goes on from JAGPOW010003648.1 coordinate 99,182,731, forward strand.
CCCAGGACTGCTACCATTTTAACTGGGCTGGGTGTCTAATCTTATTAAATACCTAAGCCTGTTTGGGATTGTAACCACCTAGCACTGGCCAGGGTGGGTCATGGCATCCCCTAGCACCTGCACTAGGTTAGTACCCTGGCTATAGTTTGCTAAACTGGCCTGAGTTCCTCTCCTGCCATATCTTTGGTGTTCCAGTTTCTTTGCAACTCAAGAGTCTGCCTTTAGAAACTAAAGTTAGATCTTGGGTGCCTTCTCCACTCCAATTGTTACTAAAAACCTATGGGATTTGGACCCCTACTTTATGCCCCACTCCTAGGGCCCTCCTGGGCTTTGGGCACAGGCTTCAGCCTTCTCTGACTTTCTGCCCTCCTGGGCTTTGGGCCTGCCTACATGGTTTTTTGGGCTGCAGGCCCTGATCCCCAGTTTACAGTCCTGTAATTGTCTCTATCCCCCCACAGTAGCAGTGCCTCCCCAGGTACTCCCCACATCCTCCAGACCTTCCCTCAGTGCTGCTTCTGGTGCTCTGGTCTTACCGAGTAATAAAGAATAAACATGTGACATAAAGGACCAAGCTTCAGTGAGTGGCATTGCTGATTTTCTTTTGGACCCTGCAGTCTGGAAGTCCTTCCCTGAAACAGGTCGGAGCTGGACTGAAATCTCAATAAGGGTCCATGCCTTATCAAGCACATAGCCATGCCCCCCTTGTCCTCCCTCTTCCTTTGGGTCACCTGACCAGTCACTTCCCCACCAGGCTTGTCAATCATGGCTTTGGGTCCTAAAGCCTCTGTGTTTCAGGCTTTGATTGCACTTTTCACATCTGGGGGTGAGCAGCTGTTTTTCTCAGGGCCTCTTAACCCCAAGCAGTTCTTACAGGGTCCTAGAGGCAGCCTGTTGGTCCTTGACTCTTCTTCCTCTTCAGGTAGGAATGGGGTAGGAGCCTCAGTATAGGCATCCAAAAACTAGAAGTTTGTGATTTGCCCAAGCGGTCTGATCTGATGGCATACTGCGATGGCAGTTCAATACAAAACATAGCAATCATGGCAGCAGTTATTTAAAAGAAAATGGAGTGAGAGATGTTGAGAACTTTTAATATAATGGTTTAGTGGCTACAAGATGTGCCCAGAGAGTGGGAGAGCTAGGTTCAATGCCCTTCTTACACTGGCTAGGTTCAAACCCTTATCTCATGCTTCCCTAACTACCAGTCCAGAGGATGGACCAGAACCCAGAACTTAACTATCACATCTGATGGTACATTCATACTCCCTCCTACTTCCTTTTCTACCCCCTTTAACCTTGCATTCCTTTCGGTACAGAGACATAGCTTCAACAGCCTACACCCCTGTAGTTTCAACAAGGCACTCACTCTTCTTTCCCAGAATCCTGACAATTTAGCTTTACTTATCAGTCATTGGGGTTATTGTTTATAAAGTGTCCCTAAAAGTCTAAGTCCCTGAAATCTAGGTGATTTTTCTTTCATTGTTCTGTAAATTGAGACTTTTTTTCTTTATTTTTCTTAATAATACATTTCAGTTGACTCCTAACGTTTTGCATCACTTGAACATACAAAGTTTAGTTAAATATTTTTTCCTTATAGCTTTTTTTCACTTAGCTCTGCAATTCTGGATTACAGCCAGCATGAGAGCAAGCCATGCCAAAATCTGTCAAAAAGGTTGCTCACAAATACTACTAAAGCAAAACATGAATAAGCATCATGAATGAAAACCAGGTCATACTGAAGTAAACAATAAAACCCTCATTGGCTTCAGTGAAGCCAGTCATTTCAATGCACAAAGAAACAACCTTTCCTTTCAGTCTAAATAAACTCTACTTTAGCTTAGGGACTGTACACTAAAAATGACCACAAAGAAAAATAAAAAACTCCAAAACAGTGGGAAAGAGCGCAGAAAGAATCTCTCGTTCTCCCTGATGTGCCCTCTTGAATTGACTCATTGTATGCAAGCAGGAAAACATCAGGTCAATATAGAGGATTTACTGAAATAAGGAGAGCAGAATTTGACCCATTACTAAGACTCAGTAGGCAGAAGAAAGAATTATTATCCTTCCCTTATAGCTATATAGCTTCATGCATCACAGAAATACTTCTGACCTCAACAAGAAATCTTGCTCTGAAAAGATTTTTGTTACAGATTTGTAGATGCAACAAGGTCAGAAAAATATGTTTTCAGGCTGTACAAACCAAAGTAGACCTACTAAACTTTTGAAGTTTGCCCCACCATTACAGCAGGAGTTGAACCTATTCCCCAGCCACTGCAATTAGTAGTAAGCTCTGATGGTCCTGATGTCTTATTGAGTGAGCAGAATATACAGTTGAAAAAGTGAGCTCCAATCAGTCTTTATATTTTAGCGGGCTAGTATTATTAATTGCTTATTTTATCCCATTGATGTGCTCACTGTGCAACCTGTGCCAGGCCTGCCTCAGCTTGTTTAATTTGATGTAGTTCTGATTGAATCAACAGAGCTACCTGCATTTATGCCAAGTGAGGAGCATCATTCTAACCCTTACTTTAGACATGACCTTAACTTTATAAACTTGCAGTCTGAAGTGGATGGTTGCAATTTAAGCAAAAGATTTATTGCAAAGGGAAGGCAGACCAGACTGTGATCTGTTAGACTATGATGGCTGGATGAAAGAAGTTATCCTAGAGAAGACAATTCTGGCAATGAAGTTCCAGGACCCGAGAGCCAGACAGTATCTAGGTTCCTTGATGGCCTTTTTATAATTCTGTCACTGGACTTGTTTACTGATGGGAGAGCTTGCCAAGGAACTTTGGAAAAATACTAACATATGAACAATCTGTTGTGGCATATTGTAGCGGTGTTGTCTGTGCTGCTATAGTTACTAAGCTTTTAGCATTTTCATAATTTATCTTTAAAAAGCTGTAAATCAGCAGAAAGTCTCCGGGTGCTCCTCTCTCTATGTCAGATGTTTGTTTTTTCCTTTTGTTTTTTTGGTAGAAAAATCACAGAGAGCTATTTGAAGAAAAGTCTGAAATGAGACACCGTCAAAAAAAGTCTGTTCAGTAGAAAAGGGGGGGGGGGGGAGAACAGAGAAGATATTAAGTGCTCAAGTAGCTCATCTGTTTCCTTCCAGAGTGAGCCTATTGCAAGAAGAATATTTATAGGTGAGCTTGGTACTGCCATTTAGCAGCCTAATTCAGCAGGCTCCTGAGCAAGTGCTGTAGGGATTTCTAATATCTATTGGCTTATGTCATACATTTCTAACCCATTTTCTAAAGGATATTAGCCCAAACCAGAACTCTAGGTCTGACCCTACTATGAGTGAGCTCTAGGAAGGCCCAATTGATCCAGTGCTTATGGAGCTGCCGACAGCTGGGGGCTGTTTACACTATATCTCCCAGGATGGCTAATGGCAGTGAAACAAAATAATACTGACAACAATACTGGTGAGAAATATTTGACAAATATCTCTGGTACAGATAGGACCTTAGGCTGAGGTTTTAAAGGCAGATACTTGTGCAACGTTACTTAGCAGTGCACGCAAAATGAGGCTTTCAGTCGAAAGCCTTGAAAACAGAGACGCAGCAGGGTGTACCTGAGCTTTGAAGGAAGAGTAAACTGAGAAGAATGAACACTATTAATGGGTCAACAGGGAAGACTGAACACAGAAGAAGGTACAAGTCTTTATTACTCATTTTAGCTTTGCAAAGCTAGAATATCTCCTTTTGCTGTTGGCTCAAAGTAGACATACCTCCCCTACTGGCCCGCCAGCAACAGGACAGAGATCCAGCCCATGCAAACTTGGCTAACACAAGAAGCTAGACAACCGCTGAAAGTGCAGCAGAAAGCAAAGAGAAGAAAGAAAATAAAGACAGGGAAAGGGAAAACCAGGTGAAACAGAGGAAGAAAAGTAGCTTTGAGGGCAAAAGTAGAAAAGAAACAAAATAAGCACCATTAAAAGGTGGGGGCTTGGGAGCTGTTCTGAGGTGTATTCCTTTAGTCTAAATTGTATCCCAAATTGCCATATATGATTTCAGATTGGACTCTTATCTTTCCTAGCATGAGGAAAGGTATACGGTGGGTCTTTGCTCTTCACGTTAGAGGCAGATAAATTTGAATGTGAGAATAGGCCCCTGTATCAAATAAAAGCCTGCGTGCTCATTCTCATGTCAAACATCATTCTAAACCCAAGGAAAATCTCCCGACATATGTAAGATTAATGAAGCGTTTGGCAAGTGCTATGGAAATCTCTACTGCTCAGAATGTGTCATCTCGTCACAAGCCTGCAACAATTTTCTAGATGTTTTGAACTTTCCACAAGTCTCCAAGAGGGAAGGAGAGGTTGAAAGAAATGAATATTTTAGTCCTAGTGATAGGCCTCTGCTATACCCTTGATCTGTGGTAACAGAAAAAATGATTGGACTGAGTGGATTTTCCTTTGATGCTCTGACTTTCATAAAAGGGAGCTTTCGGAAAAAATAATGTAAACCAGCATATTTACAATAAATTACAGGAGGCTTTTTTGTATGCAATGCATAATTAGTCTATGGAAGTCATTAGTACAAAAGATCATTGTGGCTCATGGTTTGATGGGATTAAGAAATGGGCTGGACTGTCATATGCGTAGCAAGGTATCATCAGGATTAGATTAAACCAAGCGTAAGTAATTTAACACAGTTTCTACTAGAAAGAAACTTCCACTAGTGTTAGTGTATCCCAGCACTATCCATGTCATGAATGCTTTTAACTTTATGTTAAGGCTGATGGCACTGATCCATGTCGGGAAGAAGACCCTGAGATGGGCCTCTGGTATTACCTGTTAATGCAGTAGAATAGGACCACTATTAGGCCCTATTCTACTATTCAAAACTATGAAAACACAAATTGTCTGTAAAAACGATCATTCTCATATTAGTTTTAAAGGTCAAATCAAATGAGGTGGAGATTATGCATAATTGCTACAAAAACACCCTGTGCTAGAGCCATGTAAAGGAATCCAGCTTCATTTTGAGAGCAAAAACCAGTAAGCTGCATCCCTGAGTAGTGTAAACTGAGGTCATTCTACTGACACAAGAGCTACAGCTGAGGACTCTTTCAAGGACCTCCAACCTCTTCCCAAAGGAAACACGAGAATTTTTTAATGGATTTTTCTTCACTATTTCCCCTCAAGTGGTTCTTTTAAAATGTTTTAAACCAGTTTTGGTTCCAGATCAGGGACACCATCCCCAAACAAAGGCAACATCTATGTCGGCAGCTATCCCCAAGTCAGAGGACCAGACTGCAACACTGTTGTCTCTTAACAGGTTAGCAGAAGCAGCAAGAAGCACTCCGTATAATACAAAAGAGCCAGTGGTAAGCAAGCCAAGTCTGTGCAATGGCTTCTGCAAGCCAAGCCTGGAGCACAGTCATTTCCTAGCCATCCAGCAATGTGACCATGGATATTTCAGGGTACTGAAGAGAAGCAGAGGCCATTTGTGAGCTTTATGGAAACTAGCTGGAGGGCTGCTCTTCTCCTTAGCTAAATGGTTGAGAAAAACAGGTAAATAGGCTACCCTCTGCTTTGGGAAAAGCTCTCTGCCGGCTCTGCGATGTGCTCCAGGTGTTGAGAACCCTGCGTGTGCTCTGAAGAGCCCTGCTTCCTCCCCAGGAGATGAGTCAATGTGGGGGAAAGTAGGAGTTACAATTAGGCAGGCTTTGATTACAGAGGTCATTCTGCATGAATCAAGCTGGGCTGCAGCAGATGCCTGTTCTCTTGTATAGAGGAGGATGAAACATGCAGCTGAAGCTTTCTTTCTTCATGGGCCTTTTTGATAAATAGAAGTTAAACTCATAAAAAAAAGCCTGAGCCCAAGACATTTAGAGCCAGCTTCTTGTTTTCCCTGATGTCACATCATCGATTTCATGAAACAATTTACATCGCAGCTGTTCTGGTGCTGATAATTTTATAGTTGCTTTATATGGAAACAGGATAACACAGAGCATTGATAATAAGCCTGATATTATACACTGTTCTTAAAGATTAGAACATTTCCTTTCCATCTGTCTGTCTATGTAATTCTAGAACTCCAGTCACCACCTGGGATTTTATTCTTGTCTCTCTCTGCTGAGGCAATTATGCTTCTTTCTGAGGCACAGCATACAGGAACTATCATCTGACTCCATTCATCTCAATGAGATGTTAACTCTTTTGTTGTTTTAAGTATCAACATTTTTAGCAGGAATATCTAACAAATGTGACTTATCTACCATGGCTGGATTTGGATGAAAGATTAGTTTTGAAAGCTGTTCCACTGATGCAAAGTGGAAATTTTCAGGATAAAAATAATAACTAAATGTAGAGAATTTCATAATACTTGGAAAAAAGTGCAAAATTGGACTCAACTTCTTCCTGCAAACACTCAATTCACAATTGGCTAGAACAATTAAATGTCTTACATGACACTCTAATCTATAATAACATACTGGAGGCTTAAAAATATGTGTGTGGAGGGGGTGGTGGTAAAACATAGAGGAAAAGAGGACATTTTACGTATTATTACTTCATTTCTGATTTATTTTCCAGGACAGATTTTATATATTTATCTAAATCCTTAAGAGACTATTTTAATCAGCATGAATGAAATAGAACCTATTCATTTAATATATCACTGATTAATAAAACTGCAGTACATTAACAAGCCCTTTAGATTAACAACTTTGCTTCTCTCTGAAATATAAATGCTATATTATGCAATAGAAGTGCTTGAAATTTTTTTTCAAATTAGCTGAGCCCAGCAACAGGGGCTCAGCTAATTTGCTGCATATATTAAGGGAAACCCCTATGGCATACATTCAAGGTCAAGTTATTTTGCATTTCCATATTATTAAAAATAAAGATAAGAAATAAAATTGACATGTTGAAAAAAAGGCATTAGTCAATTAGATGAGGATCACTCATGATCCAGGGACTTGCAAGGCTTAAAACTAATTTTAAGAATGAGTAAGGCTATATTAAGATCAAATTAAACACAGAGCCTCAGTGCAGAGGAAATATATTATTGGCATGATTAAAGCAACTCTGTGCACAGCTATCAGAAAAACAGAAAGGCAATAGCTATCAATTAATATAAAATCCATTTTATTCTGCAATACTAAAAGAAGCACACACATACATGTAATGATTCTTAGATTTTTTTTTATTTTAATTTTTTTAATTTTCACCTTTATGCACATCAGCATTCACCTAGTAGTGTGTAATAGTTTGTAACCTGCTACTGACAGGTTACTAACTGAATTCTAAGCTAGTCCAAACTAAAACATGTTCTTTTTTTTACACTTTTCCTTCTTACCTGGTACCCACTTTCTCAGTTCATTGATACTGCATTGTCTTTCAGGCTTTAGGCCTTTAGTGGAAGATCTGTCATTATGATGTCTGTACAATGCATATCACAATGATACACCTTGGTTAGGGACAGACATTCAAGAAACCTGAGTCTGATTTGATTCAATCTTTGCAGGTTACTCCAACCTGCCTAGGTTGAACCAGCTTGAAACTGAACAAACATTTACTCTGGACTGAGAAATGCAGGCACATGCCTGCAGTGACTCAGGCTAGAAGCTGGGGGGGAGGTGCAAGAGCAGCTCTCCCTTCCCTTCCACAGTGCTGAGCTGAGGAGAGGTCATGGCCAGGCAGGTTGCTCTGATTAGGGAGGGGTATAAGAACCCACCCTGCCTGCACAGTCCTAGGCTTTTCTCCGCTCACTGTTCAAAGGGCAGGAGTGTCCCCATACTCCTGCTTTGGGCTAGTACTTTGAGGTAAAGGGGGTTGTGTGTAGTGCATGCATCTGCTGATGATACTGAGCTTTTCAATCTCCCTCTCCCTGCTTCTTCCTGCTTTCTGCAAACCTGACAGGTGAGTGGGCCAGCAGGGAGGTGATAACACAGGGTTTATCACCCTATCTACAAAACAAAAACCTCTCTCATTAGTTCTAGCTCCTCTTAAATGGCTTTTTCCAAGGAAGGAAAGAAGGACATTACCAGCTGACCTGTTGATTAGCTACGAAAAGCCCTAAGTGGGCACTGGTCTGTATGCCTGTCCCAGTGAAACTGGAGAGACACACACACACAGCTATCTCCCAGCATTAGCTAGCATACCATATGATTGGGGTCCATGCTGTGAGAGATGGAAGGGAGGTGGGGATCCCTGCTTGAGCAGTGAGTGGTGAGGGAGGACTGGGGCAGGGGGATGCAAGGCATTACATAAACCGGTTTGACCCAAATCACTTAACTCTGATACTACATTCAACCAGGTTTATCTTAAACCAGTTTCAGTCATTTTGAAATTGGTTTATGTGCATTGAACTTGTGTTCTGTTACAGGTTGAAACCAGTTTCTAATCACTTAAACTGGTTTATGTGTAATGTCTGTCCCTAGCCCTTAGGATTAGTGTAATAGTGCTAAACAGCTAGGATAGGAGGAGAGAGCTAGAGAGTGACTTGCTCAGAATCACAAAGCAGTTGATGATCCACTGGTACATTTTCAAACTACCCTGAACTGACCACATATGTATCTCATATACTTCTGGTGAAGCAACCACTAGGAGCAAGAAGATAATTATTTTTCCAAACCTGTATACTCCTTGCCTTCTCCACTGTGTCTGTCACTACACACACAAATATAGATTTCTTTATGTCATGGTAAAACTTACCTACACATGACTGAATGGAGGCCACTGATATATTTTGCATGAAAAAAACAAACTTGTATTTGTGATCTGAGGATGATTCAGTGGAAATTATGGTGGAGGGGTTCAGTGTGAGTTATTTTTTCTTAGACCCTTAGCTCCTCAGCAATTACACAACCAAAATTACCAATATAAATCTCATACCTAATATAGTTTCTTTCTGTTGTGCTCTGTAGATGGAAAACTTTGTTGTTATAAAGTGGATACAAAAGAAAATTCCAAGTGAATCAAAACTGATGTTTAACATGTTGGAAACAGTTACTAAGTTTCAAGAACAGGCAAGCTTTTCCATCTGCAACTTGTTCAGTGCATGGGAACCTGAACACAGTAATCTGCCTGTCTGTAGTGTAATAGCTCTAGACTTGAATTAGTTGAGTGAAAAAGACATTTTTGAGAAATGTCAGATGAGAAAATGTACTGAAGAGGTAGACAGACCCATGCTACAAAATGTGATGATTATGCACGCATCAGTACACATGCCATTACTGTCATCAGATTAGAACAAAATTTCACCCTAGAGGCTGGTGCTGATCAAAGTGAAAGAAAAGTACACCCTATGCTGCTTTTACAACAGTGTATTCAAAGTATAGGGACTGAGGTTTACCACTGAAAAAATGGTATTTGTTGATAAGACTCAATACTTGTGTTTTAACCTGGGTCAGATGCCTATCTGGGAAGAGGAAAGTCTTGGGGAACATCTTTGGGCACAGGAAAGAGGTATTGGTGTAACTCTGTTAGGCCTAGGCCATCAAAGATACCAAAAACCCCCACAAAACTCCCAAAACAAAGTAATCTCCTATTTTAATGGACCTATTTTGCTGGGACATATTTACTTTTCTTGGTGTTGCACAGTATTTTTGCCATTCTGTTTAGCTTGCCTGGAAGCACCCAATAGCAACCTGTGTAGAATCTCTTTAATTCTGTTTTACTGATGGAGAGCCAGATAGTACAAATCAACTGGACTAGCTTTTACTGCCCCCAACAAACCATTATACCAGTGAGGATTTCTGGAACACAGCAGGTACATCTGCATGTGTGCTTTATTGCTGAGATGACTAATTAGCTCTACAATATTCATCACTGTCTACATGAGCACCAGTATTAGGGTATAATAGATTAACTCCATGGTAAGATAGTACTTTTGGGGACAGTGCTATCTTAAAGTGGAGTAATTCATTCTTTTGAAAGTTTTGTGTAGATGGTGACCAGGGATGCCTGGGGCACAAGGATGCAAAATTGGTTTCCCCACCACCCCAGCTCACATTTTAGCACCCTTGTGCCCCAGCTAGCCCCTCCACCACCCAACACCAGCACCCAGAGCTCAGGGCTGACCCCCCAAGTCTCCTGACTTCCTAGGCTGCTGTGCTCCAGCTCTACCTACTGCAGTCCCAGGTGCACAAGAAGACACTGCATTTGGGTGCAGTTGACTGGCACAAACTGTGCTGGAGTTGATTTAGGCACACTAAACCAAAGTCCTGAGCTTGACCAGGAGTTTGCCCGGGAACTGGCTAAGGCAGCATGCTCCAGGACCATGGTTGTCATGGGTGACTTCAGTTACCTGGACATCTCATGGGAGGATTACTCAGCAAAATCTGAGCAGTCGCAAAGCTTCCTCTCATGCATGGATGACCTCTACCTGACTCAAGCAGTCTATGGGCCAACAAGAGGCAAAGCGCTGCTCAATCTGGTACTGGCTACTGGGGATGTCCTAGTCGGTGTCCTAATGATTGGTGGGAAGTTGGGTGACAGTGATCACGAGCTGATCACCTTCACCATCCGCTGAAAAACTGGCAAGTCAGTCAGCAACACGAAAGTTCTTGACTTCAAGAAGCCAAGCTCTTGACAAGCTCAGGAGGCTTGTCAGTGAGGCCCTAAGGGACCATGACCACAGGGAGAGGGGAGTTCAAGAAGAGTGGTTGCTCCTCAAGGGAGCGACTCTCAATACACAAACTAAGTCTATTCCATCTCGGAGGAAAGGCAGCAAGAGGGCACAGCAGCCCCCCTGGCTCTCCAGGGACCTAGCAGACCTCCTGAGGCTAAAAA
>JAGPOW010003648.1:99193574-99320799 GCA_030014935.1 Caiman crocodilus
TGGCCAAGTTCGCCGATGACACCAAACTTTGGGGCAAAGCATCCACACCAGAAGACAGGTGGGTGATCCAGGCTGACCTGGACAGGCTCAGCAAGTGGGTGGACAAGAATCTGATGGTGTTCAACACCAAAAAATGCAAGGTTCTCCACCTTGGGAAGAAAAACCCGCAGCATCCTTATAGGCTAGGCAGTGCTATGTTGGCTGGAACTATGGAAGAAAGAAACTTGGGGGTCATCAATGACCACAAGATGAACATGAGCCTGCAGTGCGATGCTGCGCCTAGTAAAGCAACCAAAATGCTGGCTTGCATCCATAGATGCTTCTCAGGTAAACCCTGGGACGTCATTCTCCCCTTGTACTCAGCCTTAGCGAGGCCGCAGCTGGTGTACTGCATCCAGTTTTGGGCTCCACAATTCAAAAAGGATGTGGAGAAGCTTGAGAGAGTCCAGAGAAGAACCATGTGCACGATCAGAGGTCAGGGAAGCAGACCCTACGATGACAGGCCGAGAGCCCTGGGGCTCTTTAGCCTGGAGAAGCACAGGCTCAGGGGTGATCTGATGGCCACCTATAAGTTTATCAGGGGTGACCATCAGTATCTGGGGAAACGTTTGTTCACCAGAGTGCCCCAAGGGATGACGACTAGGTTGAACAGTCATAAACTACTACAAGACCGTTTCAGGCTGGACACAAGGAAAAATTTCTTTACTGTCTGAGCCCCCAAGGTCTGGAGCAGCCTGCCACCGGAGGTGGTTCAAGAGCCTACATTGAACACCTTCAAGAGCAAGCTGGATGCTTATCTTGCTGGGATCCTGTGACCCCAGATGACTTCTGGGCAGGGGCTGGACTCAATGATCTTCCGAGGTCCCTTCCAGCCCTAATGTCTATGAAATCTATGAAATAATTCCATGTGTAGATGCACCCAGCATGTGCTAGTTATTGCCTTGGAGCACCATTTTGTGACATCAGGAATTGATAGCATACAGTTCTATGACACCCAGAGATCCCCTACAGAAGGGCACCCTCATATATACCTTTACGCCAGATGGATGCTGCAGAGAGGATTTAGGCCAAGGATCTAGATCTGCCTAGACATTTACAGCTGCAAAGTGGGTAAAAAGTGCTTCTGAATGGGAATTCTCCACTCACTTGCATGAGTTAGAGTGCAAGGCACTAGGACATCAGGCCCCAGTTCAGAAGAAAATGGGTCTGATTCTAATCATCATTGCACAAGTTTTATTGGTGTAACTGCACTGATTTGGGTATGGTTAGCCTTGATTTGCACCAGCTGAAGGCAGATAAGAATCTGGTCCAAGTGTGATAGAATTATAGTTTTTCTCAAAGTCATTCCAACAGTAGATTATTGCATGATTTAAGGCCTAATGGTGATTTTGCTCAGAAGTTCTTAAGAAGAGCGTAAATAGGGTGAACTCCACTGCCAATGGAGTCATGTTAGGGGAAGCTGTACAAGGATATAGAGTTCCCTGTACCCCTCCTGTGCATTATAGGCCATTACACTAAGCTAGTTGTCTTTACATTAGTGAAAGTTGGGGGTATGGCATATTCATGAAACAAGCTCATGGGGTTTTACTATCTGCTGAGAAGGATCGGGTTGATGATGCTTTGCTACTGTACTCCAAGGACTACCATTGGGTAGCTGATACACATCATGCTGTTGGGCTGCAGGATGTTCCAGGCACCCATGGGTGAAAATTAAAACATCAACATTAACTATTTTATTCCTCTTATAGTAGAGGAAAGGGAGAGCCATAAATTTGGACAATTTACTGTAAGCAATGTTACATTTTTGGTGCCACAAAGTGGTGGTGTTTGGGAGATACTGTATCCCCTGTTCTCTCTCAGCAGAGTATATAGGTGTAAGTGCCACCTATATAATGGAGGGAAATCCAGGTAAAAGAACCAAGTGGCACTCTACAAATACAGACATTCATATTTTGGAAAACTGCTGTCTTATTTTGACCACTTGGATGGAACTAGTTTGTTTAGAACAGTACCTGCTCCTTTCCTCTTTCACCTCTACAATCCCAGGCTAACTACTGTTTGGACCAATGCAAAGTTCAGGTAAAATGCCACCATTCTGATTTGGTAGTATTTAACACCCATTTCTTATACTCAGTTTCCACTATAGCAAGTGCAATCTCATTATGCACATTGCACTAAAGCCGAGGCTGAACTCTTGTTCAGCAGAAGTTAAATGTACCAACTGAGGGCAGTGTATCATCTGTACTAGGCTGGCTGAAATGCAGAGTAAGTATTCCACAATTTTTTAAGCTAAGAAAGTTCCCTATTTCTCATCTAAAAAATGTTTCAACTGAATTTTCTTGCCAGTTATAGAGCTGATTTTTGGATAATTTTTTTCCAGTCTGCTCTAGTCTGTATATTAATATGTTTGGTTACAAATGAATGCTGAGACAGATTTACAGCAGTTCATAAAATGGCTTTTCAAAATGACTAAATGCAATTTGTTTGGAGACATATTAGAAAAATACATATTGTACAAGTATGTATTAATACTCACATTATTTTAGCATTCATAAAAGACCCTAATATTCTAAGTAAATGCATCATATTAATGCACAGAGCCATTGCCAGAGGAAACAGAAATCTGATTGGTAAAGTAAAAAATTGTATTCAGTATGGTTTTGATGTTGCAGCAGGTTTAAGATTTCTAAATGTTCTATTTTTTTTTGTTAAATCAGCCACCCTAAAATTTCCGAGAGGTTCAGTGAAATAAGTTCACATCGTATTTGAGAAGTGCAAATACCAACAGTTCTGAGCAATGTATTTTCTACCTATTACAGGATAACACTTGTGGGTGACTCTGGGGTTCAGTCTGCAGCTCTCTATTATCAATTACCTAAGCCTGATCCCCTTTCTGGATCTCAGCCTCTCTGGTCATGTGATCTCCCTTTGGCCTTGGCTCTTTCCTTGTCTCCAGCCAACAGTTCTGTTTTACTCACCCAAGGGTTTTGAACTCAGAGCCTTTGGCTGTGAATGCCACATGCCCCTGGAGGTCAGTAGTGAGGGAGAGAGGTGTCAAGTGGAGGCTACCCACAGGCACTGCTGCCAGTGTCGGCAGTGCCTTTTTGCAGAGGGTGCATTGCCATGCTCAGGGGGTGCACTTGCACCCCCTATGTGTTGCTAATGCCTTTGGCTCAAGCAGCCAGTGAATTACACTACTACAAACTATTAGCTTGTAAACATTATACAAAAGTTTATTAGCATCCTAAAACTAATATAATTCCATTGATCATCCAGGTTAGCTACTTAGCTATGTAAAGTCTATTATATGAACAAAGGAAACAGAATTCTTCTTGCACATGCTATGATACAGGTAAGGTTTATGGCATAAGCTTTGTATGAAAATCAAAACATGTACGTAGGCAACATGTTAATCCAAAAAAAGAAAGAAATGACAAGGAAATTATATCAAGGATATGAAAGGCACCTACCATTTTCATTACAACATATGAAATCAAATCTATACAAAACAGAATAAAACTGAGAATTTTCAACTCATGTAATCTCAGTGTTAGTATACAGCTGTGAAAGACAGAGAATGATTAGGAATGTAGAGCCCTTCAAAAACAAAGGCGTATGAAAGATCCTGCTTTGTGACAAAAGTCTGAGATGACACTAACCAGGGTCTTGTCTGCACCAGAATCAGACCCTTCAGTGCCACCTGGGCAACCCCAGACTTTGCTCCCTCCCCTCCTGCCCCCTTCTCATTCGGAAGACAACACCAGAGCTGGGGGAGGAAGGGAGAGGAGGCTAGGGGAGAGCAGCTGCAGATTCATGTGCACTCTAATCTGCAGCTTGATCCCCCAGCAAATATCTATTCAGTCCAGGGATCATTGTAACCAATGGTGCTTCTTGCAAAGCACTGTGAGTTACAGTGGGGAGCTGTACTTCTGTCTGTGCCCTTAGTTCCCAGAAGCTTGCCTAACCTAAGCAAGTGGCTTGATTTTGAAATCTTCTGAGTAACAACTTGCAGAGTTCCAAGGCATTCAGTTTTGAGATCCTGGAAAAAAAACCCCCTTCTGGTATAATAATAAAATGTTGCTAAGAAGTGAAATAGCATTTCTTTTCATACACTTCATGGTTCAAACTAAGTTAAACCTCTTCATTTTTGTCCTGCTTTGTTGCTACGTGCCTTCTCTTATTTAAACAATTTAATAGAGGAAGAAATAGTATAAAGACTGAACATAAACATAATGAATATTGAAAAAATGACAACAAAACAGAGGGTAAACAAATAAGGAAAACAAATTAACTGGCCTTGAAACAGCTTTTCTATTCAGGCAGTTTCTAACACCTTTTTTAGAAAGCTCCTAAATATATATCTCTTCAATTCCAGTTTGTCATACATTTTGTTATGAAAAGAACAAGATTAATAAAAGAACAGTCCTCCCTTACATTAGTGACTACATAGATGAAAAGCTGTTACTGAAAAGTTCAGTAGAAAAAAGATAAGGAAAAGGAGTGAATAAAGGTTGGATTGGAGATGGATTATGCTGGTCATGTAGTATACTTATAAAGCCTCAAATTAGTAGCTTTGCAAAAACAGTCTTTAGATGTAATGTGCTCAGGTCTGTCTGTCTCAGGCTGCTCACTGTTGATGTACGTTAACTCAACTGAATAAAAGCACCTAAAAGGAGAAACCAGGGGATTGTGTGGTACGCACATCAAAGGCAGGAGATATAGTTTATGAATTCTGCAGAGTGTTTTTTTGGGTTTTTTTATGCCCAGTCATACTGTGTAATTTCAAGGAGCTTTGTGTAGGTTTTTCCTCTTCCTTCTACTTATTTAGGAAGCACACCAACTTACCTTATTTTTATGCCACTGCTGGGGACAATCCTCTGATGAACAAGCTATGAATAATGTAATGACTAATAAATAGCCACAAACAAAACACGCTGAAAAAAACTGAGTAAAAAAAAGATGATCACTAGTCAATGGCCCATTACAGACGAAGAAGAAAGCATGAGGATTAGAAAGATTATTATCATATGTACGCAATTTCATTAAGGCCGCATTTATTCTGGTTTAACTCTGTATTTCAGAAAGGCAAACAGGAATCATTTTAAAAGGAAAGCACAGCATTAAGTTTGGGATAGCCTCACTGTTAGCAAGCTCATTATCACATCTCCATCTCTGGGAAACAAGTATTTATATATATTAATTATACCACATCTGGGTGGTTGTCAGGATTGATACTGCTCCAACGCAAGGCAAATTAGAGCAACTGGCCAAGAGATATCAAAACAGGCAACCTTTACATCTTTTTCACTTTTGCAGGCTACAGCAGTTGGTTTTGTGAGCATGGTATCCCTTAGCAATAACTTGGAATGAGGCTGATTAAATAGTATACAATTATATTATTACTTGTAAATACGTCAAGGGACCAGGCACTTTGGTGGATGAGTGCTTTGGAATACTGTTATGCCCTTTCTATTATAAACTGAAGAAAATGCTAATTAAAAACATTTTCCCTCACTCAAAGAAATATTCAGGTGTTTCTTAATTGGCACAATCATTCCTCGGAACAGTGTGCCTGACACAAAATGGTCAAAAGATTTAATAATTGGTTGAGTTTTGGAGCTGTTAATTTCCGCTCTCCTTGCTGAGCATTTATTTTATGTTGTCAAACCAAAGTTTAGAAAGCAAAATAGGGGTAGAGATGTGGAACTGACTAAACAGGAACTGTGCCTGGCAGTCAATGACATTCTGAGCAGACTTAGCCAATTAACTGGGCAGTTGCTGCCATGCCTGGATTGCTCTGTCTGAGACAAGTCCCACAATAACTAAGGCTTGAATGTGGGACACCACATATATTAAAGGGGAACAGACTGACTGGATAAACTAACAAGGGTTTTGTTCAGATGGAAATTTCACTTCCACAAATCACATTTATTGGACTATGCAGATGCATTTAAATACACATAATGGGAAGCTTTATGGTAATATGACTACAAAAGGACCATCATAGATTATATGCATGGATGGATATTTAAGGCATAGCACAGAAAGTGTGAGATTTGTGACAGAATGTTAATTCATGTTTAGTGTTACTTACCTTTTGACAGTACCTTCTCTGAATAATGTGAGTCCCCATTATCATATATCTGTTAGAGCTGGAGTAATTTCCCACTTCACCCACATTCTTCACAACAGCGGTGATTCTCCTGGCCCTTTATCAACAGCCCTATGCCTTCTTATAGAAGTAATCTCATTATTTCAACTGTACACCATCCGTGTTGTACCTTCTGTAGCCTTTACACACAATTCCCCTTGATGTCAAAGTCTTAGCATTCTGATTAGTATTTTGCATCCACTTTGTGCAGATGAAAGCAACATTACAAAATGCAGAACAGCAGAAGATCATGGCCTTCATATCCAAAAAGCACATATGTACACAAAAAAATAAAATTACACAACCCATCAGAACAAACTGAAATCATTTCCCATTGATTACAAAGAACTAACATACATACACACTGGGAGAATCTACATGTGTACATCTACTGTGCAGTGACCTAAATGCATGTTCACACCTGTGCACACTGTGCACCCCCATGCACATCTGTTTCCACTTGTACCCATGTACCCTGGCTGGCTGTGGCAGGAGGGCAGCACCAGCTGCGCACACATGCTGTGGCACATTTGCCTCTGCCACGCAACTTCTGGGCCCCAGCCATGCCCTGTTGCTGAGTGCTCCTGAGCTCTGTCCAGGGCCAGCCACACAGAGGCAGTTGTGTTGGGTGCCCAGAGAGCCAGTGCAGGAGGCACCATCATCACATCCTCCTTGTTTTCCCTGGTGAGGCCCACACCTTGCTGTGTGAGCATGCCTGAGCTAAGCACTTGGAGCCCCAACAGGATCAAGAAGGGGGTGCATGACTTTGTGGCCCTCTGGGGTGATGAAGATGTACAAAGGCAGTTTGAGTGGGGTGGATACTCAACCGCCCATGTTTATGAGGCTTTGTCAGATGGGATGTATAAGAGAGGCCACTCTTGGTCAGAGCGGTAGTGCCACATAAAGGTCAAAGGGGTGTGCTTTTAAGATGGCTACCAAGTGCTGGCTGGTGCTTCTGGCCTCAGCATGGCTGCCAAGTGCTGGCAGCCATATGACCAGAAGCTGGAGCTCCCCGCAGCAGCCACAGGGGCACGTGACAGGCTGCTCTGACTTGGGACTAAATCTAGTCCCAGGTTGACTGCATGTGTCTACCCCAGTCCTGTTCCTGCTTACTGCACAGTAAGTTACTGCACAGTAACTTTAATGTACAATAAATGCATGTGTAGATACACCCACTAACTTCCACCAGGCATCTCAGAACCTAATCTTGTTGTGCTGCTTGAAGGCTGACACACCTCAGTTTTAATGGACCCATAAAGGAAATGAGATCCAGAGTGCAGGAAGTCTCATGGTAACTATTCTGCTAGTGGCACTTTCTCTTTCTCACCAGAGTGGCTCTAGCTATAGCTACTTTACTCAATCAGCCTGCACAGTATGACTTCAATAGTCACAGCTACCATAGAATTACCCAGAAAGACAGATCAAGCTACTTAGGTCTGTAGACTTCTGCTTTTAGTTGTGAAATACCTTACCACAAGCATAATGACCAGGGTCTGTGCCCTGGGTAGAGGTGATGTGGCAGTGGATGCTTGTTCTCATTATGCTACTGTGCCCTATTAGACTGGAACTCAGCTGTGCTTCTTGTGGGCAGGGCCATGATAAGAGCACAAGCAGTGATTCTTCACTGCTTATGTTAAGGCTGATTTTTCTCAAACAGTTTGTGAGGGAACTAGAACCTAATGGCTGGATCCTTCTCCCTCCTGGCTAATGTAGGTCACTGAGTATGTTTTGAGTCCATTGTTGGTAGAATGAATCAATGTCTTCCTATTAGCATGGTGTCCACTGTCCTTAAAGAGAACAATACACAGCAATTAGCAAGCCATGGCTGATGGATATTGCCAAATACTGGTCTTTGTCACATCTGTCAATTTTGGGAACAGGAATTGAAGTTGTGTCAGGTTATTTTGGGGTTCTTTGATCACCTGGATCCAGATTCACTGTGGCCCAACCCTGATTTTGGGGCAGAAACTGGATTAGTTACACTGATTGATGACTGGAGATATAAAGGGGAGATAGCAATGACTGGGTATGTAAAGGGACAGTGCTTAGTTTACTAGATCTGTTTGCTACTGCAGGCTGCAAGGTTTTGGAGGCTATTAAAAGTTGACAGGATTACTTTTGAGTGGATATCCCTTTTAGGGAGGTCCCAACAGACAGTTTTAAGATACCCATTTTCTTTTTGCGAGGTTTCCAAAGGTCTGTGTTGTCATTTTTTACCTGATCAGCACATCTTTAAAGTACATGTATCTTAGACAGATTAGTGCAAATCCATGATGTGCATTACATTCAAGGGTCTGGTAACATTAATTTCAGATCTAACTGGTGCAAAGGAACAAACAATCTCATACCTTTAAGTTGTCACCAGCCTTAAGGATGGAGGATGAGGTAGCTGGACCTTAATCCAGATAAATCTGAAGTGATGTTGGCTGGCAGCATCTAGAAGAATCAGAAAGAGTGCATCCCATTCAGGGCATGCACCTGAAATTCATTATTCAAGTTCCCAAGGTGGGTTTTTTCATAAGATCTAGGGCTGCTTCTAGAAAACTTGTAATAGAAGCTAACGCAGGATATCTTCATTTATCTCTGGCTGTTTGCTCATTTTTTCCCCTTGTTTGTATCATGCTTTTGCCACTTGAATCTTTGTTGTTTTGACTTACGGTTGCTGTAATGCTGTTTACATGATGCTGCAAAGCAAGAAAACTCAGAGCGCCTGAGTTTGCAGCAGTCGCACCTTAAGGCCAAAAACCTTCTCTGACTGTCCCTCACCTGCGCGGCTGAGATTTACCACTAGAGAGCTAGTAAGTGGGGACCTGGCAAGGAGCTACAGCTGTGAGTTGCCACTATAGAGGTGGAGAGCCAGGGCAGGCTTCTATCCTTGCTTTAAGGGGGAAAGGAGAGGAGGGCAGAAGTGAGAGAGGGAATGGGAGGGAAGCAGAAACATGCAGCTGGGAGGTGGAGAGTTAATGGAATGCAGGTAGGTAACAAAATGGTAAGTGGAAGGGAAATGGAGGTTGGGGAAGGATGGTGAAATGGAGGAAGTCAGCCACTGAAGGATACAAGAAAGAGATAGTTTCATAGTTGGTAGGGTCAGAAAGGATCTGAGCAGATTGTCAAGTCTGACCCGCTGCCACGGGCAGAAAAGAGTGCTGGGGTCAAACAACCCTGGCAAGGTGATTATCCAGCCTCGTTTGGAACACCACTTCCCTTGGAAGTTGGTTCCAGATCCTGGCCACCCTGACTGTGAAGTAGCACCTCCTGATATCTAGCCTGAACCTATTCTCAGTCAACTTGTGGCTGTTATTCCTAGTTACTCTGGGTAGTGCTTGGGGGAACAGGGACTCTCCCATTCCCTGCTGGTCCCTCCTGGTAAGTTTACAGACTGCCACCAAATCCCTTCTCAGATATAAAAAAATAATTAAAAAAATAAAGAGGAAGTAAATTAAAGAAAATCTCTCGTTTTAATAAATTGGGATTTGGGATTGGGATGTGAGAGGTGCTGGTTGTGCTTCCCAGGTTGGCTGTGAAGTGGAAGCAGTGAGGGAAGGCATTTCTGGGGCTGTTACTGCTGCTGTCCCAGGAAGAAAACTCCAGCTTAAGGGGCCCAATCTGGCTCCTTATCTTGTTTCCCCTTCCCTAGACCCCACTACTGGGCCCATCCATGCACAGACACCTGACCAGCTGTTGCATGCTCTGCAGGCTATTTGCACGGGATTGCAACACTGGGGGTGGGAAGATAACACCCTTGGGGGTAGGAGGGAGAGTTATCTTGGTGTCAGAGCTGCCCCTGGGACAGTAGAGTCCATGGGGTGGAAAGTTTGTCCACACAGAACAGGAAGTTGTGGGAGAGGACACTGCATCCTGGGATGCTGAAGGACTGCAACTTGGGTAGCTCACATGTGGGGAGTGACTACATATTCATGTAACACAAGCTAGGAAACAGATCAGAGATAAACTTGCCCTGAAAGTTTATCCCTAAAGTGTGCTTAAAGCTAATTTCAGATGTTAGTGACAATCCAGGGCTTAAGAGCCACCTAAAATTAATGTGCAACAAGGCCCAGAATTAGCTAATTATTCCTACTACTTATTTAGCAAAAAGTATCAATACTCTGAGTCCCAAAGGTTCCCATAAAATGTTCCTGGATACAATGCAAGGTGCTGCTTTTAACCTATGAAGCATTAAGTCATTTGGTACCTGGTTATTGAGTGACTGCTTCTCTTTCCATGCCATACTGCATTAGCTGAGGAGTCGAAGAGTAGCTATACTGATGAAAATAAGAAACCATTGCCCTTTGGCCAGAAGACTTTCATGTCTGAAGTCTAATTGTGGTCAGGTTGGGCTGGGATTTGTTATCTTTTTCATAATTTTTCAAAACTTTTTTTCCCTTATTCAAATATTTAGGGAAGTTGAGGGTTCCTATGCTAAGTGGTGGATATTGAAGTATATGACTAGGGCCATGTTTGTTTAGGACTTCCTCAGGTAGTCTCTGAAAGAGGCTATATATCAGTATTTGTGTAATTATACATTTGACTTCACATATTACATTGACATCATTTAAAATGTGTTAATGGAGCAGATAGTAGAATCAGAGTATTGTTGTAGCCCGGATGGTCCAGGAAATGTATATGAGGCAAGGATTTTTTTGTGATATCATTTATTGGACCAACTGTACAGTTGAAACAGTGGTTTGACAAGCTTTCAGGCACATATTGCCCTTTCTTGGATACTGGGGAAAAGCAGTTTCTGAGACCTGAGGCATTGCAATGTGTACCCAAAAGTTTGCCAAACTCTGTTCTGAATATACAATAAAGGATATCATAGAAAAGCTCCTGCCTCTTAATAAAGCATGTCAATTTTGAGAGAACCTTTGCAAGGAATCATATGTATAACAAAAATAAGGAAGAAGATAAATTAATCACTTGCTGGAACAGGAGTGAGCAAAATATGAGGCCTGCCAACTGATTTTATCTGGCCCACAGGTGGGAAGCATGGGCATTGGCACTATGCAACAGTGCTTGAGCTGCCACCTCTGCTGGCTGTGGGTCGTGGCTCTAGTTCCAGCCTTTGCTAGCACCACAGGGGACACTGGGCTGAAGGACCCCATCTGACCATTTGCCTGGGAGTCTGAGAAATAGAGTCTGGTCCTCCCAGGACCTGCAGGGCCAGACTTCATCATTCCAGATGCTGCGGGGGATGCCGGACAGAAGCAGCATCTCATGGCGCTAGCAGAGGCCAGAGCTGGAGCTGCCACCTGTGCTGCCCACCAGCAGAAGCAGGTGTCCAAGCACAGCTCATACAGGGTCTGCTGCATGGTGTTGGGTGGGTGGATGGGCAGGGTTGCTTCCACCCAGTGTCCTTTACAGTTCCTGGGAGATGCAGTCCAGCCATGCAGGCTGCGGGTGAGCTGAGCTCAGTCCCTGGCCTCTGCTGGCAGGTGGTGTCCAAGGCCTGCAGGGCCAGACTGCATCTCCCAGGTGCCACAGGGGAAGCTTGGTGGAAGTAGCCCTAAACACCTGACACTGTGTGGCCAGCCTTGGGTGAACCATACTTGAGCCCTGGCAGGTCCAGCTCTGGCTGCTGCAGTGCTGGGCAGGCCAGGGATGTTTCTGCCCATCAGCCACCGAGGCCCAAGCGTGGCTTGTCTAGTCCTTGCCTACAGGGGATGGAGCCTGGTTGTGGGCCACTGCGCTGTCCTGTCCCACCCTGCCAGCAGGGATTCTGGGAGCTGTGGGTTTGGGGGGGTGTCAGTGTACACATGCCAAGAGCCTTGATGGTGGGGAGGGAAAGTGCAAAGGCCCGCAACCAGGTTCCATCCCCCGCCCCTCAAGCTACAGCTGCAGCCAGCAGGCGCCAGCTCTGCGTGGCAGGGGTGGGATGGGGAGAAGCAGGCAGGATCCGGCCAGGACCAGGGCTACCACTAGGGTGCACATGTGTGTGTGTGCAGTCCTCAAGAGCTCACCAAAACTTGTTAAGCAGTCTTTCAGCCCAAATAATTGCCTACCCCTGCACTGGAACTATTTTTAATGGTTGGATAACATTTGTATTCTTGTTGCATCCATTTGTCCAAGAAAGGAAATGTCATAAACATCATCCATTTAGAAAAGTACCCAAAACATGAATAAAATCAACCATTTATGGAACACGATGTTGGAGTTCGAAGGAGTGGAGGAAAGGGGGCAAAATGAATCAGAACATCCCCCCCACTCCCTGCCTTGGCATGTTTAGTGCTCTCCAGGAAACAAGCTGTTTTTCTCTTTTCCTCGTAAGAAGCAGATGATACAGTGGAGGAAGTGTCAGGAATAACAAGCAATACTGCCAGATAAGTAGTAAACCCTATAGAATAAAATAATCCTTTATGAAGAACTCCCACCAGACCTCTTGGAAATACTGTAAAATCCCTATTTATTTATTTATTTTTGACAGATCATAAGCTCCCTATCACTCAAAAACAGTCAGTATGGACAGGCTTTAATTTTCTCTGAGACTTCTGGAAAGAAGATTTACCTTTCATTTAAGGCATCAACATATCTCCTATGCACAGTATATTTTTTTGCCTCATAAGTATTCACCTTAATATGAGTTCCCCTCCTCCCACAAAAGGATAACAGTATACGTATGCGTGTATATATGTGTGTGTGTTTGTGTAATATATATTAGATACACACACACACAAACTTCTCTAGCTCTGCCTGCAAAAACCTATCTGAAGGAATTTTTTAGTCCATTCATTGGGCAATGAAGTAAACCTTAAACTTGAAAAAGCTCCATAAACTTCATTGCAAACTTAATCCATTCAGCTCTACAAATCTCTAGTGAGTTTCAAGGCTTATGCAAGACTTGTCCATATCTGAACAGCAGAGATTAAGGTATAAAATCAATACATGTAATCATCATGTGCTACTGTTCTCCCCACCACCACCTTCGCATATGAAAGCTAGTAAGACCAAGAATGACTCAAGTGTTTCTCTGCAAGAAGCAACTAAACTCCCAAGACACAATCTGAGTGAGAGTCAGGTTAAATGTGTTAATATGTGGTAATATGTTCCCATATGATCCTGTCCAATTATCTGGGAGATTTAAAATAATAAAGAAACCAACATTGCTCTGGTGCACATGTACATGCACATTAAAGGAAAAACCACATGTAGGGCCTCTTGAAGCCATGGGAATCTTTCTGTTCTCTTTAAGAGGCTTTGGATCATTTTCTTCCCACTCCTCTGGGAGATCAATGCCTCACAGAGATCCCAGCAACATTTACTTTCTATCTCAGGGATTCCAGTTTCTTTCCACATGAAAGTAAATCCATCATGAATAGCTCCTTCAGTTACTAGAGGCTGATTCCGGTCACTTCTCACTGGGGAAAAGTAGAAGCTGCCTTTCTTTCTGTTACAATGCACTGTTCAACAGGTATTCCATGTACCAACATTTTAGGGGTGGCCCTACTGATCCTTGTGCATTGAATTGGGAACATGCTGTTTTCTAAAACCATTCTAAGTAAGAATTTCCATGTTTTCAGACAGGAAGCATGACTTAAGAGAAAAGCAGCACTATGTTAATATTAACCCCTACTGGAACACATGGGACTTTGGTGCCTAGCTTGCTTGGATTCTTTTGAAAATCCCACATGAGGTCTGTCTGCATCTTTAGGGCTAGGGACAGAAATTATACATAAACCAGCATAAGCAATCAGAAACCAGTTCAAATCTGTAATGCAACAGAAGTTCAGTGCACAAGATGGTTGAACCTAATTTAAAATAAATCTAGATGGATGCAGTATCAAGCTTATCTGATTTACGTTAGATCGGTTTATTGAAATTTTGTCCCAGATCTCCTCCAGATTCAAGTTGTCTCTCCAGCTAAGCAGGGAGGCATGTTTTAGCACACCCTGGCTTCTGGCCTGAGCCACTGCAGGCATGTTGCTGCATTTCTGGAATCAAAAGTGAATGTCTGTTCAGTTGCTTATTGGTTCAAGCTACACAGATAAGGCTCACCTGTGAAGATTGAATTGATTCAGCCTCAGGTTTTTTGACTGCCTGTTCTTAGCTTAGGAGTCTAGATACCTTTCATTTCCTGGCCTAAAGCAAGAAGGAGAGGAGAGCTGGAACTGACTGAACCACAAACCTTTGTTTGGTTTCTTTGATCATTATGATTGTGTCCTTACTGAGGGAGTTAGTGGAGTTACAATGCAGCCTTCGGGAAGCATCCCTTGGACTACACATTGTCTCTTTGCCTTTTCCATTTCCTTTACCTACTACCTCCTTTTCTGATGACTCTTACCCTCTCCCCTTATCCTTCCTCTTCTTTTGAAATATAGAGTTCTTGAACATATCTTTTGCCTTGGCATTTAATTCTTTTCTCAGTTTTGCCACAGTCCAAAACCAACCCAGTGAGCAGATGATGGCTATCATCTGTATCTGATGTACCCTTTGGAAGGTGTCAGCTGTATTCAAAGACACATCTACAAAATGGAGCACATGTTCTTGACAAAACAGGCTGTACTTTTAATGAACAAATATTGGCAAATGTGGGGCCTGGTGCAAGCAAGTGGTTGGACAGTCAAGATATCTGGGTCATGTTTTTGCATCTTATTTGGTACTATTGAACACAAAGTAAGAATCCACTTTCTAAAAGTGCTGCAAATGGTTTCTAGTTCCATTTTTAATTTTAATTGAATGTTTTGGTGCACTTAAGTACTTATATTGTTTTTCACTATGAACATGCATTAAGTGTTGGTGAATTGTCCCCATGAGACACAACTGAAGTCAGATCCTCAGCCAATGCAAGATCCATCCAGCTGTATAGATACAAGGACAGACTCTGAGCTGGTATAAACAAGTTTATACAGCTATGTTGATTTATGGGATTATTGAAGTGATGTTGTAGCCATGATGCTCCAGTATATAAGAAAGATGCAAAGATTTTGGTGGGTATTATCTTTTATTGGACCAACTGCAGAGTTAGGATAGACTATGTGGTTATATTTATTTATAGTTGATTAAAATTGCTTACAACAATGGGGGCCAACCTTTTTGGTAGTCATGCCACAGATTAGCCACATGCCCTCCATAAGTGCCACTCCCAATCCTTACCTTGCCCAATCAGCTGTTCTGCTCCCTGCCCTGCCTGTCCTCTCCCCAGTCTGCCATATGCCACACACAGAGGCTGTGTGCGCCACTTGCAGCATGTGTGCCATAGATTGGCCACCCCTGGCACAGAATGTCTATATTCCTGAGATACTACTAATGTTCTTGGGCCAAATGCAGGGAAACCAATGAGGGAGTAAGTTGTCCAGCTCTTTCCTGACTTTGGCCCCTCATATTTAGCCTGATCATTTCAGCAGCCACTTCACCATCACCTATTACTGGAATGAAAAAAGACCTTCAAGCAAATTCTAGTAATTTTTACTGAGTCACTATAACTCTAGTCCAAGGAGTGCTGAGTCAGTGCTAATGCTGCAGCCTAATACCTCACTGTGATTATCATCACAGAGCTGCAGACCTGTGGTATCCACCCGGCATAAATCTTTAGGAAACATTAAAGCATAATATACAAGCTAGGTTATAGGCTTGTTATGCTGACCTTGAACAAAGCTTTCCAAGACAGCAATTCAATATGAAGATAGGTGCCAAGATTTTGTGTCTTTTATGGAGGAAAAAGAAAGTGAAGAAGAGGCTGTTTAAGCTAGAAATTTACTATATTGCACCATAAAGAACTTGATGACAGCATGCAGCTTGTGCCATAGCTGCAATGAAATTCTGGGACAGTGTGACATTATACAAAGAGGATGAAAGTTAGCAGAGTAATAGCCCCATTATGACCCTAATGTAGTGCAGCAGCTAGAAGTTTCTAATGGCTTTCTTCTGACAGTCTAGTATCCTGCTAATTTTAGTGTTAGGTCTGGGTATATCACAGGGAGCAACCTGCATCATCACCTCATGTCTAGAGCCAGAAAACTACTGAACAAACGCTGCTAAACAAACCTAATAAGTATAAGTTTGCAAATCTGCAAGACAAAAAAATTTGGAGTCAAGACTATTCAAAAATATGTGAGCTTACCTACTACTGTCCAAGTAATTGTGAACTGATCAATCCCACACCTTCCATTGTATGATCAATTCTTGTTTGATAAGTGTCAGGAGAAATGTGCATTGTTTCTTTAAATCTGGAGAAAAAGCCAGGTAGGAGAGGGTCAGGGAAAGCTGAAACAAAGAAGGAAGTTCTAGGGAGAATATGGTATCCTGTTTCTAGCAAAATTCTTGGTTCAGTATAGAAAAAATGTTTCTTGAGTATTGCCAGGTAACAGAATCACTCAATATAGCCATCAAGAGCTTACTTAGCCTTTTACCTGCTGCTGTTTCCATGCTAGCATTATTTCAATATTTAGACTGATATTGTCTTTACCTATCCCTTACACTCAGACAGGAATCTGAAGAGTAACAACGAAGGAAAAAAAATAGCACTTTGTGCAAAAGATTAATCTTCTCTTTTACTACAATAGTTTTCCCATCCCAATTCAGAGCAAGTCATGCTGCATGTTAATTTAAAAACTCATTATTAAGGGAATAGGCAGACAAGGTTCTTTGGGTGAATTTGATATCTTTTATTGGACCAACTTAAATAGTTGGAAAAAGTTTTAATGTTATTTTAACACACACCAAAATACTTTCCAATTTGCTTCAAATTAAGGAAATAACATCTCAGCTGTTTGCACTGTTCATGGAATGGAAGTGGCAGCAGCATTCCACATGTTTAGCTGTACAGAAATTAAGGCTGGAATAAACCACAGGATTATCTTGACTGACCCCCTTGGGAATGGTGGCCATAAAACTTCACCTAGTTACCTCTCTGCACTCTGCATTAGGCTAATTTAGGCAGAGCATCTTAATCCCTTGACTGCTTTATAATGAGGAAGAGGTTCAAAATCCATTTTTGTTCATTAGATACTTAAGCTAGAAATTTTACAGAAACTGTTCAGGCAAAGGTGGGCTCATTTACAATAGGAATGGACCAATTCAGCATAAAAAGAGGCCTGTTTCTTGGTGAGAATTGACTTATATGGGAATGAAGACTGCTACTGCATTGAAGCCATTTTAAAATCTTGCTCTTGATATAACAATTTTGTCAAAATTGTAGAAGACAAGTTACTGAAAAGCATTTGAAATCACACAAAATAAATTACACAGAGAACATTTCCATGTAATCTTACTTTGAAATGATTGGGAATTTTACACAGTGCTAGGGAAACTTGCCTCCACTATTTCACCATTGGACAGTGCTTTGAAGGGCTCTTATTCCAAATGAAAGGAGCAGAAGAAGGGTACAAAAACAGAAAAGCAATTTCTTTTTAATTTACATTGAGAATATGCGACTCCTATGCAGTAAGCACGGTTTCTGATTTAGTATGGAAGGCTAGTTCATGCTCAGACTGAGTTGTCAAACAGTAGTCGTACCATATGCCATTCTTTTTACTAGAAATAATGACTTATAAGACCCTGTCACTTGAGCTGTGTAGAAGTTTTGTTTCCCAAAGGATTTCAAGATTTTGACATTTGGCTTCATTCCAAATTGGAAGAAAGACCCCATATTTCAAAATTTCCTGTGAAAGAAAATGTATATATATATATGTTCATTTGAAATATTTTGCTTTGGCAAACTGGCTTTCTAGCAATTATAGCTTTTTGGGTTCAGTGAAAAGTTGAGTTGTGTATTACAATTTATATAGAATACATTTTTATTTTTGGCCTCACAGGTCTCGGGGACCTATAATCACTTTAACTATCTGATTCAATCTCTTTTCATCTTGTTGCATCTTTGTTTGTCCCTTCCAGATGAGTTTTTATGTGATGTTTTCATCATTGCTTTGGTCTAACTTGAGGTCTGATACCCTCCATCTAAGAGTCCAAGATTTGCCTCATGTGGATTCTCCCACTGGTAATTTATGAATCATATATACACATATAAATTATATAAATGTAATTGTATTGTATACTATTACTTTATATTGTTAAAAAGTCAAAATTAAATATCTGATTACTAGAGTTCACCATAATAAAATACACTGAAAACAAATTATTACAACACAAAGAATTGAAACATTTTAGAGTGAAAAATGTTGAAATGGAAAGTTTCAATATCATTGGAACTCCTTTGGTCCCTTTCCTTCTTTCAAAATGAAATTATGGTAAAACAGTCCAATGTTGCAAAAACCGCAATTTTGATGGAATTGTGTATTTCAACAGAATGTGGTTCTATGAACATTTCTGTGAATTATTCTGCTTGTGACCATTATGAGCATATAAAGATAGCATCCAGGGTATTTGAAGGAACACTGAGGGTACAGACAAAGAGACTAGTTATGTGAAGTCACTCCTTCATTGAGGAGTAAGTTAATGTGGTTTAGCTAAGAGTGTGCTTACAGACACTGACCATGGAGTAGCTGATGCAGTTAAGCCCCTTTGATGTTTTACCTCTGGGTAATTAGTTTTTGTGTACTCATGCCAAGAGAAACTGTTTTGTCAATGCTTCTAGCAATCCTGTAATGCATTCAGAGCCCACAGCTTTCCTCCCCTGGGATGGCATTGCATCACAAGCACTTCTCCTTTCCTTCTCTCCAACTCCATCTATGTGACACACAGCAAATATTGTCTTTGATCTATGTTGTGGGATATCTGCTGCGTAACAGCAATGCTATTTTATGAAATTCTAGTGTGATGGGGCATCCTTAAAGGGTAGAGGCAGAGGATCCATCCCTGCATAAAGGATCTCTCTCTAGGGAACATTTGTTTGCTAAAATTCTTTCCTTTATTATTTCAGGTTTCTACAGGGTAAAGTTTATCCTGCCAAGAGGCTTGTTCCTTTGACAGCTATTCATTAATAAAGCACTCTGCTGCATTTCCATATACATTGCTGTTTGACTCAGGGAAAATAGATTCCCTTTATAGATTTATTCAATTTGGAGGTGTTATTTAAATTGGACTCCCATGTAACTGTCTCTCATTGGGAGGCTGGATGGCTCTGGGCAGGTGGCAATGACATTCTGTGCCTTTCAAGGTCAATGATTAAAACAACCTAAATCACTGGTGACCAAAAGTTACTATGTAAGGACTGTTTGATGGCCTATGCAAAATGAATTGATGCATTCGCTCCAGATGCTGTTTGACAGACTATCACTAAAACCAATTATCACTCTTGTTGGGCTATCTCAGGAACTAGGCCAGGAAATAAAGTTCCCCATTACCTATAAAAACAATCTTTTTTACAACAGGATTGAGGCAAACTAGCTGGTCACTGTGTGGAAAACTTGTAGTTTCCACACAGAGTCAAAGTAACAAAATTTAGTGTGAAATTTAGTGTCAAAGTAACGAATTGGAGCTGGGGGCACAGAGTGGGAATGAAATCCTCCTGTGTTTAAAGTCAAAGGTATGGAAAGGCAGCAGCAGTAGCATGGAATCATAGAAAATTAGAGTTGAAGGGACCTCAGGAAGTCATCTAGTCCAACCCCCTACTCAAAGCAGGATCATCCCCAACTATATGATCCCAGCCAAAGCATTGTCTACCCAGGTCTTAAAAACCTCTAAGGATGGAGAGTTCACAACTGCTTTGGGAAGCCTGTTCCAGTGCTTAACTGCCCTCCTAGTGAGAAATTTTTTCCTAATATCTAAGCTAAACTTCCCCTGCGGCAACTTGAGATCACTGCTCCTTGTTCTGTCATCTACCACCATTGAGAACTGTCCAACTCCATTCTCAGAGGTGGCAGATGACAGAACAAGGAGCAAGGGTCTCAAGTTGCAGCAGAGGAAATTTAGCTTAGATATTAGGAAAAACTTTCACACTAGGAGGGTAATAAAGCACTGGAACAAACTTCCCAGAGCAGTCATGGAATCTCCATCATAGAGACCTGGGTAGACAAAACTTTGCTGGGATCATATAGTTGGGCATGGCCCTGCTTTGAGCAGAGGGTTGCACTAGGGCTAGGGACAGACATTATACATAAACAGGTTTAAGTGATCAGAAACTGTAACAGAACAGATGTTCAGTGCACATAAATCAGTTTGAAAATGGCTGAAACCAGCTTGAGATAAACCTGGTTGAATGTAGTATCAGACTGACCTGATTTGGGCCAAACTGGTTTATGCAATGTCTGTTCCAGGCTCCTTGATGATTTAAGTTAAACCAGACTCTCTCAGCATCCTGGCATGCTCTCTGACTGGGCAGGGCTCTCTGCTCCCTCCCCTCTGCTCCCTGGCTGGAGCTTGGCAGAGACTGCAGGCATCTGTCTGGCGTCCCCCTGCTCTCCCACTCTCCACTCCCTGATAAGCATAGCTTCTCCCTCCCCTGTGCCTCACACACACACCTCTCAGCATTAGCTAGCATACCACATGCTGGCTATGGTCTGTGGTGTAGGAGACTGGACAAAGGCAGACTGCACAGTGGCTTAGGGCTGTTTGAAATCAATCAACAGGTAGCTGGTAATGTCCCTTTGTTCCTTCCTTAGAAAAGTTGTTTAAGAAACGCATGAACTAATGGAGAAAGGCTTTGTTTTTTGATGGGGTGATAAATGCTGATAACAGAGCTGATAAATGCTCTATTATCAATAAGAGGCAGGGGGAAACACCTCCCCAATCAGAGCATCCTGCCTGGTCCTGGCCATGCCCCCCCTGAGCTCAGCATTGTACAAGGGAAGGGAGGGCTGCTCTAGTGGCCCCTGGCTTCATGTGCCTACATTTCCTCAGTCCAGAGAGAATGTCTGTGGTTACAAACCAGTTCAGCCTAGCCAGGTTAGACTAAACTGGAAAGGTTGAATCAATGCAGGCTTAGGCTTTTGAAATGTCTGTCCCTAGCCTAGATGACCTTCTGAGGTCCCTTTCAACCCTAGTTTTCTATAATTCCATGATACTGCTTCTGCCTCTGCCATACCTTTGACTTTAAAACGCAGGAGGATTTCATTCCCCATCTGTGCCCCCTGGCTCTAATGCTATTACTTCTACACTAAATACACTTAAAAATATTGGTCTATACTCTGCACTTACAGCTCATCTTACCTCATCACACAAAATGTGGTTGTATATTATGCACAGTAGGGCTTAGTCTTATTGGATTTTTACAGTTTTAGAAGCAACAGTTTACCCCATATATAGATTGGAGACTTGTTTAGCATTCCCAGGGAATATGAGCAATTTTCATCTCAACCTCTATAAGGATTTTAGATTACAATCCTTGTTTAGGTTGGCAAGTCATACCTGCCAAAATACAGTAACACCATGCTGATTATTTGCCCTCACAGGCCAAGTAAAGTAGCAACTTGGTTACAGACAGAAAGAAGGCCTGCATCTCAATTCTATTTACTTTCCTAGAAAGAGAGTAAAGTTAAAAAAGAATATCTGGAGCCAAACCCATTTTTTTTTGTATATTAGGTATTTCATAGACTCAAGGTCCTGGTGTCTTCAAGGAACAGCCACACCAATTCAACTAAAACTCAGGTGTAGAACTAGGGCAAGAGATGCTGGTTATTGTTTACAAAAAAATTCACACTGTCCACTCTCAGTTCCCTCTAATTACTGCTGTGAAGAACTAAGCATGATATAGTAGCTTAGATTTCTTCATAGTTAGTTTGCTTAGTTCTCAGTGGTATATCAGTAGAGGGATATTTGGTTTGCTTTTCCTTGTGATACTTGTAATGAACTGCCGCTGGGAAGAAATTAATGAGATTGTCAAAAGCTGCAATGAAATGGTCCTTCAACTTATATAAGCAACTGTACAACAATGCTGGTTAAGCTCTATTACAAATATATAAAAGGGCACGTAAAAATCTGCTCTCCTCAACTTTGTATGATGGAAAAACTGAAAACGTTTGTACTGCAATGGGTAGCAAGTTAGGAAAAATAGAGTGAATGGCAAGATATTTCCTAAAGGAAGGAAGAGGAAAGGATTCAAGAAATAAGGCTTTTTCAAGTCTTGAAACAGCATAACAAAATTTAAGCATCCATTTTGTGTGTAGCAGCTGAATTGGGTGAAGAAAGCAGCCAGTACACTTTTTTTTTTTGCATTTTACATTATATAACAGTGTTGTTTGCCAAGAAAGAAAAGCACATAATACCTACAACTTTTCTTCTCTGCTTCAAATGCCTTGCAGGGTTCGGGTTAGTAAGTTCAAATTCATTTACAATGTATAGTACCCAGGAGAAGCCTAGAAATTCAGACCTACTGAAGGATGAAAACACTTCTATCACTTCACTTGAGGGAAGCTTAAGTGCGGAGGGCAGGGGGATGGGAATGCTCATATGTAACACTGATAGTTAATGATGACAAAGATCTTCTGTCTTTTTTCTTTTATTCACTACCAGCTTGAAATACCTTTGTCAGAACTGCTTGTACTAACTTTCAGGATTTAGAGAAGTTACCATTTTAATCTGAGAGGTCCCTAATTTAGTCCCAATAATCATTCAAATTGGCAGCTGTTCCACAGCGACCCACTGAAGTTGACATGTCTACCCTTGCAAACTTCTTTGCCTGTGCAGTTACTTATGAGACCAAGACCCAAGTTTTAAGATAATGTTTGGAAACAGGAGAGAAGCAGGAAATGTGTGGCTATGACAATTGAGAGTCGTTCCATAAATTAAGTGAATTACAGACTATGGACATGCCCTCCCAGCTCTTTCTTGTGGCTGGATCTTTGCAGCCTGGTCAGATTGCTGAACAGAATGAAATGATTTTCAGTGGTGATACACTGAGGATTTTGCCTTTTTGGTTTGGTGGAAGGGTACCATAACTATACTGTGAAAACAACTAGTTGTAATTGGAGCACTCTCTGCCAAGCCAGTAATGTTGCTGTGCTCTTCATGTGCAAATTAAGACACTGGTCCACTCTGAACACTTTCACCTGGAATACCGCATCATGGAAGAGCCACTCATTCTTCAGATGTCTTTTATGATTGAGTGGGTATCAGCAGTAACATAGGGAACCTTGCTTTAGATTTTCCCTCCCCTCCAGCTGAGCTTGATGGAAAAGACCACTCAGTATAGGAAGGGTCTATCAATCAGCTCCATAACCAGGAGTGCTTGGTCTAGTATATTTGCATGGCACTGCACTGTGCATATACAGCAACTTGCTCAAAACTAGCATGGGTCTTCTCAGAATTGCTTTTCCTTATGTTGTGCAGACATACCCACAGCTGCTCCATCTCAAACTCACCAGGATTTACGATGCCAAGGATATGGGAATATGGCCTGATACTCTGTAGTCCGAAGGGTCTACACTCAGTAAAGAGTCAGATACTAGCAGAGAACAGAAGCATCAGGCTGGAAGTAGAAACACATCATACATATGCCATCACCTGCTTACAGTGCGCCTCTACTGGTCTACATTGAACAGATGGGGTGATCCCTATGTGTAAGAATGAATGGGCACTGACCTTACATCAGCTCCAGAAAGACACAACCGCTTGTGGTAGAATGCTTTAACCCCCCTGGATGTTCCATCATTGACCTCAGAGTACCTATTCTTAGGCAGCAAAACTTAAAAAAACCCAATTTGAATAGGAAACTGCAGAACAAGAAAAATTCCACAGATTGGATAGTATTAAGTATGGTCTAAACCAAGACTATGGATTCTTACCCCATTAGCTGGATAACAAAAAGGTTATAAGAGGTGTAACTGGGTACTTGAGTACCCTGTGCACCAGCCACACATAGGGCAGCATCAGCAGTTGTGCAGCCAGTAGCAACCATGTGGTAGCACAGTCCCTGTTCTTTTTGCATCCCTACCAGGCTTAGTGCCCAGGGCTGGTGCGCCAGTCACCCCCTTTTTGCTATGCTACTGGGAGTTACTTTTGCTTTTGGGGGCTCTGGACTGCCTAACCTGCTGGCTCTAGGTTAGGGTCTGTACTAGTTTTGATGAACATGATGGTTTTGATGAGGCAGCATGATGTAGGATCAGAGCCACAGCATCTCTGTGGAGGACCTGAGCCTCCAGTTGACCCACTTTTTTGTTTGTTTGTGTTTTGATACCTGGATATCTAGATATCAAATTTTGAGCCTGCACTGCAAATATTCAGTGCGGAGACTGGTTTTTTTTGGTCCCAGCGTGCCTCTTGCTACATCCCAAACTACAAGAGGCACACGCAGGCTTGTCTGGATGCACCCTCATTGTCCTGCTTCAAGTACCTCTGAAGTATGCCAAATAAAATGAGGCTTGCTGTTTTGGGAACAGAGGTTCCCAAATTTTATATGCCATGGCCTGGCAAACCATGGCCCAGCAGTCACAGCCAACCATTGCCAGAATTTCTGGCTGGAAGACAGGTAAAGATACCCCCACCTCCAAGGTCGGGGGGTGGGAGGGATGGGTCAAACCCTGTGCTGCTGTGGGCCCTGCAGAAGAAGGCACAGCCTCTCTCCCTGGCTCTGGGGGGCCATGGTTTTCTCATCCATGACCACTTCCAGTCTGGCAGCTGACCGTGCTGTGTACCAGCAGTTGACCTGCCATGGCCCACCACTGGGTCAGGGCCTGGGGATTGAGAACCCCATGCACTAACACTTTTTCCTCATCCTGCTATACTGGGGACAAGGTGGTCAGGCCACATATTCTTGCTCGTCACCTACTGGTTAAAGAGCAGTAATGCAGCTTGGAAGGCCAACGTGTCTATAAAGGACTGTGTTACGTCAGATTTAATTCGGGTCAAATCTCAGTACAGCCAGCCCAGGCTCAAATGAGACATCTGTTTGCAAAGAGACAGATAGACAGATAAACTGACCCACCAACCTGAGTCAAAATCCTCACTTACCAAATCCGAAACTGGATGTTTTAATGCAACTCTGTTTAGCAAAACTGGTTTTGTTTTTTTTCTCAGTTCGAAGCAGAACAAAAGCCTTTCAAAATCTGGACAGCTTTTGCAAAAACAAGGTTTCTTTCCTTTGGCTGGCTCTTGTTACTGGGAACTGATGAAGCCCATAGCCCACGATACATTGCATAGGGAATACATATATCACTTGTAGGGTATACAGAACATCCTTCTGGGTTTCAAAAAAGGAGCTGCGTAGCACCATGAGATCCTGCGCTGGATGTGTACAATACTACATGATAACACTGGGGACTGGAAACCAGTTATTCCATCTCTTCCTTCTGTGGGCTAGCTTTGTTGGTGCCATTTGCATAGAAGTACCTGCAGCCCCCTGCCTGTTTGATTTAACTAGTATTTTTTTATAAAAGATCTATTTTCCAGTAGCATCTAGAGGTCAAGTCAGGATCAGGGACTCATGGTGTAGGTACAACACTTGGAAACTGTTCAGACTGCAAAGAGTTTGCAGTCTAATATTAGACAGGACAAATGATAATAGATAATGCTGGAAAGCTCAGGGAGATGAAGTGACTTGCCCAAGGACACAGAGGATGTGTCTGTGATGATGACAACAGAATTGAATATAGGCTCACATTCTCAGGACAGTACCTAAATCACAATGCCGATCTTCCCTTAAATCTACCTAGAAGTATCCAGTGGCTGGATGGCAGTAGTATGAGACTGCAGCACTCAAAGAATGAAATGTATGGAGAAAAGGTAGAATAAAAACAGAATAAAGAAATCAAGGTTTTATTTTCATATAGCCTATAAACCAAAAAGAATGAGGTACTGTACATTACTTTTCAAAATTCAGCTGCACAAGGTGAAATTTTGATTGATAACTACCACTTTCCTGCAAGCAAAGATTCCAGAATATATTATCCACAGAGCAGTAGTATGTGCTAATGCATGCGTCATATATTTAAGCACTTGAGTACTCAGGTACACCCAAAGAAGAGGTACTTATTTGCCTCAAAGTACCAAGATATATGAGGTACATCACAGAAAACTATTTGTTATATGAGATCTACCTTAAGGGCTATGGCTTCAGAGCTTAAGTAAAAGGATTTGCAGTGCTCTCACTGAGCAGAGGCCTGAAGACACTAGAGAACAGTTTATATTCACAGTCAGGAATAATTTAATGGCAATCACCCTATTCAGATACTCTGACATTCTTTTTATCGTAAAATATTATTCACGGTTTTTGCAGCCTAACTGTGTAGCTTCCTACTTCCACCAATTCCATGTTCTACCACCAGTCTAGCCACTACAATCAAATTGTCTTTAATGTTCCTTAGCCTGAGTGTGGGGGGAAGGGAGGGATGATCATGTTTACAGAAGAAATTAAATTGGCAGCTGGAAAAGTGCTATGCCTGATGCTGTTATATTTTAAGATGAGTGACATTCTCACCTTTCCCTTTAATCCGTTACTGGAAGTACTAGGGTGATAGCTAGTCCTAGATCTTAGGCTTGAATTTTGCACACTGTTGCTACATTGTGCGTATATTCAAAGCCTTCAGCATCAGCAAGAGACATTGTGCTGACTTAGTTCTTTGCAATTTTTTTAATTAACCTCCATAAAACAAAAAACATCTTTTGCTGTATGAGAAGTAAGACACCGAGGCTGCCTTCTTCATTGACAGCATAGAGGTGACTGATGTTCAAGTCAATGGTAGTTATTTGTGCCAAAAAGATGGTGGTTGTTGAAGCCCTTAATTTTAGACACCAAACATATAAGAAATGCTGCTTTTACATAAAATACTAAGTTCTCAGTTGTTGGCTTTGCAAAGAAATAATTGAATTCTGCTGATGAGAGTCAGCAAAAGCCAGTCAACCTTCCTAGAGATGGAAAGAGAAGACTTTCAGTATTAGATGAGCTCTTGAGCCTGACTTAAGTCCCTGAAATGTACCAACAGTTAAAGGCTGACATTTTAGAGTGTGGAGCTCTCAGTGGCCTCCAAGGATGTGGATGTTCTCCAGGTCAAAGAGATTGAGGGCTGGGTATTTGGTATGCAGCAAAATCATAACCAAAGGCTAGTTGACTTGGTGATTAGACCAGAGATGTAATTCACTGGTGTAGGAGAAAGTTTTTGCCTGGCAACCAATAAGAGAACAAAGGCTG
Organism: Caiman crocodilus; assembly: GCA_030014935.1. Lineage (NCBI taxonomy): Eukaryota > Metazoa > Chordata > Crocodylia > Alligatoridae > Caiman > Caiman crocodilus. The sequence continues at coordinate 99,220,679 of JAGPOW010003648.1, forward strand.
CTATGAATTTCCCTCCACTTGCTTTCTGTGGCTGTTAACTGCTCTGTTGAGCAGCCTGACTACACACCAGTGAGCATTATCTGCTAGATGTCACTGCACGAGTGGATGATTCAGTGAACAAGACCAAGAACCGAAATCAAGTTTCAAATCTCAATCTCTCTGTTCTCCAAATGCTATAATCTATAGCAGGTAAACTATTTTGTCCCATTTGCAATGGCAATGCAGTGGCAGAAACGCTTTCTAGCCGGGATGCTGCTCCTCTTCCCACTCTTGACACACTGTGTTGGGACTGTAGCTTGGAGACAGCTGTGTGTGCCAGAGTGGTTTGTGTGTGTGTGTAGTGGAGAGAATGGAGTACCATGACATGCCAGAAAAACTTTGAAAAGGCAGTGCCTACTTAATTGCCCCCCTTCTCCCCACAAACATTTTTCTCGTTTTGAGACTCAAGAGCTATGGTCACCCTACAGATATGTTGCTCACAACCATTTATAATCTTTTCCACTGATGTATTTATCCAGAGCCACTTATAACTCATGCTACTAGTGTCTGTAATACATTTGTAATTTATTAAACCACATGAGCTATCTATAAATATACCTTTAAATTATAGTGTGACCCAAATTTCAGCCTTTCCAGAGGGTTGATTATCTATCTTCCTTTTACTCAGATTGTTTTTAATATCTCTTATCTTAGATACTTGATCATGTCCCCTGCAATTAAAACACCCTGAGATAACCTTTGTCATCCTATAAGGAAACTACTTTTGTATTTCAGTCATTTCCTTAGGAAAAGGTCAATTTATCTTGACTTATAGTACAGCTGAAATATGTCATTTTAGGGGCAGATGTAGTAACAGTGGCCTCTTAGGTAGCTGGTAAAGATAAAAAGTTCAGTTTTTGCTATTTAAGGAGAAGCAATGGATACTTTATAGATAGATGCTTTGGATGTGTGCCTGAGTGATACATCAGAAGGCTGACTTAAATCCCAACAGACAGAGAAATTAAATGTGAACAGATGGACTAATTCAGTATTTTCAAGTAGTGCAATCCAAATGTGACGGAAACCTGGCTGACTGGAGATGACAAGGCTCGTCTGAAATCAGTACTGGAGCTATTAAAAAGCAAACACTTGCTTCCCCCCCTTTATTACCCATCAAATTAATCTTCTTAAGGAAGTTAGTATTGTAATGAGCTTGAAAATTTAGATTTTTTCCCTACAGAGGTACAGGGTCAAGTAGGAATTCATTGTAATAATTTAAAAAGTTTGTTGCTCTCAATCTAATGCATGATGAAAAATTGCTCAATGTTTTCCTCCAAAGTACTTACAGTTAATTTTTGTTATATGCTTGGAAAAGATTTGGACTCATATAATGAAGCTCAAGTTATACACTTGTATGGTCTTAGTGCCTTGGCCAAAAAAGGGGTTCAGTAGTGCAAGGCACTGAGCTGGCACAATTAGAGCTAAGAGCTCAGCGAGGTTTTTGGCTAAAACTTTTTTTTGCTGAGACATACAATTTTGATTGACTGAAAAGTGTTGTAAGTTCATGTTAACTCTGTCAAATTATTTCAGTTTAAGGAAATCTAAAAAACAATGTAACATTTTGCCTTTTTATTCAAAACGGAGTTTCATTTTGAAAAGTACCTCAATATATTTAGGGCAATATGCTAGTCCTAATGAAGCTCAAAAACCATATTTTTTTGCTTACCTGAAAACATTTTCTTGAACTTTTTGTTTTTCTGAAAAATAAGAAATACTGACTTTCAGTATTTCAAGGAAGCCAGTAATATGCATAACTTTATACACTATAATCCCTACCATGAAGAGTTTCTTTTTTTAAAAGACAAGATTTATGAAATGGGGGAGGAAAAAAAATGAAATACAGCAGGCAAAAACCATTTGCTTATGGTCACACATGCAAGTTTTGGTACATGTGGCAATTAATTTGGCACAAATGTAGATGCCTGCAGGAAAAACCTTCCTGAGCTGCACTTTGATGGCCAATGCTGGGAAACAATTGCTTCTGACTGCTGCGAGTGGAAAGCCATCATGAAGCAGGGCCTACACTGCTTTCAGATGGATAGGGTCAATGATGAGCTAGAGAAGAGGCATCAGAGGCAGGCAAGACAAAACAGTACTTGGCAAAATCAACTGAGTTTGTGTGTGCAACCTGTTGGAGGATCTGCCTGTTGCGCATCAGACTCCTCAGCCACTCAAGAAGCTGTGGTCAGTTTTGTATCTGGGGGGCAGGGGTGGGAGGGTGTTGAATGGGGCAACTGCCTCCGGGCACCAAAGTGAAGGAGTGGCAATAGGTGCTGCCCAGCCAGGTGGGGTGTGGGGCAGAGCTGTGGGCAGCTTGTTTGGGGGAGTGTGGGGACAGAGGAAGAGTGGCTCCTGCCGCTGCATGTACTCCCAGGCAAGCATGGGGGGGGAGCATGTGCCCCCTGCATCTGTGTGTGCAAGGGTAGGCTTTCACTGTGGACTTTGCCCTGGGCAAACTTCATTGCTACGGCACTGGCTGCGGTAGTACCTGTTAACCTACCAAGGGTGCAATCCCCATGGTTTCCGGAGACTGATGGCTGCCAGTGAATGAATGGTAATTAAACCTAGACTTTAAGTTTCCCACTAGTGCCACAACACAAAAATCAAACCATAATATAAATATGTGTAGTCCAGGCTTACTCAGGTATATATTCCCCTTCTCCAAATGAAGGGAATTGTTAGCTGGCAGGTGTGCTGTGGAGGAACTGCAGACCGCTTAGTTTCCCTCTGTCCCTACAGAACCAGGCCAGGACAGTCAGGGAACTTAACTATATACACATTTATTTACATTAACTTATCACAAGGAAAATAAACATGGATATAAACATATGTACAGTGTGTGTGTGTGTGTGTGTGTGTGTGTGTGTGTGTGTGTGTGTGTGTGTATGATATATAACAAATAACATAAATTATACCCTCTGGGTAAATGCTATAGAACCTTATACCAGTGCTCCAGATATAGGAAAGTCACAGGCATGTAACTGATCTGAAATGGATAAACCCCCAAATAAACATAGATAACCAACAGATAAACTATAGGTACGTATAGGTCAACAGTAAATAAGTCACAAATAAACAACAGGTTAAATAATAGTGAAAGGGCCCTAGGACTCTGCTCATCTACTAATCTACAATAATAGAGTCTAGGACTCTATTCATCTACTAATTTACAAACATGAGGGTTCACAAAATATAAGGCATGACATCACACCGCTTATAGCACAAGAACCTCAAAGATAAATTTAATCCTAAAGGGAAACCCCAATGCCCTTGGGCTTTTTTCCAAACCCTTCAAGGAAGCTGGTAACTTTAGGGGGGCCCTCCCAGTGGGACCTCCACTTTTAGGAGGCCTTAACTAACCAGGGGGGACTCCCCCTCCCCTGTGGAAATCCTTTTTCTCTGCAACTTCTGGCTCCCAGGCCTGGAGGGTGGCCCTCCTCTTCTGCGCCAAGCTACTTTCTCGCCTGTGGTGGGCTTTGGGGAGTTGCTGTCCCTTAGAACAGGACTCCACTATGCAGGGCTTCTGAGCCCCTCCACTATGCGGGGCTCTGGCTCAGCCCTGTCTGCTGGCTCAGTAGCCCGAGCACTATCTGGCTCCCTGGACTTAACCTTTTGCTATGAGTTGGAGGCCTGGGCCACCTTGTGCAGCACTGGGTTTGGTCCACTCCCCGACCCTCCATGCAGTACCTCCTGAACCAAGCTCCCAGCCTCATGTGGGGGGTTGGGGACCTGAGTCACCCAAGTGCTCCAAAGATCCTGCTCCATGCATTGGCCTGTGTACCGTGTCCCTGCCAGAGGTTGCAGACCCGAGCTGCCTTACACAGCTCCCAGGGTCATGGTGCACCAAGAGCCTAGCTGCTCTGCCCCTGAAGTCTTCCAGACCTGACAGTGTTGCAGTCTACAATCAGGTCCGGGGACAGTTCCTCTCTCCCTCCCCTCAGGAAAGGGGCACGGCTTAATTCCTCTTGTTGCCTCCTAATCGGTGGATGGACTCCACCAATCAAAACAGCAAAATCTCAAGCCCGGGACTCAATTCAACCCAAGTTCCAACCCAAGTTCCAAGGCCTGCTACATATGTCTAAATAGAGGATGTATATATAAATTGAGAGCCACATTTTAAGATGCTAACCTCCATTTTTGTGGGTGACAATGAAAGCACATGACAAACCACATGCCTGTCATCATTTGTGGCTATAATTTTGTTCCCCAGTATGGGGTCTTGTTAAAGTTAGGTGGAAAATCTAGCCTTAAATATATAGCCTCAGAGTTGTAATGCCATCTACTTTCTTCTACAGTCTATCTGCTTCACAAAACTCTCTTTCTTCAAGTATGAGGAGTCTATTATCCTTTCAATGGACTGAATTAGCTCCTGTCACAATTTCATTACATTCAGCCAGCTTTACCCCATGTATTCATGTAATTCCTGGTACTACTACTGGGAGTTCAGCATGTGCTAAAAAGGAAAAAGGAACCATATTTATATTTACCCTCTGAGGTTGGTTTGAGAGAAAACTCATTTTAAACCTCTTTCCAACAAGAAATACGGATTCATATTTTTTTTTAGTTTGGAATATATATTTATACAGCAACTATATATAAGACACAGCAGCTATATATATATATATATATATATATATATATATATATATATATAGCTGCATATATTATACACAAACATACACACACACACGGCTGCTGTGTCTTCTCAGTCATTCTTCCTCCACAACAAATGAAATGCTAAGTCCCAAATGGTAAAATAATTTATAAATCAATATGTTATCAGCAGGCAGGCAAGAGTACACTGAACTCCACTTAACGCACAAAACCTGTAGGAGGGAAGCTGCTAAAAGGAGACATTTTCTCTGTACCAGCATGCACAGTGACCAATACTAATGGCAAGGAGAGATCCCATTCACTTTTCTCTGGCACAGTATCTTCACATTTATATACTGCTAATAAAAAAAATGTACTATAGCTCCAGAACTACTACCCTAGGTTGCTGCCATATTCAGGAAGTTGGCCTGTATTCTACAGTTATAATTCAGCACAGTATTTAAGCATATGCTTAAGTTTGCCTTCAAGAAAAATTCCTTCACGAAAAACAAAGGCACTAAGGCAGGTGGCTAGGATGCTTTCCTCTATGGGGTTCATTTATGGACTCAGGGCCTAGTCTGTGACCTCTTGCTTTCCCAGCTTGCCTACCAACTGCATACATACTGATGAAGCTACGTATCACTTAACATTGAATCTCTCTGGCCCAGGAAGGAGCAGCAATGCTGAACTAGTGCCAGGGGGAAACAAAAGTGTGAAATCAAGGGGAAAAAATCTCAGAACTCTTGGCAACACTACAGACATATGGCTTAATTGTTTGGCATGAGATGAAGATAGGAATGATGAAAATAGGAACTATGGCTAGGTTATACTTAATGCATGTTAAGCACATAGAAAGTACTTTAAATCTGTAACAGAACAGCTGTTTACAACACTTAAAGTGCTTTAAAAATGGCAGATCCTGCTCTAAGTTAACCTTTGATAGATTTGTTATTAGACTAAAGCACTTTAGGTTAGAACGCTTTTTTGAAATCTGTATCACATCCATTGTCCTTCAACATAGGTTGCATTCTGCTGCCATGCCAGGGGCCCCTTGCTGGGTGGCCTGCTAAGCCTCAGCTTATGCTTATCTGCTCTGGGCAAGCAGAAATGGCTCTGTCTCCTCCCTGAGCAGCTGGGCAGTGGGTGAGGATCAGGGAGAAAGGAGCCTCTCTGCTGCATCAATTTCCACCTCCCTGGCTTGTGGGCTCTGGTCTTGGTGGGGGCTAGGCCAGGTCTGTGCCACAGAAAGGCTCTGTTTCCCATCCTCCACCCCGGCCCGAGTTTCGGCCTGGTGCAGTGAAAAGCCAGCTGGGCAGCCTTGTAATTCAGTTTCTGGCTGCAGCTGTTAAGATGCTCAGGTGGGGGAGGAGTAAAGGGAGCCCCCCCACCCACGAGGTGCCACCCACTACAATTTGCTGGCTGGGGTCTCATGGTTTGGGTTCACATGGCAAGGGGCTCCTTTCTGCTCCCCCCACCCCAGCCCAGAATCTTGATAGCTGGAGCCAGAAGCTGTAGCACATGGTTGTGCAGCTAGCTTTTCATGACGCCAGGCCAGGGGAATGGGAGCCCCCATGTTGTGGGGACCTGGCCTAACCCCTGCGCCACAAAATTCCAGCCAGCAAGCCTGGGGGTGGGGGGCTTACAGCAAGTGGGGGAGTTTCCTTCTCTCGCAGCCCCAGTTCCTAGCATAGTGAAAAGCCAGCTGAGTATACTGGTGTTGCATCTCCTAGCTGCAGCTGTCAAGAGGCTGAGGGGAGGAAGGGAGACCCCACCATGAGGGTCCTGGGTTCCCCGTGACTCCAGATAGCAAGCTGGGGGGGATCCTTACATCTGGAGGGCTCCCTTTCATGGCTCTCTTTCTAGTCTAGAGTTGCCATTTGGAGGAAGGGTGGATCTGGCTCCGGCAGCCTCCTGGAGTGCCCCCCCGCCCGCCGCCTTCCCCCGTCTGCTGGCCTTGGCACCAAGCCCTCCCTACCAAATGGCGAATGTCTGCTCAGGTCATTCCCATTCTAACTTATAGCATTTCAAGTAAAGTTAGAGTTAGAGCACTTCTGTCAGGGGCTTTAGGAATGTCTGTATTTTGCTTATGATACTGAATGTCAAGAAACCAAAAAGATCCTTCTATCAGGCAAGATTCATCCATGGGGTGGGAGGAGAATACGAAGCCCAACATGCCACTTAAGTCTGATACATGGGTGGTGGTGTGGAGCAAAGAAATGGAAAAGTTGTTCAAACACACTGCAGAAGTGCTGTCCATATAGGAATTATATAGAGCAGAGATACACAAAGCATAAAGCACAGTCTATTCAGAAAAAATGGAGGGGAAACTTCACCAAATCAGGACTACATGTCTCAATACAGGCTCACAAATAATATACGTAAATTTCTGTGTAATTACTGGAGCATGGTGGTAAATGGTTTTCCTGCACTATGAAAAAGTTCCCTGCTTTGCATTGGAATACATATGAACAAGAGCTTCTAGAACAGGGAAAAGCCCTCTGGTTGTGGCACTCACCTCTAATATGGGAGATGGGGGTTATATTCCTTGATTTTCCCAATTTGTATCTGGGTCTCTTATTTAGTGCCCTAACCCTATAAATAATAATAAGTTTATTGCTTTCTCCTTTCAGCTTCATCCAGAAATTCCATCCTAGACCTAAGACATTTTTACTGATTAAAAAGTTTAATCAAAGTGGATATATTCCATGAAAAGTTTTGTGTTCTGATGAACTGGCATTTTCTGATGAAAAAGCATTTTATTGCAGAAATCCCAACTGGCTCTATTAATTGCATGAGTGACAGTAGGAAGGCAATTAAAAAACTGCTTTATAGATCAAGTTCGGGCTTGTTGGTGTCGTGAGTATATACAGTAATTGTAAAACCTATGAAGTTGTACTTATGTGGATAATTCACCAGTAGGCTAAAAATACATATGATAAATATTTGAGAGGTATTTCTAAACTATAGCATACATAAATTTATACCTGTATAACTATTTTGGTTAAGAATGGGAGGGGTTTTTTGGGGGTTTTTTTCCGCTGAATTCAGTAGTTATATTGGTGTGGGCACAGTTATATTCTGGTGTAGGTAGTTATACATCTGACTATTGTTTTTGGAGGTAAGCACCATGAAAAATACCTCATCCTATTTTAAGGAACAAGATATATAGTAAATGGGAGAAACAAACAAGATTTTTTTTAAAGAAACATCATAAAACTGCAAGAGAAACACATGTGAGAAAATCAGGATCACTGTTTTACAGTTATATTTTCAGTCATAAGAATTGGGAATGTTCAAATTCATCTTCCTTTCAGTGCAAGGAAATTGTGAGCTAATCAGATGTCAGGTTAAGGCAAATAGGTACATTGCATGTGTGAGCACAAACAGAATATTGTCTATATTGGTAATGTGTAGCTAAATTGAAAAAAAAACTAGACCAATAAGTTTCTGTAGAAGACAGAATGGATATAATTCATGATGTGCAGAACAAGTTCCTGTTCATAGAAGGAACAGCAGGTAAAAAAAAAAATGTTTTTGTATTATCATGTACTAGTCTTTCAAAATAAAATAGATACAAAGGGTCTGATCCTCATACTGGTCTGGGACAGAAGTTTCATAAACTAGTTTGACCTAAGACAGTTAAGTTTGATAATACATTCAACCAGGTTTATTTTTACCCAGTTTTGGCCATTTTGAAACTCGTTTATGTGCACTAAACTTCTGCTCTGTTATAGGTTTAAACCAGTTTCTGATCACTTAAACTGGTTCATATGTAACTTCTGTCTCTAGTCACTAAGGCAGGGTGGGTAAAAATCAAAGATTTAAAAAAAAATCAGATTTTTAAAATGTAAATGATTTTTGATTTTTTAATTTAAATTATAAATAAGTTTTCCTTTAAAAATAAGCCAGCTTAAAATAAAATATGAATTTAATACTTCATTAGCTAAGGCATACATTTGTGTCTCGGGCGGCTGGAGCCGACCAGAGGATCACTAATTTAATTGGACGTCAGGCGGGCTGGTGATGGAGAGGCAAGACAGCTTATTGGTTTTAAAAGATTATTTTACTTATGCCGCGTGGAATGGCAACGCAGACCTTGAGGTACCTTGCTTGCATTGTCATGGATAGCAAAACGAGTTATGAGTTAACGAGTTTATGAACGAAAAGGAACCTGCAGGATAACAGGGGTACATCAAGAGGACCTGGTGACGGGGAGATATTGGTGGATGATCGGTCCGCCAAGTTTCCTCGGTCGTGCTACAGAGTTCTCCACAGTTACTCTGCCGCATGCTCAGAGGTCTCTGACTTGGGCGGAAGCTGCATGAACCTTTATATGTCCGGAGTGGCCAATAACGGACTGCTAGGTAGGAATAACTAATGAGGTGGAACGTGACCAAATTTGGGGTAATGGCTCCATGCGATCTATTGTGACATGGACACTCAACTGATTTGGTTATGACAATTTGGAATAATCTATTAAAATAATTTAAATAAAATAGTATGTTAAGTCAATGAGCCTCTCCTAAAAACTCTGTAGTAAAAAGCTAATTTTCTTCTATATCAAAAAGAGAGGGGAAACATCCTGTTTTTCAGGTCAAACTTTAATAATATGGCACAATATTTAATGTGTTATGTATGTGATCCAGCCAGGGATGCAGGGTCTGTACTACTTAAGGTTGGGAACTTGACTGTCAAAAAGTTTGGTCAATGGACCAGTCAAATATTGGTAAAAAATTGTAGAAAATTGCCTATGGGTCCAAATAATAGATAGAAAAAGCACATTTTCCCCCATAAGAAAGGTGTAAAAAGCAATAAATCATATTCCTGTTAAAACTTACAAAAATGTAGGGTTTTTGTAAAATTGCTAAAATCTTTGACCAATCAAAAATATGCAATCAACTCACCAGTCCATTGGCAATATTTGGCTAGTCAGTTGACTGGCTTACCAACCATAATACTACTGCTGCCACCCCCTTGCCCCGGCCCCCCCAGTCCCCACTCCGTGTGTGGCCACCTTTCAAACAGGCTGAAAACCTCTGCCTGAGATAACTGGAATTTCTAGATACCTGGCACCCTGCTTACCCCATTCATGCTGGAAAGCACAGCTTTTACTGTATTCTGATGACCATCTGTGAAGAAAATCTTGACAAAATTGATGGATGTAACACACTGTCACAGGGCACTAAAATGCCTGCTCCTTTAAGAGCAGAAACTGCCTAGGGAGAGGGCTCTAAGAGCCAGACAGAAGCCCAAAGGTACAGGTTACTACGGCAACAGGCTAATGTGTAAATTAGCCTGCACCTGCACCTGCACCTGGGCAACTGACTGGAAGAGACAGGGACCTGGGCATATATAAACCCCGGGGCTGGGACTAGAGGCTGAGTTCTCTGTCAGCACCCAAGGGGGAAGGAGCTCTCAGAGAACAAGCTTGTCAGAGAGGCTTGACTGCCTGTTCTACTCCCAGTAGGATTAAGGGGCCCCAGGAGCTCACCAGATACCTTGGCCTACAAGGCACTTAGTGCTGGGGGAAGTTTGATTTTTTTTTTGAAGAGACAGAGAACACCCTGAACTTCTTGTACTATGTTACAGCCCAGGGGATCATATTTTAGTTGCTGTTTATACACTAGTGGATCAGGCTGAGGCTACTGGGGAAGGAGGAGACCTCACTGGGGGCCCACTATGGTATGGGGACCCTAGCACCAGAGAAGAGTGCAGTGACAAGAGGGTGAGCACTGCCAAAGGGGCTGCAGAGAGCCCAGTGCCAGTGTGGGGCACAGAGACAGGGCTGTGGAGAGCCTGGGGAAGACAAAACGCTGAGCTATAGCAAGGCCCTAGGAGAGACAACATTTAAATACCATCTGTGAGGCTTGGGGCATAGTAAAGGGGTGGTTTTGGAGCTATGCATCTAGCCCATAAGGCTGAGGGTGTCCTGTTAGGTATCCATTTTGAACCAGGAACAAAAAGGGGTCTAAGAACCCACAGGGTTCAGTGGGGTCCATCAAGACTGTGTTCAGAATACAAGCTTGAGGACAGCTTCCCAATTTTTATTAGAATTACCAATAAGACATGGCAGGAAAGAAAGAGGGTGCCTGTGGGGCAAGACTGGCATGGTCAAGGAGCCCTAGGGGGATCACGGCCATCCCTGGGGACCCCACACCATGACACACAGCTAAATTAATCAACATTGGACTAAAGAGAGATGTAGAGGATATGCTGAACACAATAAGATCTATGTCCAAACCCTGGGATAAACTACAGAAAAATTGCTGCTGTACAGTACTGTGGATGGTGATGGAACCTGGAAAGAATTCCAGGGGTTTCCATATGCACCTGGCTCCAACCTTGGGGGTAATTTCTCTTCCTCCAAACACACTTCTTGCACTTTATTCAGCACAGGAAGGGATTTCCCTGGTGCAGCTCTTGCTTGGCATGGGGAAGGGATTTTTCCACCCCCTTCTGATTTATCTAGCATATGGAAAGGAAATCTCTGGCATATCTGGCTCCAGGAGGGAAGAGATTTGCCCGTTGCACCTGGCTCTGCTCCAGGGGCAACCCCCAGCACTCTGACTAAAGCAAGGGGGTGCCTTTGGCTCAGGGGAGGGATTCCTCAGCTATGCCCAGCACCAGGAGAGGGGAATCACCAGTCTACTTGGCTCTGTGTGGGACAGGGATTCCTTCACGATCATCTCCCTTGCCTGGCTTTGGGTTCTGGGCGGGGGCACAGGATCAGGGATGGTTCCTGGCAGAATCCTGTCACGACAGATGTGCTGCTGATCAGCATTGAGCTCAGAGCTCCCTCAGATGGTCAGAAGAAGCAGCATAAGCTGGCATGCCACTTTTTCCCCCTTAACAGCCTGCCTTTTACCAGTGTAGCCATATACATGGCACACTGGTGCAAAGAAAAGCCATGCCATGATTGACATAATGTCTGCCAGAGCTCCTAATACCTACTCTAATGGGTTAAGGAAATGCCCCATTTACAGAAAATAATCATAGACTGACAGCCATTTGGATTCTTTGGGCAAGTCTAGAAGAGAGACGTGCCTGTTGCAGTGTCTCAAAGCAGTTTCAGAAGCTGCAAGAGGCACACTGGGAAATGAAAAAAATATTCCCAGGAACAAACAAAGAAATCCTGGTATAAAAAAACAAAACAAACCCACTGAAAAAAGGGGCGTAGACACTGGAGGCTGAGTCCTCCAAAGAGATACTCTGGTACTCAGCCAGAGCATATTTATGCCTCCTTGCCCTGCTGTTCCGATGCCTGCACAGCTACTGATACTGCTGGGGGGGGGGGTGGGGGGAGGGCTGTGCACCATGCCAGGGGGCGGGCAGGGGACCCACCCATCTGGAGCAGTCCCCTCCACCCACACAGCCACCCCCACCCCCACAAACCCCACACACCCAAACCATCTCCACAAACCCCTTCACCCACATACCCAGCCATAAACCTCACAGCTCCGCACAAGCACCATACCCCACCATAAACCTCATGCCTACAAACCCCACACCCATTTCTCAAAACTCCTTCCCACCCAAACCCCACACTGCCACCACACATCTCACACCTTGCATACCCAGTCACCAGATGGGATGGGATGGGACCTGCTGGCAGGAGCTGCAGCTGCAGTGGAAACTGCCACATTGCAACCCTACCCCATGCCCACACCAGTGCTGGGACATGTGACCCTAGCCTGAGGGGGCTCCTGGTCCCAGGAACCACTTGGGTATGTGATGGGGTGCAAGGAGAGGTGGAGGTGACAGGAGGGGTGTATGTGTGAGAGAGAGAGAGAGATGAGATCAGGGGTAGGGGAAGCCTTTGAGTAGGAAAGGCCACCGTAGCCAGGCTTAGAGCTCCCCTGCCCTCCTAAAGCAACCTGTGTAGGGGGAGGCCAGCCTGAAAGGAAAGGGTCTTGCCCAACCCAATCCCTAGGCCCCAGGTTCAGTTTCCCAGGAACGGAATAGGGATTTCTGGGACCTGAACACAGGCATAGGGAGCAGAACAGAAAGGGCTGGCAAGGGCAGGGGCAGGGAACCAGTATATCAGTGCTGCTCAGCACCCCACATCCTGGTGAGTGAAGGAGGCAGGGGCAGCTCTGGTTTTTCTATGATAAAAAAAACAAAAGCAAATGCCAAAGTGTACAAATATTTAGAATTCGTCTCCCAAATTGCTTTAAAATTGTAAATATATCAATAAAACATTTCCCAATTGGTCTTTCTCTATATAGTGGCATTTCATTTTAATCATGGAAGAACATGGATTTGGGATATTTTAATGAGAGATTTTGAGTTTTTTAATCAGAGAACTTGCAGTTTTTAAACAGGGAATACCAGGTTCTCTGCTTGTGAAGAAAGTGGTGAGATCCAGACAGAGAAACCTGCCCAGAGCCAGCACCAGAGACCCAGCTGGAGGGCAGATGAGGTGACCTGCCTGGCCATTTGTGGCCAGAAGGACATGCTTTGACAGTTCAAAGTGGGCCACTGCAATGAGCACATCTTCTGGGTGATAAATGCCCAGATGGCAGAGCAGGGGCACCAGAATACATGACAGCATTGATACCTAAAGGCCAGCTGTGCAGCCATGGCTCACTGGAAGATGGCTGAGAGAGGTGAAGGAGGCTCTGCTACAGTGCTTTTAGCACAGGCCAGGTGGTCATGTGGTCCCTGTCTGGGTCTGGCAGGCATGCATCCATGGGACCTCAGGTCCAAGGGGGTGAATGCTGTTGCAGGTGGCAGCAGGTCACAGCCAGCCAGCAGCCCCCACTGCCAGACTGCTGCAGTGGGTAGAGGGTACAGGGGTCACTCTAGGTTAGGTGACCTAGAGTCTTCAACTCTAGACTTCAGCAGTCCAGCTGGCACAAAGGGATAGTATCTCCAGATACTAGCTGACTGGGCCTCAGAAGCTCCTAAGAGCAAAACCCCTACGCTGCTCACCAGGGAAACTTTTATACTTCTGGGGCCAGCACAGGTGCCAGCCTCAGCCTCTAGCTCCACCTGACTGAAGATATGGGAGGAAGTGGGCAGGGTCATTTGCCCCGAGTGGCACAATTTGCCCCACACCGAAGCGCACGTTCAGGCACGTGTGCTGAGGCACAAATCCCCGGCAAAGTTTGTGCTGCTCCTATTTGAGCTGCTGCAAGCGCACATGTCTGTGTATGTGTATGTGCCCTGTGTAGATACCACCAATATGGTACAGAATTCTGTCACTCCCAGTACTTCCATCTTCTGGGTGTTTGAGAACAGTTGCCGGGGATGCCCCTGGAGAGGTTTCACTTCTGCATTTCTGGGTCTGGCCTGCATGAATGAAAGCAGGTAGGTGGGCAGTGGTTTGGACTGTCCTTACAAGGGCAGACTAATGTTGTAGTGTAGACCTACCCAATATGTGTGGGCACCTGGCCTGGAGAGCCTGCTGAGCCCAGAGCAGACGCATGGTAGCAGGAGATACTGCAGAATGGTTGCAGAGTCACTTCAATAAGGCTTTTGCAGCTCAGTGATGGAACAGCTTTTTTTGAAATCCAACATACAACTGTCTTGACCGGATGGGCTGAGAATACAGTATCCATGAAACAAGCAAGGCCTTTCACCTCTTATCAGACTCTTCCACCCTGTTGCTCATTATTCCATATCTGGCCACACCTACGATGTAGAACTTCACTGGTTCTGCTGCCAAACTCTTAAAAGCAGCTCCCATACAAACGTACCTGGCAACTTTCTGAGAGCTGATGAAGAATGCCTTCCTTGTATTCATAAGTTTGTCTATACTGGCCATGCAGTTAGACTGATAAAAGATTATTCCACCCCCAAATCTTTGCCTCTTGCAAAATTTCTGGACACCATGCCTATAGATTCACTCCAACACTATAAGAATAAAAGAACAGAGGAATGTGACTCTCTGCCTGCATTAGATTAATCACTGACGTAAAATGCACCAAGTGAGATGAATTGGTGAAAATAAATGTTTGACACCGCTATTATAATACTAGCATACTTACCGTAACCCATCACTTATACTGACTTGGTGCTTGCTTATCTTATAGCTCTCTCTTTTGCAGCTCATGTAGGAAAATAACTTCTGCTGATAACAGTTCTGTTTGTCTTTAATGAAAAATTAGTAATTAAAAAAGGAATAATGTCAGAAGGCTACATTCTTCTTTTGTTAGAGCCCTGCAGTAATTATATTTGCTTATGTTAATTTTGCTTATGTAGCAATGACTGTTGGCACAAGATTACATTGCTTTGTAGACAAATTGCTCTGTAAATACACTTGTTTAGCTGTCCAGAAAGAGGGTCCCATCTGCCAGAGGATGGAGTGGCCTGCATGAATGACATACTGCTAAGACAGAGATGTGTTTTAGCTTCTTACTTGTTCTGCATTCCAGACCCATTTCCATTAGAAGCCTGTCAGATAAAGGGAGGTACTGTTCAACATACCTATGTAAAAAGAGGGTGTAGTTGCATTGCTTAGAAGGAGTACACATCTTTCTAGAGAAGAACATTACAAAAATGTGCAGGGATGATAGTCATGTCTACCTGAAGGCTGTTCATAAGCTGGTTGAAAAACAATTTTCTTATTCTGCATGCGAATATTCATGGTTTCAGATATGTTCCTCATGTGAATTAGGATGAACCTGAGACTCTCAAGTTCTTTGGGAAAAAATATCCATGAGACTGTGTGTACTTGTAATGAAATAGATAACAGTCTGACAGTTTAGTCTCTAGGATATGAAAGGCCCAGGTCCTTGTCCCATGTCCATAAAAAATGCTATGTATACAAAACAGAACTACTCTGACAAGAGAGACTGAAAGAATCCCACTCCACAGTTCTGTTTTTCATGCCTTATTTGTGTGCTTTCCCATTAAAAACCATACATGCTATTCATTTTTTATGATTAATTATTATTTTTGGTTTACATTTTTAAAGGAACAGAATTGTTTTACAGGCAGTTAGCAGACACCTGGCATACCAGGAATAATGAATTCTAAAGAGTCAAGGAGAACAAACCTTTCACTAACAGCTACCAAAAAAGAACACTATTAGACCAGACCATTCAGTGTTCACGGTCACAGGAACCTGGTTGGGCTCTTGAATGATTTATGTACAAAGGAAGCAGTTAAATCCCTTAGCTAATTTATTCCTAATTAATAATTGAGTTGGGTCTATTATGCACTGGATGAAAATAAGACAAAGAACAGAAACAGTGCAGGGTGGGAAAGACCACACTCTCCCAAGTTCCCAGAGTCTTCTCTATACTTCTCACCAGGGTCTCCAGCAAGAATAAGATTACTTCTGAAATCAAAATGATTTTTGGAACAACCTACAACACACGTAACACTGTGCAAAATGCAAAGGATGGCCTGGTCTAGAGTCCCAAAATGCTTACAATCTACAATGTGGTTTTTAAAGACCTCTTCCTTAGTCCCATAGAGCCAATGGAAGTGGTTTGGTTTACTTCACTGACCTTTGGATTAAGCCTCTACAGATTAATCTGTTCTGGACTGGATTTAGTTTAAATGATCAGCTTCTATCCCAGTGGGTAGGCTACACCACATACTAATTGACCTTAGAGCCATACAAGTCCTATTTTTGATTTCTCGTTCCCTGGAGTGGTCTTGAAAATTATACAAAAACCATCTTAGAGGGTTTTTTTTTTGTGTACTCTGTAGTATTTTACAGTAGGATCGGGTCACCGTTCTATTTATGATGAGCACGTTTAGCTCCACAAAACTTTCCTTTTGCTCCATGAGTTATAGTCTTGAGAAATTAACAGAGTCCATCAGTAATGCTCTTTCTTGGATGTATAATTTATGATTTATAGCTTAACCTAGGAGTAGGTAATGTTATGTGACAGTGCAAAACACCACTGCGTCACATGTCTTTGATGTCTTGTGCAAATTAAAGTCCCCATTTCACATGAAAGGAACACTCCAAACTGTAATATTTGTGAGGATGAACAAGGGCTCTATTCTTATCACTCATCTGAAAACCTTTCATTTTGCCCTCCAATTAAATGGATCATCAAGCTAAAGCTAGAATTGCTGTAGTTGAACAGCTATTAAAAATGACCTGATGAGCCTACATAGAAAGAGCTACAAAAATTAAACAGATTGCTAGAGAAGAAAAGAACCATTTCAGTGAACTGTATTTTCTCTACGGAAATCTCTTGTTAAAAATGTATTGAGGAATACAACTAAGAGAAAGTGACAAACAATGAAAGAGAAATATACTGGGATTTTAATGTACATATAAAGTATTCCAATATCTTGAACTGTGACCACTGATTCTTTGCTTAAAGATTTTACTAAATCTACCCTTAGGAGAATTTCATTAGAAGACAGGATAATATTTCTGTGGGTGTGGTCTTAGATCCCAAAGGGACTTGTGCTCAGTGACAACCATGGCTATGGAATGGCACTTTTAATTCAAAATGCATGACCTGCCCTTGGAGCAGTGTCCAGAACCCAGCACTACTCCTTGCCTCTCTTTGTCCTCCAACCTCTGCCCCCATCCCAAGGGAGTGCTCTCATCGCTGGGCTATAGTCTTGCTTACACTCTTACTCTTTCTGGCCCTATGAGTCTTGTATTTTTGGCTGCATAGATTCAATGGGAAGCATGGAGGCTGCCCCAGCCCAGTACAACAGTGGTAGAGCACTTTAGTGAGAGACAACAGACACCGTTTTAATCCAGGTCTTCCAACTCCTGGGTGAGTGCTCTGTCCACTAGGCAGTTATAAAAAAGCTGGACCTGTACATTCCCCGACTCCCTCCACCCCTTTTAATACATGCACTCTCTCTCACCCCATTTCTGAATGAAAGTGGTTGGGGCTGCTCTGCTTTATACTAAGCTCATTGCTGTCAATGTGGGTTAGACATGTTATAGGTCAGGTTCTCATCCCTTTTACACTCAAGGCTTCTCTTGGAAAATGCCAGCTTTTAATTTTCATTCATTTTCTGACTACAAAAAAAAAAGAAGCAATTCTGTTGTGAAGAACTCAGGAAGATCACAGTGGGCCAGAATGTTTCTGACCCTGTGGATTCCTATTTGAAATGTCTGGGTTCATCTTCTGGATCGTGTGTACACGAAATAGTGCCAGTATTGCACGGAACCCTGCTGCACCGCAGGTTGCAATGACACCCTTGTTGAGAATCATTGCTTTACTGGATCTAGTAGTTTTACTCAACGAGGTTCCTCAGGGGATCTAGGAGTGAGGACACCTAGGACATGCTCCTGCTCCAATGATTAGGTACCTAAGTGAATTTACATACCCAAGCATGATCCTATTCCACTCTCTTCCTTGCTATTTTTGTCTAACTTTGTTTTAAGGCTCACGGTATGTTACAAGAGAAAGTGCATTAATGGATCCAGAGGGTGGATTATGACTGTATTTTGGCACTTAGTATGAGGAGTAGATCTGACTCTACTTTGTGAATGCCAAACAGGCTTAGGTACAAGCTAGGTACCAAGATGTTTATCTTAGTCAGGATGGTGGGACCTCTGTGTAGACACAGAAGGAAACCCTTAGAAGCCTAAGTGAGGTTTTGCTGGATTGGGCTCTTGGGCACCTACATTTTGTCTCAGTAGCACTCTAGGTGGTTAAGTGCACGTATGGATCCAGCCTTACTGCACAGATGCTTGATGTAGCTGCAAAGAGGCATCTTTCTGTCTTTCCCCCTTTTCACCTTGCAATAGCACATAATCCTACAATTTCCCTTTGCTGCCTCGTAGCCCAAGATGAGTTGGAAATTGTCATAAATAAAATACCTTAGGCTGATGGATTTGGCTGTTTTGGGAGACTACTTCACTCGTCTCAGTCATAAAAAATGAACTGGTGCCTCAGGAGGGAGAAAGCAAGGATCTGAACATGAATCATGCTGCTGATGAGCACTGAGCATTAAGAACCCATGACAGCAATGCCTCCATATACTTGAGCACCGTCCATTAGCATTTTTGGCAGAAAGCTCCCACAGACGCTGAGTAATATACCACTGGAAAATGAGATACTCTCTGGCAACTCCTTGCCTTGCTTTCCATTGGCTTCTTCCCCCCAGTGTTATTTATCAGGAAAGAAATAGCTGTAAAAGAGCCAATAACATAAAAATGTATGCATGGTAGTTTGGAAATAGAGTAGCTTTCGATTATGTCAACTCCTCATTTTGGGATTGGGTTAAAACTTCATTAAATCCTGCCGCACACTGGAAAAACAGTAATGTTCCAAAAACCTCGCCTGCTTGGTGATCCCACAAAAAACAATTTCCAGGCTTCATTCAAAGCTGGAAACAATGGTTTACACTGAACCATTCCAGAACATCACATGGCAGATGTGGGCATCTCTTACTTATTGGGGAGGTGAGAGAGAATGAACAAAGTGATGAATGGCGCTAATCCCAAAGTACAGGTTGTGTTGCACAATAGTGCTTCCTTTGGTTGCTTGCCAGAGGCCTCTCAGACTTGCACTTCCTTTGACCTGATCTCCTGGATCCTAGTTTGGACTAGGCCATTTGGGAACACAAGATCATTGAGTTCAGCCCCAGCATTGACATGCAGCCATTAATTCAAAGAGTCTTAGAAAAGTCTTAGAAAAGAGTTTTAGAAAATGGTCACTTCAGCACCCTTACACACCACAGCTACTCAGCCATAGTCACATGATGAAAAAAACCCATATGCTTAGAAGCGTAGCAGGGCAACTATGTGCCTGGGCCAGCATGACTCAGGGCAATGCTGGTTGCTGCCCTGCCAATAATATTGGCATCGTCAGCTGCTGATATGGTACCAGCTGCTTTTGCACCTATCCACAAAAATGGCACCTGCTGCTCTAGTCACCACCTTTTCATTATGCTACTGCATGCACTCTAATGTATGCCACAAATGAAAAGTAGGGAAAAGAGCACTGCCAGTGCCTTGCCACTCCAGTAGCAGTAAAATTATCTGAATGCTGCCGACTGCCTGCCTTTCCATAGAAAACAGTAGTACCATGTAGATGGCTTAAAAGAAAAGTGAGCCTCCTTCCAACTGGAGTTGAAGTTTTCTGGCTGTAAAGACTGGGAATTCAGTTCTCAGGGAAGTAGGGAACTCAGTTCTACTGAGCTATGTTAACTTCAGGACTTGGGTGCTGGTGAAGGGAAGAGCATCTCTCAGGCACTTTTGAACTCTTTCCAATCCTGAATCAGCAGCAGACCCTCACAGGCCACTTAATTTAGGTCAGAGGAACTGCAGGGTTGCTCTGGTTGAGCATTGGCTCTCCTAGACAATTCTGCTACTTGGGAAGGTGGGCAGACCTCTGGTCACCCCCCTTTCTGCTCACCCTCCATAACGCATTACAAACTTGAGTACTGGGTGTGGGGGTAGGGAATCACCATGAATTATTCTCATCACATACATTTCTGAAGAGTCTAAGAGTACCAGGTGAAATCAGGGGGTCTCATGGGGCTAAATGCTTTGGCCCTACATAAAAAGAGTGCCCTTCCCTAAGAGCTTATATTTTTAACAAGAGAGAGAGTGGGAGAAAGTGGGTAGTATTTTTTTTTATTTTACAGAAGGGAGATTGAGATGCAGAGACCTCTGTTACAGAAGACACTTAAGATATTGCCTATATTAGACCCCCCTGAATAGTCCCTTGGACCTCACATGCTCAACAGAAGGCATTTATGTAGGTACTTTCCTGAATCAGCAGGAGAAAATTAAGCAACTCAACTAAAGCTACACAGAAAGTCTGTGGCAGAATCAGAAATGAATACCAACTCTGAGTCACAGCTTATCACCTTAGGCACAAGACCTTCTCTTCCTCTTTACCAACCATGAGGAAAGCTTGATGTTTATGTGATTTAACACAATTCATACTAAGCACCATATATATCTAAAAGGGAGCATTAAAATGATGGGGGGGGGCAGGTGCTGGGAGGGAGAGGAATTAGGGTTGACATTTTATGTCTTTTAAAAGTCTGACCTTTTGAAAATATCACTGTGTACATTTTAAATATTAATAAAGGTGCTAGCTGTTAGGAGGCACAGTGGCTGTTGTTGGGGGTGACCTTTTATTGAAGTAAAGAAAATTGACAGTTTTATTAGCCATAGAGTACAGCAAATGAAAATGCAAAAAACAAGCAAAAAACTGCCACTGTAATTAGCTAAAACTTGCAACATTCTGTAAATTAACCCAAGTATACGGTTGGATTGGACTATTGCTGCAATCCCTATTCATATCTCAACCTGCTATTAATTCATAAGTAGCCTCAAAATTCCTAAGTATTGTGTGGCTAGTCTTCAGTTCTTTACAACAAAGGTTCTGCTTCCTTGAGGTTCAAGCAAAACACATGCAGACATGTCTTGTGCTATCACTGACTAACCGTGTGATTGTTTTGTGTCCTGTCCTTGCTCTCTGCTGTCATGAGCTATGTGAACAGTATTAAGTCAATTGTGTCAGTACTTTGTCATCTGTATCAGGAGATGAAAAGAGTACTGTTTTCAAACATCACTGGGACTTGAAATTCCAAATAGACGTTTGCCTGTCCCTGAATCTGGCACTGTCTGTAGTCCTTAGACTTAATTAATGAGTGTAAAAGTCGAGAGGCTGTGGCTAGGGGCAGATATTTAAAAAGCCCAAGCCCGAATTGATTCAATTTTTTGCAGGTTAGTCTAACCTGAAAAGATTGAACTGATTTGCAAGCATACAGACATCCTCTTTTCATTCTAGAAATGCAGGCACATGCCTGCAGTGGCTCAGGCCAGAAGCCCAGGGACACTAAAGCAGCCCTCCCTTCCCTTCCACAGGGACTCTGAGCTGAGGGAGGGTGTGGCCAGGCCCTGGCAGGCCTGAGTATGACTGAGGAGGGGTTTAAACCCGCACCTTGCCCTGCAGGGTTCAGAGAGTGGGGGAAGAGGGAGCATGGCCAGATAGAGGCATGGCCAGACCCCAAGGTGGGGAAGAAGGAGTTAGAGTAGAGCCCTGTGTGGCACTATCTGGCCCGGCCCAACTTGGCCTGGGCATAGGGAGTAGCTGTCACTGAGCTGCAGCCACTGATGAGAGCCCTGCCCTTGCAGCCTGTGCCAACCCTGCCCAGCCACAGCGGAGGCAGCTGTATGATGGGGCTGGCCTGGCCCAGGCCATCAGGGTGGGGCTCTCCTCACCAGCTGCAGCTCAATGACAG
Source organism: Caiman crocodilus (assembly GCA_030014935.1). NCBI lineage: Eukaryota > Metazoa > Chordata > Crocodylia > Alligatoridae > Caiman > Caiman crocodilus. The sequence continues at coordinate 99,242,450 of JAGPOW010003648.1, forward strand.
GGAAGCCGATTCTTGTCAGTGAGAGCAGCCTGGCTTGGTCTGCATGGTGACAGCTGCCCAGACAGTGGGCTACCCAGGCTGGCTCAGAGGTACCAGAGCCAAGCAGCCACTCACTGAGGGGTCTGGCTAAGAATGCACAAGGCCCTGCGGCATCTCTGAGCCAGCCCAGGTAGACTGCTGCCCATGTGCACCCATCAGTGACAGCAACCATTGAGGATGGCCCAGCCCTCATGACCCAGGATGGCCCTGCTGTGCAGCTGCCTTGGCCAGGGCTGAGCGGGGCCAGTCTGGGCTGTGGGGGTGGGCCATCTTCAGTAGCTCAGTGACAGCCACTCCTGCACCCAGGCTGGGTAGGGCTGGGCAGTGCTGCACAGAGCCACACTTCCCACCCTGCAGTGGGTGGGGAGGGGGGAAGAGTCCCTCTCCAGGCCCAAGCAGTGCCACATAGAGCCCTCCTTTCTGCCCCATGATGGTGGGGTAGGATGAGGAGACTGCTTCACACAAGCTGCAGTGCCCCTGTTGGTGGTGGGGGATTAGCTCCCACTCTTCCCCCTTAGCCTTAACAGGGCCATGCTGGGAAAGCTGCAGTCCTTGCTGGCAAGACAGGAAAGGGAAGGGGGAATAAACCTCATCCTGGGCACCCTGAAAGAGGCTGCTGCCCCTCCCTGTCCCCTCACAGGTCCAGCAGTAGGGGCAGAGGGCTTGGCCCTGTCTGGGTGAAGGGGGCAGTGAGACAGTTAATTGCTCCTTCTGTCCCTTCTGGCCCTGGGGACCACAGTTGGGGTTTGCCAGCTCTGGCTTGCCGCAGCCTCCACTGCTCACCTGCAGACCCTGGACACAATGGTGGTGGGGAGGGGGAAGGAGGGAAGAATTAACCCCCTTCTACTCACTTTGCCTTAATGGGGCCATGTGGGGACATGCCTGGCCACACCCCCATCCCTGCTTGGGCTAGAGAGCAGAGGGATGGGGTCAGCCCTGCTCTCTGGAGCAGAAAGCCCAGCCCAGCCCAGGGATGCAAAGCATGCTGGGATGCTGAAGGACTCTGGTTTAAACTTAAACCAGGAAGAGATCTGGGGCAAGTTCCACAAACCGATTTGACTCAAATCAGTTAAATTTGATACTACATTCAACCAGGTTTATCTTAAACCAATTTCAGCCATTTTGAATCTGGTTTAGATGCACTGAATTTATGTTGTTACAGGTTTAAATCGGTTTCTGATTACTTAAGCTGGTTTATGGATAACTTCTGTCTCTAGACCCTATGATTAATAGAAGAAGAATTTTTATTAGACACACACAAATACCAGACTAGTTTTGGGATACAATATTGTTACTCCTAATAAAACAATGCCCACTTAAACCCTCACCAAAAACACATTTTAAATCTCAGATTGTTCCTCTATTTCTTCCCCACCTCTTCACTATTAATGTCAGTGTTTTGGCTGATTAGGCATTAATGAAACTTAAACACTTTGAGAATGTTCATTCACTCCAGAGGCACTTCTCATCCAAATTTATGAAACACCTACTTATGTATGACTTCAGATAGAAATGTCCATGTCAGTTTCACCACAATAATCTAGTTCTAAGTGGTTTCTCTAGACTAAACTGCCAAGAAAGAACCCCACTTTAGCAAGCAGAGTCTAAGTTATTTGACATGACTTTTGACCACTACCTGGGCAGGCTTTTGTTAAAACTTTCAACCATCCACTGAAGCTCATCTCATATTAGTCATTGAGGTAACATATTTAGTTAATGAGTAATGAGGTACCTATACTGAGAAGGCCCCCTAGGTTAAGCACATGCATTTCCTTAGTCAATTGTTTATAGGAGACCCATGTGGCTAGCACTGGATTGAATTGGCTAGAGTGAGGCTCAAATTCACACCTTTACAGTTGTACTAAGATGCCTTAACACTGTCACAGAACCCTATGGTCATATAGACAGGTCTTTGAAGATGAAGCTGTTACTTAGGAGGATCTAGTTCAGAACTGTCTGTTTGTTTTGTGGTCCTTTCATATAGGTTTCATAGACTCTAGGGCTGGAAGGGAACTTGCAAGATCATGGGTCCAGGTCCCTGCCCAAAAGGCAGGAAGTCAGCTGTAGTCAGACGACCCTAGTAAGATAAGCATCCAAACGCAACTTGAACATGTCCAAAGTAGATGCTTGCACCATTTCTGGGGGGAGTCTATTTCAGATTCTGGAGACTTAGACAGTAAAGAAGTTTTACCTTATGTCCAATTTAAAATGGTCTTCCAGTAGTTTGTGGCTGTTGGACCTTGTCTTTCCTAGGGGAGCCCTGGTAAACAGATGTTGTCCCAGATCCTGATGTACACCCCTGATATACTTATAAGGCCCCTTTGAGCCTATGCTTTTCTAAGCTGAAGAGTCCCGTGCCTCTCAGACTCTCTTCAAAAGGCCTGCTCTCTTGACCTCTGATCATGCGTGTGGCTCTCCTTTGGAGTCTCTCAAGCTTCTCCACATCCTTTTCAAAGTGTGGAGCCCAGAATTGGGTGCAGTACTCTAGTTGTGACCTCATTGAGGCTGGGTAAAGTGGAAGAATGACATTTTGGGTCTTCTTTGAGATGCATCAGTAGATGCAAGCCAGGGTTTTATTTGCTTTGCTGGCTGTGGCATGGCATTGGTAGCTCATATTCATCTTGTGGTCAATCATTACCTCCAAGTCTCTTTCAGATGTACTACTAGTGAGTGAAGCACTGCCAAGCCTGTAGGGATGATATGGGTTCTTTCTTTTGAGGTGGAGCACCTTGCATGTCTCTATATTGAAAGTCATCAGGCTTATATCTGCCCACTTTGCGAGCCTGTCCAAGTCAGCCTGAATCCTAAGCCTATCTTCCAGTGTAACTATGCTTCCCCATAGTTTGGTATAATCTGCAAACTTAGCTAGTCTACGTCTGACACCTGAATCCAAATAATGAATATATTAAAGAGTACAGGTTTGAGTACTGAACCCTGAAGGATGCCACTGGTCACCATGCACCATGTTGACTTCGTTCCATTGACTATCACTCTCTGGGTCTGACCACAGAGCCAGTTCCCCAGCCATTGGACCGTGAGGTTGTCAAGGCTGTGGATCCCCAATTTTGCCATGAGAACATTGTGGGAGACCAAGTCAAAGGCTTTTTTGAAATCCAAGTAAATGACATCAACCGCTTTCCCCCATCCAGGTGACACGTCACCTGGTCATAGAAGGAGATGAGGTTGGTCAGGCATGACTTACCTGTAATGAAGCCGTGTTGGCTGCCTCTCAGAATGGCACCTTCTGTCAGGCTGTTATTCATGGATTCTTTGATCATTTTCTCCAAGATCTTTCCACGGATTGAAGTCAAACTGATTGGTCTGTAGTTCCCTTGTTCTTCCTTTCTTGAAGATAGGTACCACATTGGCCCTCTTCCAGTCTTTAGGAACCTCTCCAAAGCACCACAAGTTCTTAAATATCTGTGCCAATGGTTGAGCTAAAATGTCAGCCAACTTTTAGCAGTCCTGGGTGCATTTCATCAGGGCTCGGTGACTTATGGACATCCAGCCTCTCAAGGTGTTCCCTCACAAGGTCTGTGCCAAATGTAGCTGTATGGTCACCCATACCCTCGTAATCCTGTGTCCTGCCAAGACACAAATAGTCTTGATGTCTGGTCAGGCTCAGAACCCAAAGCTTGGACATGTACTTCAAGCTCAGCCAAATCTGGTTTGGATTCAAATTGTATTGAAACCCCAAGAGGTCTGATTTAATTTCCCTCTATCTACCTGTAGCATCAGCAAAATCAAACAGAGCTCCATCACAGATTTGCTTCACCCAGAAAAATCAAACAGAGCTCCATCATAGATTTGCTTCATTTTCCAAAGCGTGTGATCATCCAGTCAGTCTCCCCTATCACTGAATGGCTTTTTGCTCACTACTTCACTCTTCTATTTAACCATAAAATGTTCCAAATTCCTATGGTTCTTCCAAGCAAAAGGTTTGTGCTTATAAACACAAGTCGGTTTTCATAGCTTGTGATAGAAATCAAAGACAGTTTTCACCTGTCCTTCAGACAACCTTTATCGTGAATAGTATGCTGAACTACCTAATTATACTTCAGTACCATTTACCTTAATATGATATGATAAGGTTTTTTATGTAATTCAGCTCCATTCAGATTAATTTTATCAACTGTGTTACAGTTCAGATCACAGACAAGGCAGCTTTTAATATATTTAGAGTTAATGTAACTCAGTGTGTCTAGGGAAAATCCTGCCTACTCCTACCCCACAGCCACTATAGGTAAAGAGGACTCTGTCCATGTTAGAACTAGGGCAATCCTACCTATATGAAACCAGGTTATGGCCTAAATGCCCCAGTATAACCAGTAGCTTATAATCTGAGGATCTCTTCTACTCTTGAATGCTAATTCATTTAGAATAGCTCAGAATAGGTTATGATTCAGCTTTTCCTAAAAGGCAACATCAATTATAACACAGATGAAGCAGCAAGAGCAGGAGTCACCAAGGAATTTTACATATTCAGCGTGATAAGCTCAACATATCTGTTAAACTAAACAGTGAGTTTTAACTTCTGTAGTAATTGTATTTTGAGAGTTACCTACCAGTGGTGTAGGCAAAAAACCCTACAGCTCCTTAATGACACTAAGAGGTGGCCAAAATTGACATCAGAGGGCATGTGTGCATGACACTTTAAAGTGGGTTAAATGCTTTTGCACCACTTTAATGGTGTTGGTGTTTGCACGTGTCGGTGGTGTACTGTGCATTAATTCCAGACATTGTAGCACATTTAGTGGCATAATGCACTTTAAATGACTTTGGGGCATAGTAAGCTAAAACTCCTCGGAGGAGTTTTAGTTTGCTACCCTACTGCCTCTCTGTGTGGCTCAGGGGCTGTGCAGGCAGCCTGGAAGCAGCCCGGGAAGGCAGGTTCCACCAAAGGAAAAAAAAAAGGGTGAGCCTGATCTTTTTTTTTCCTCCTGGAGCCTGCCTGAGCTGTGTAGCAAACCAGTCCTTCCCTCTGTGGCTGCGGTGCCCCCCAGGACCTCCTGAGGCAGGTGCCTGCAGGCAGGTGCTGCCTGGAGGGGCCTGCTGCTGCCATGGAGGGAAGCACCAGCCCCCCACACCCCTGCAGTCCAGGGACCTCTCTGCCCACCAGCAGCTCACCCTTTCCTCCCTGCCACCAGAGAGGCAGGTAGGACATGGGTGTACATGACACAAAGTTTTACTTTGCCCTGAATTGAAATGGTGTTTTTAAAAACCCACTGCTTCAATTTAGGGAGAAGTAAACCCCAGTTTTGTCTACACATGCCCAGAGAACGTTAGTTCTGAAAAAAGTAGTTGAGTCTTATTCACCTATGTTAAAGCAGTGTAAACTCTGTGGAGTTACCCCAGATAGTCACATTAGTAAGGGAGAGGAGGAGCAGACCATCTTTGTTTTTGAAATCTCTGCTTCATATATTTTCTCTTTGTTGCTGGCATCAGTCAGTTCCTGCTTCATTCTAGACCTTCTGCTGCTGGTTGGAATAAAATCAATATTTTCAGAGAGAGATTGATGCAATGATTTCTCTTGTTTAAATAAGGTTTGTTTAAACACCAAAAGCACCATTTCCAGAAGCCAAATTACTTCTGCATGCACTTTTTCTTGTTTTTGCTCCTTCTCAAATACCTTAACTTTCCTTTCTCCAATTTCTACACTCTTGTCTCATGCTCTTCAGCGTTCTCCTGGTTCCTCTCCTCTTTTTTTACATCTGTCTCCAATCTCTTCGTTCTCCATACATTTCTCTATTTAGGCTGCCTTAGGTAGATAGAGCGCTGGGCTGGGGCAGACACACTAGACTGCAGTTTTGGACTGTCAGACCCTGGGTAAATCACTTGCCACCTCTAGGTCTCTGTTCTTCCTCCTACTTATTTTCTAATCTCATCTGTATCAGCAGTTTGTGTGCAGGGTGGGCCAAGTACAAAGGAACCCTTACCTAGGCTAAGGCCTCTATGTTTTATCATAATACAAAAAAAATAATGAAAGTTTTCTGCAGTTTTCTGATATCTCTTGGTTTGTATTGTTTTTAGATGTTACGTCCTACTTGCTCTCACTGTGTTCCAAGTTTGGATCTTGGAAAGCAGAGAGAACTAGGCATACAGTGAAGTCTATCTGTGTAAACTAGAGGCAATTTTTAGCACTTCTAGGGTGACTGAAACACAGTAAGAGCCTTTCAGTTACTGTAGACAAAAATAAATAACTGACTGACATGCTCCTATTGTGCCTGCATTCTGGTATTAAGCACTCTAATATCTAGGATTTAATTTTAATTTTCAAATTTTATTTGATTAAATCTCAGAGTGGAACCACAACTAGTACTTCTGAGAAGGTCTAGTAAATCACAGTTTATTTTGCTTAATATGTTTAAATGATGCATAATTTGATTTTCAGGTCTTGATATTTCCTTTGGAATTAGACTCATAGCTTGGTTTACTGCAGCAAGCCATATGATACTTGGATATTAAGCATTGGGGGGGACACACGACCATTTCTTCTGATTTAAAGTTTTATTGGTCTAATTTACATAAGATGACTGACTGTATGATTTTATGATATGCATCAAGTGCAAGTTGGAAACCTGGCCCCCAAAATATGAAGCAATAACAACAGAGGGAAGAAGTTACAGTGAAATATCTAGGGAGACTGATATATCATCTCTGGAAAAATAAATCCTGATATACTAAAGTATCCTATGCATGAGGAAAAAAATGCTTGGGAGTTTACACTCCTCCCCCATCCCTCCCCTTGCCCCCAAGAGAGATAAAGGTAACACCTCAAGAGAAAACACAGAGCCAATCTTCTCGCTATTAGATTTCCTCATTTTTAGAAGTGCACAAATTTCCTTCAACCTTAAAGCGCTGCTTTCTATTCCTCATTGTGGGTATTGAGTTTAGGACTTCTCCCAGGATGATGATAACAATAAAACAGTAATATACACAATTAGAGGACAAAACACCTCCTTTTTGCATAGTGCTTTTCAGCCATGAGGAGGAAAAAATTCCATCCCAAAGGGCCTTACCAGCACCTTGCAAGTTTCCCTGCAATTCTGTTTTCAGAACACCAATTGAAAACAATGGCAGTATCTCAGTGCACATTCTTGATGGCATCCTAAGGGAAGGGGTTGCAATGAAATGCTGTTTAACAATGCACAGAAGCAGTGCAAACAAGTTTGGGGCAGAAGAATAAAAGTAGCCTACCCCAAACTGCATATGGAATTTTGGACTCCTATGCCTCTTGAAATCAATGGAAAAAAAACTTTCAATTTTTGTGAGGTCTGGATCAGACCTACAATCAGGCAGATGATAGTGGTCTATCTTGAATTATCGAGAATGCTGCAGCTAGTACATCTTTATTTGTAACATGTGCCATAATGTCTTACGTCTCAAAAAAACCCCAAAACAAATACAAATGAAAAAGTAGTCATCGATAACTTATTGCTGTACTTGGAAGTTCAAAAGATTCATCTGTAACAGATGATGTTCAAAACTCAACAAGAGTTTACAATTGAATTCTATGTCACTTCCAAGCACAGGGTAGAGTGAATTAGAAGAATTGTAAGGGAAAGGTTGTCAAATTTGCTGAGGCTTAGTATGAATGACACACTATTATTTAGGGAAGTTAAGAAAGACTAAGAAAACTATTACAATATATTTCACAATAACAGGAATACAAATCTCCACAAGGGTAAGCAACCATACCACCTGTCCTTTGTTTGTCTGACTGATGTAACCTGAGAAAGAATGATTCACTATTCTGCGAGCTCTTCAAGATGTTTTTTGTGTGTGATGTCTTTCTAAACATCCTTGACATATGCAGCCAAGCTTCTGGTGCCCATCAACTTAACAAAATCCACAAAGCTTTTGTAAGTAGCTGAAGTTAAACCTTTACTTGATTTACGTAAAAAAAATTCTCCAACCTCCCCTCCCCCCTCCCCAAAAGTTTAAAATTAAACAGCAAAAACAGTACAAAAAAACCCAAATTTCATTTGTTAAATATCTTCCTTTGGTGTAGGGGATCCTAATCAAAGTGAATGAATTTTTGTTTTTTATTGGCGTAGTTCTGGAAGTCTACTCATCATGAACTACTGGGCCATTCTTTTTTGTTTTGTGAAACATCTCATACTGCTTGTATGTAGCCTGCCTTGGAAGTGAAAAGTAGATTCCTACTGAGCAATAGGAAGACATACTTCCTGAAATCAATGAAAAATGAAGCTGTGTTTCAGTCCAACTAGTAGACTTTGTTTAGACAGAGTTTCCTCTGACGGCCTGAAATGATAAAAGTCCTGAAAGAGTGTCTGAACAAGACTGCCAAATCGGGCAAGCCCTACATTTGACCTGCAGGGGTGCTTCCGTTCTTATCTGCACTTATCACTCATCTGCAGAAATCAACGAACAGGATGCAATTTACAGGACCCAGGCCTCCTAACCATGTCCGCCCTTGAAACAAGGAGAACATCAGGAAATTCTCCAGCTGCTGTGAATCAGCACAGCTGCAGGTTTCAATGAAACTATGGCAATTTAAGTCTGTTGCGTACCTGGCACAATGCATAGGATCATAGGAAAGGAGGGTTGAAAGGGAGCTCATGAAGTCATGTAATCCAGCCTCCTGCTCAAGACAGGATTATCCATGACCAAACCATCCCTATCAACTGTACATCTACTGTGCTTCTGAAAACAAAGGATGGAGATTCCACTATTTCTCTAGGTAGTCTGTTCCATTGCTTGACCACCCTCAGGGTCAGACAGTGTCTCCTAATCTTCATCTTAAATTTCCCCTCCTGCATCTTGAGGCTTTTGCTCCTAGTCCTGTTCCTTACAGCTACACAGTAAAGCCCATCTCCAGCCTTTCTGTAATTGCCCTTTAGGTATGTGAAGGCTGTAAACAAATCCCTACCTCCATAGGTAATGGAAGGCCAGGGCTAATGGGGCTTAGCCCCCAAACATGGGGCAGCAGTGGCAGCACAGACTGCTGCAGGACAGCCTGGGCAGCTGCAGTTGTGGGGCTGGACGGTAGGGCACGCATAGAGAGAGACACACAGCTGCACCCTGTAGCAGCCTGGTGGCATGTAGGGCACTGCCCACCATAGCGGGTAGGTTGGTCACGGGGAAGGGCAGTGGGGAGGTGGATTGAGGCCCCCGAAGTGAGGGAGAGAGTGAGACAGGAGCAGGAGCTGGGGTGAATGGGGCCCCAGGGCTGGGGTGGGTTATGGGATGCTTGGAGCCTGGGCAGCTTATCTAGGAGTGTGGTTGGGAGTGGGCTCCCAAAGCTGCATGCCCCTTACGTCTGTGTGTGGGGTGGAGGCAGGCTACCTATGCAGGCTGGGCTCTGTGCCCTGCTGAGATCAAAAGCCAGATCCTTCTGTATTTCCTCACAGTCCAACTTGGTCTTTATCACTTTGAATAATTTTGTGTCATCTGCAGATTTGGGCACCTCACTACTCAGTCCCTTTCCAGATCACTTGCATGTTAAATGGGACCGATCCCAACACAGATCCCAGGGGGACCCTGCTGCTTACTTTTTTCATTAGAAATTTTGTTGCCAATTTCTAATCCACAAGTGGGCATTCCCTATAATCCTGTGACTCCCTAATTTAGTTAAGAGCCTCTGATGGGGGACCTTGTCTAAGGCTGTGTTCAGTCCAATATACTACGTCAGCTGGATCACCCTGATCCACCTCTTTATTGACACCCTCAAAGGACTCCAGTAAGTTGGTGCAGCATGATTCCCTTTTACAAAGCCATGTTGATTCCTCCCTAGGAAGTCATGTTCATCCATGTTCTGAGCAATTCTTTTTTTTTTTTCAAATTCCTGTTTCTACCAGTTTTCCAGGAACAGAAGATAGGCTTACCAGACTGTAGTTCTCTGAGTCCTCTCTAGATAGGGTGACAATCATAGAGGGCAGTTCAGTTTTCTGTTACTCTGTCCTCTATTGATATGAAACCTGACACCTTTATGTCCTCTATTTTTCTCTTCAAGAGGACATAAAGGCGTCGGGTTTGGTATCAATAGAGGACAATCAGACTGTCCTCTGCGATGGCCAACCTACCTCTAGAGCCTTTTTAAAATATTGGAGTCACATTAGCAACCCTCCTGTCCTCTGGCACTGAGGCTGTTTTTAGTGATATGTTGCATACTACAGTTAAGAGCTCGGCAATTTCTGATCTGAGTTCCTTCAGGACCCTAGGGTGAATGACATTGGGTCCTGGTGATTTACTGCATTTTAGTTTATAGCTTTCCTCTACAACATCATCTGTTGAAACCTTAGTTTGGGACAGATCCACTGGTTTATCCCTAGAGTGAAGTGAATATGGTGAGGGAATCTCCTTAACATCTTTCCCAGTGAAGACAGATGCAAAGAAGCCATTTAGTTTCTCGGCAATGACCATGTCATTCTTTAGCACCCCGTTCTATACCCTGATCATCCAAAGGCCCAACTGACTCCCTGACCTCAGCCTCTAATGCATTTAAGGAAACTTTTATTGTTATCTTTTGCATCTCTAGAAAGTTTCTTCTCAAGATTTTTCTTAGCTTCTGTTATTACAGTTTTACATTGGATTTGCGAGAGTTCATCCTCTTCTATTATTTTTATTTTTCTCAATAGGATTTGACTTCCACTTCCCTGCTTATTGCCTCTACAAGTCTGCCATTAAACTATGCTGCCTTTATTTTAATCCATTTTCCAATTTTTTTAATTTGCAGAATACATTTGCTCTGCGTCTCCTATGCATTCTTAAGCAGTTTCCATGCTGTTTGCATGTTCTGCACCTCCTTAGAGGTCCCTTTTAACTTCTGTCTAACTAGCTTACTCATTTGGTGTACAGTAGTCTTGTTTTTAAAGTTAAAGGCTAATGTGGTAAATTGTCTTCTCGTCTCCCCCTCCTATGTGGATATCAAACCCAATTTCACTGTGGTCATTATTGCCAAGTGGCTCAACAACACTTACCCTTTGCACCAAATCCTGTGCATTACATAGGACTAGTTCATGAACAGCCTTTCCTTTTGTAGATTCCAGGACTAACTGCTCCAGGAAGCAGTCTTTTTTAACTTTGTGAAATTTGGTCTCTGGATCATGGCCAGATATTAGTGACCCAGGGCATTTATGGATAGCTGAAATCACCTATACTATCATGTTTTCTGCTGTTGCAGCCACTGTCATTTTTTAGCATTTCCAGCTCACTGCTACTGTCATGGTCTAAGGGTCAATAGTATACCCCCAGATGTGCTTTTAAAACATTTAAACCCAGAATTTCTATCCAGAGAGATTCTATGGTGCCTCTCATGTATCAGTTGAAAAATCTACCCTATTTGATTTGCTGCAGTCTTTGATGTAGAGTGCCACTCCCCAACCAGTATAACCTATTCCATAATTCTTGTATAATTTGTATCTTGGTATTATAGCATCCCATTGGTATTCCTCATTTGACCATGTTTCAAAGATACCTATTATGTTAATATCATTTTTTACTGCTAAGCATTCAAATTCCCCCACCTTTGATCTTAGACTTCTGGCATTAATATAAAAGCGTACGCTTTTTATTGCTGCCTGGTTGGCTTCTCTGTGATTTTTTAATCTTTAAAGGTATTTGCTTGTGCTTGTCTGTTCCCTGTTTCTTATCCCCATTTTTTATGGTTTCAGTTGTGTAGGGTTTGTCAATCTGAGCTGCATGGTGTTCTGCACCTGTTGTCTTTCCCTTCATTTTTATTTTAAAAGCTGCTTTGCCACCTTTTAAATATCATATGCCAGCAGTTTAGTACCATTTTGGCTCAGATAAAGACCATCCCTCCTGTACAGGCTCTCCCTCTTCCAAAATGTCCCACAACTCCTAATAAACCTAAACCCTTCCTTCCTACACCATGATATCAGCCACACATTGAGACTATAGAGCTCTGCCTGTTTAGCATGACACTAGAAGCATTTCAGAGAATGCTACCATGGAGGTCCTGGAATTCAACCTCCTACCTAGCAGCCTAAATTTAGGTTCCAGGACCTCTTTTACTACCCTTATAAATGTCATTAGTACCCACATGGACCATGGCCACCAGCCCCTACACCCCCAGCCCTTCCTAACAATTGATCTATATATCTCCTAAAGTCTGCTACCTTTGTACAAGGCAGGCAAGTCTCTACATGGTCTTCTTGGATGTCACAAACCCAGCTATCTATGTGCCTAATAATCAAATTGCCCACTACTACCATCTGCCTTTTCCTATCCTGTGGGGTTTCTTTCCTTGGAGGAGTATCCTTGGTGCAAGAGGACACTGTAACATGACCTGGAAGGTGGGTCCCAGATAAGGGATAGTTTCCCTCCTTCCCAGCTTGATGCTTTCCCTCCCTGAGGCTCTAATCTTCCTCAGCAACATGGAAGCTGCTACAATGGAGGGGGGACTATTCTACAATGTACCTGAAATCTATAAACCTCTCTGTCTCCCTTAGCTGCTCCAGTTCTTCCACCTAGCCCTGACAGAACATGTGTATTCTCTCAGAGCCAGGAGATCCTTTAACTGGGCGCACACATACAAACTTGCCCCTGGGTTAGGTAATCATTCATGCTGCACTTGGTACAATTAGATTGCCTGTGTTTTCACTGGCCTTCCTCTTGCTTCTAAGATACTTGTAGAATCCCTTTCTATTGCCTTTTATATCCCTTGTCAACTCCATCTCAAACTGTGCCTTGACCTTCCTAATTTTCTCTCTGCATACTCTCTCCAAGCACTATGACCAAGTTTCCACTTTTCCAGCATTACTCTTTGAATTTCAGCTCATTGAAGGGATGATTGTCTAACCAGTCTGGTTTCCTGTTGCACTTCCCATTCTTCTGTTGCACCCAGATAGTTTGCTCCTGCATCCTTAATAGGGCGTCATTAGTACAGACAGCTGTCCTAGACTTCTTTCCCCCTAAGTTTTGCCTCACAAGAGACCCTGCATACCAGTTCCCTGAATTTGTTTAAGGACACTGGACTTCAGGAGAGCAGGCTTTTTCTGCTGTTCTCCTTTCCTTCCACTAGGATGTTGAACTCTATTGTTTCATGGTCACTGCTACCCAAGATGGCTTCCAGCTTCATGTTCTCAACCCATTCCTTTCCATTTGTGAGCAGTAAGTCAAGAGCTTCCCCTCTAGTTTGCATCTCTACCATCTGTACCAAAATTTACCCCCAACACACTTCAGAAATTTGCTGGATTGCTTGGGTGTTTTTACACATGCTCCATGGATGAAGGGGGGAGGCGGCACTTTAACTGGAGCAGCTCTGAGAGCTATTCTAATTAAAGTTCCTGGAGCATCTTGTGTATCGGCATCCCTGTGCTTCAAAATGCTGGCGGGGGTGCTTTATCTAAAGCTTGAATCAGCTTTAGATAAAGCAACTCTGCTGCCATTTTGAAGCAGAGGGAGACTGATATATTAGATGTGGAGGCTGCCTGGAGCATGGTAATTAGCATGCTGTAGAAGACTTGATTAATCAAATCTGCTGTGATGCACTGTAATTACAGTGCATTGGAGCAATCTCCAGACCCATGTACAGGCACCCCTCATACACTGCTGTGTTTCCCTCCAACAAATGTCCCAATAATTAGTTTCTCATGAGAATGAAGTCCAGAAATTTGGAAACTTCAGTCAATGATATAAAGAAGGTCTTGTCCACCACCTCTTCTGGGTTTGGTGACCCACAGCAGATACTCACCATGATTTCCCCCCTTGCTGCTCTTTCCTCTGACCATTCCCCAGAGGCTTTCAGCAGACCTACCTTCCACTTTGTACACACCTTTTAAAATATATATATATTGCCTTTATATGTAGGGCAACACCTCCTCCATTTTCCCCCTGCCTATCCTTTCTGGACAATCCATCCATGGCACTACTTCAGTCACACGAATTATTCCACTGTCTCTCCATATATCTGGCACCTGGTATATCTGACATCACCTGAAATTCGCTTTAATGCTGTGTCCAGGGAGGACACAGGCACACACCTTAATGTTGAGCGATGGAGACAGAGAGATTTAATCAAAGTTCATTTTCTTTGAAAATTCAGAGTAAAACCAGGACAGCCCCTTCTAAAGCTGTATCTGGTATGCTTTTTTTTTGCCTCAAATAAATGCTTCAGTCTCCTTCAATAACCTTATTGACACAGAAGCTTAAAACTCATAGCCAAGGAGAGGAGCATTTGGCTAAGAAGTGGTTTATTTCAGACTGTTCATAGGGATTTTTTCCCCCACTTGAAAATATCATTTAAAAAAGAAAATGCCCCTAGACAACAAAGCTGGCTTATTCATGCTATTATCTGAGCTGACATTCTGCCTGGTAGCACATCGGTGGCATTCTTATCTGATCTCCTTTATTACTGAAGGAGGCATTTGCTTAACCTCCCTATCACTGATGAGCTACACAATACCTAACAACTGCCAGGGGAGACAGAGAGAAAACCGATTCAGATGAAAACTAAAACAGTAAGTCCAGAGACAACTGAGAGGGGAGGATAAATCTTACTTATTCAAATCTAATCAGAAGAATATCTTATGTTTTTAGAGCTTTTTCATCCCAAGGGATGCTTTAGAAACTAAGGACAGATCTACACAGCAAACTAATTCACCCAGGCTTTAAAGACTGCCTTTACAGACTTACTGAACTCTGCTGTTGCAACAGATAGACTGCCACTGGTATGTGTAGTTTAAAGCTTTATCATTCCTGTGGCTATAGTGCAAGAAGCCAGTAGATCTGCATTTAATGGAGCCAGGCTTGTTTATACCAGGTGAGAATACTCCTTATATCCATACAGAACCATTATACAGCAAACTAGGGCCTGGAGTGAAGAATACTTGTTTAGTGCATATTTTTGTGGGGGAAATAAACACTATTTTATGGAGGAAACAAAACTGGGAGGGAATACTGAGATAACAGCCCAGTTTGCAAAAGTCCTGCTGATCCCCACTGACCCTGAAGCTTCAGGATTGCAGAAAGTAGGGTAGAAGATATGCACCTTATAGACCAACTAACGAAGGTATATATGAGCACAAGCTTTAGTGAACATGAATTGACTTCAGATGCTGTGAAAGGACAGCATAAAGCAGTGTATAATGGGAAGCTAGTGATCTGAATACAAAAGACAGGAAAAGGAGGAGGGAGAGGAAGTTGAAGACAGTGTTGGGAGAGAAGCAAACAAACAAAGAATCTCTGTAGAAACAAAGGAGTCACAAAGCTAAACCAGGTAATGGGATAAGAAGCCATAGTCCCTGCTTAAACCATGCTGAACACAGTCCAGGCTGTGGATGATATCTTATTCTGTGATTTTCCATTCAAACTGGTTTATTTTGTTGGATTCTTTTGTTCTTTTTAATTTTGCTGCCCGACAACAGCAACTAGGGCTGCGTGAAGCTTCAGGTGCTGATTCGATTCGGAGGAGATCTGGCCTGATTCAGTGGCCGAATCTCCAAATCCAAATTGAATCAGGGGACCAATAAAAAAGTCCAAATGGATTCAAAGTTCTCTGAATCTTCAGAAAAGATTCGGAGAGCGTCCATGATTGTGGCAGTCCCTGGACTTGAGCTGGTAAGCAGGGGCTGGAGGAGCAGGGACAGACCATGCAGGGACCCCTAGCAGGCCCCATCCTCTGCTTGCTCTTCCAGACCCCCTGATCCCTGCCCGCTTCCCCAGCTCCCCCCATGGCTGCCTCGCCCACCCCAGCTCCTGGTGCTTTAAAAAAAGCTCCACTCACTGGGTGCTGCCGGGCCAGGGGGTGATCCCCAGTGCCCCCCATTGCTCCATATTCATGGGGGGGCTCTCTTTGAGCCCCCTCAGCCCCCCTGCTCCCCAACTCTGCCATGGCTGCCCTACCTGGGCCAGTTCCAGCCTTTTAAGACAAAAAATATGAGAAAAACCCCAGGACTCACCGGCTCCTACAGTGGCCTTGGAGCTCCGGAGAGCCCCCCACATGGTGTGGGTAGCCCCCACCAGGCAGGAACTGGGGACTCTGGGGTTTTTCATTTTTTTTCCCTTAAAGGGCCAGATCTGCAGCGGGCGGGGCAGCCATGACGGGGGCTGGAAGAGCGGGGGGGGGGGGGGGCTTGTGCAGAGTCCCACATGCAGCGTGGGGCCGTGGGGGGCAGCGGAGATTGCCCCCCTGCCCAGCAGCACCCGGTGAGTCACGCCTTTTTTTTTTCTTCTTGAAAGAGCCGGGAGCTGGGCCAGGTGGGGCAGCCATTGACGGGGTGGACCAGTGGGCGGGGGATGGGCCTGCGTGATCTGGAGGTTCAGGGATTCAGGAGCAACCGACTCTCCAAATCAGATTTGGCCGAATTGATTCGGGACAGTAATTTGAACAACCGAATCAAATCACTATCCCCCGAATGGGCTGAATCTGAAGCAAATACTAGCCACTGCACACAGGCCTAAGAGCAGCCCTGAGGTCGGTGGTGGAACGCCCAGGGAGGCTGAAGTGTTCTGACTCTGCACCTTTATGCAGCCGTATCATCTACTTTAGTCTAAGGTGCATATCTACCCTGCCTACTGCCTGACTTCAGACTAACGCTGCTAACTACCTTTCGCTTCAGGCTTATGTAAGGTCCAAACAGGACTGCCCCCCCAGACTGGTGATCTGTGGCCTACTCTTGCACCCAGTGGAGTAAATGTCGAAACACTTGATGACTTCTTCCATGATGTAGGGCCATACCGAAGGAGCATCATTTCAAAAAGGACTTTGATGGGACTGATATCACTTCCTTGTGGCATATTGCTTTTAGTCAAATACTGCCTTAAGTGGTCAGAGTGCCATGAGCTGACAGCAGCCACTTCAGTGAAAGGCATTCATTCACCATATCTTCTCTCTAAGGTAACATATAGCCCCCATCATCAGTGGATCTTATTACCTTGGTCCTTTTTGGCAGTTTTTAAGGGGCGGGGAGCAATAGTGACTATCATCTCATGGTGCCTCCCATGAATAGCTGTAAACCAAAATTAAAAGTCGCTACCAAGATAATCTG
The DNA here is from genome assembly GCA_030014935.1 of Caiman crocodilus. Taxonomy (NCBI): domain Eukaryota; kingdom Metazoa; phylum Chordata; order Crocodylia; family Alligatoridae; genus Caiman; species Caiman crocodilus. Next base: position 99,259,462 of record JAGPOW010003648.1, read on the forward strand.
GCTTTCGTTTTTCCATTGTTGAGACAAGAGGAGCCAGAGCAACCTCTCCTGTTTATGAGGGAAAAGCTTTATTCTTCAGCTTAATTTCAAAGGCTATATATACTTTGCTTGAGCAATCAGTACTGGAATGCATCACCAGGGAAATGAAACCACATGCAGTCCTTCCACAAGAAACACATAAAGCAGCTGGAGAAGACGAAGCTTTCAAGCTACAGCCTTGCAAACTTCGAAGCTACAAGGATCCATGGCCTTGCTTCATCAGAAACAACCTGCCATATACTACGAAGGGACATAACACGTCCCAGAATCCACCAGAATGGAGTGTTAACCAGGTCAATGACATAATCATCCTTAATCTATATAAGACACCCTCTGCCATGTTGTCAATCACATTCCTACCTATTTATGACCAGACAACTTTATATGCAGGTTACTTCATTTGTCAACATCAAGATTGGAGATACTCCAGGACTGACAGCAATTGAGACAATCTTTGTCTCTGGGTAACTGTGATAGATATAACCCTCGTATATGATCTGAAGGAGCCATGCACTCTGGATGGTGGAACATTCAGACAAATCCAGACTGGTGGGCAACATTAGCAAAATGCTGATAAGAAAAGTACTTGACAAGTTTCTATCATCTCAGCACACACATCACTCATTAGTATTGATAATGTTTTTCCAGCTGGCACAATCCAGCCTAGTTCCAAGATGGAACTTTTGGCAGGTAGATTGGCAGAAATACCAAAGACTGAACAACAAGAGAGCAAACCAATTAGAGGATCCATCAGAAACCAGCATTGATGAAAGCTACATTACATTTACAAACTGCCTAATGAAATAGTGGTGTACCACTGACTCAGCTCAATTTTTGGTCAGATTTAAGTAATGTATGAGTAAGTAGGCAGAAGACCGGCATGACCTTGTAGCCTCCTATGACACTTTATAGCATTGAGGCTTTAAATATAAAATGCACTCCTTGATACCTGACTGCAAGCTATGTGTATCATCATGAACATGATCTCCAGCAGATCATTCAAACTCATTACCAAACAAGGAGAAAAAGGCAGAGTATGGACTCTGAAGAATGGAGTCCCCTGAGGGTGAGTGATAACAGCAGTTCTTTTCAGCGTATATATCTCAGACTTTTCACATACAACATATAAATGATACGTGTATGCTGATGATGTCACCATAGTAGCCCAAGGAATAGACATGACAGACCTGGAAAAGACATGGAACACACTGCAGACTACCTCTGCAATTTCAGTGCAATAAATATCAGTATCACTCTTCCACCTGAACAATCATGCCAATAGCATGCTGAATATCAGAATAGGCAACTATATTCTTCCCCATGAGCATACCTCAACCTACCTGGGAATCCCATTAGACTATTCCCTTACTTATAAACATTACATTCAAAAGGTCAGCATGGGTAGTTGCCTTAAGATGTTAAGCCAGTATGACATAAGGTGCCAACTTCAAAATGATCAGAACCACCACACTTGCAATGCTGTATGCACCAGCAGAATATTGTACTCCTGTATGGTCCAGAATTTGTTACACTAAGGCTAGGGAGAGACACTGAAAAAGCCTAAGCCTGAATTGATTCAATCTTTGCAGGTTAGTCTAACTTGGCTGGGCTGAACTGGTTTGAAACTGGACAGACTTTCTCTCTGGACTGAGGAAATTCAGGCACATGCCTGCAGTGGCTTAAGCTAGAAGCTGGGGGGTGCTAGAGCAGCCCTCCCTTCCCTTCTGCAGGGAGCTGAGCTGAGGATGTGAGGCCAGGCCCTGGCAGGACTCTCTCATTAGGAAGGTCTACCTGCAGGCCCCCAGGCTTTTCCCTGCTGGCTGCTCAAGGGGTGGGAGTGTTTCCAGCCTTCAGCCCTGGGGTAGCACTGAGGCAAGGGGTGTGTGTGCAGTGCATGCATCTGTTGATGATTATGGACTTTTTCAATCTCCCTCTTTGCTTCATCATACTTGTCTGCAGCAAACTGACAGGTGAGCAAGCCATCCAGGGGGCTGATAACAGTCTTTGTCAACTGATTAGCAAAACATTAGCCTCTCCCTACATTACTTCAAACTTCTTAAAGAGCTTACCAGCTGACCTGTTGGTTAGCTCAAAAAGCCCTAAGTGGTCACTGTTCTGGCTGACTATCCCAGTGAAATTGGAGAGAGAGAGACACAGACACTAGGGGTATGTGAAACAGGCTGTATTCAATTTGAATTCAGCCCAAATCAGGGACAGTGATTTGATTCATGGATTTGGATCACTATCCCTGATTTGATTCAGCCAAATCCAAATCTGAAGATTGGATGCTGATTTGGAGAATCACAGCTCTAAATGTTTTTTCTACATACCTCGAGGTACCAAGCATCACTCATGAATACTGAGGTGCTGGGGCAGATGGAGCATCCCACAGGAGCGCAGAGGGACCCCTTGCATGCTTGGCGGTGAACCCAGAAATGGACCAGAAGCTCTTCCGGTACACATCCAGACCCATTGCCAAATGTGCTGGGGAGCCCCTCGCACTCCTGTGGGATACTCCATCTGCCCCAGCTTCGTAGTATTCATGAGCTGCTCTGGTATCTCGAGGTACATAGAAAATTTTTTTAAAGCTGTGTCTATATTTGAATCTCCGACCCTTTCCAAATCTCTCCGAATCTACTCAGTGGGTTCCGATTCGATTCGGAGAGATTAAAGGGTCTCCTGATTTGATTCATATTCAGAGATTCAGCCACCAAATTGGGCCAAATCTCTGCCAAAATGAATCAGGGACCAAAACTTCACACAGGTCTAACAGACACCTGTGCATTAGGTAGCATATCACATGCTGGCTACAGTCCCTGCTGTGGCAGAGAGGAGGAAGGGATCTTTGCTTAAGCAGCAGGTAAGAGCACAGGAAAGCCAGCAGACCTTGCTGTGCCTGCAAGTCTGTGCCAAGCTCTGGCCAGGGAGCAGAGGGAAGGGGCCAGCTCTGCCATGGAGCAGAGAGCCCTGCCCAGCCCAAAGAGCATACTGGGATGCTGGGGGAGTCTAATTTAACTTAAACTAGGAAGGAGCCTGGGACAGACACTGCATAAACCTGTTTGAGCCAAATCAGTTCAGTCTAATACTACATTCAAATAGGTTTATCTCAAATTGGTTTCAGCCATTTTCAAACTGGCTTATGTACACTGAACATCTGTTTTGTTACAGGTTTAAACCAGTTCCTGATCACTTAAACAGGTTTATGTGTAATGTCTGTCCCTCTTAAAAGCTCAACACCGTACTTTACAGCATGCTGAGATTCGTAACAGGATGCACAGCTTATATGCATATACATATACCTCCTGTACTCATGGACCTTAGATCAAGTGATATAAGAAAACAGACCCTAACATAATTTCTGGCAATAGAGGCAAGAGATAATGAACTTTACCTGCTTCATCAACTGCTAACTGAAGACCCAAATAGAGGGAGGTTTAAGAGGCTTATAGTTTCATAGTTGTTAGGGGCTAGAAGGGACCTTAAAGATCATCAGGTCCAGCCCTGCTGCACTTGGGCAGGAAAGACTGCTTGCTGAAAAGATGTAAACTACTTGTTGAAGCCTACAAGGTTCTGGAAGAAATTGGGGATGCAGAAGCAAACCTATGGGCAACAACAGAGTGAGCTGACTGCTGGGGAAAGTCACACCTATTCCTACAGTGTTTTAAACCACTACCAAACAAATCCCCCACTGGGGATGACCTCAACAGAGAAGCATGGGTCAAGCTGAACAGACTGAGATCTGGATATGGGCACTTTAAAATGACATTTCACAAGATGAACAACTTGGACAACCCCCTATGTGAATGCAGTGTCTAATGAACAGCACAACACTTGATCAGAAGCTACAATCTTGACAAATTCCCAGACAGGGTAGATGGAATCTGTACACTGAGCATCAATACCAGGCAGTGGTTCATAGTTTTGGAAATTGGTATTTGATACCATACAAAAGAAAAAAAAAGAAGTACCTCAAGTTTTTTGTTCATTTATCCTCAGGACATCATTAGCAGGCAGGGAGTGTCCCTGTTCCCCATTGTACAGATTAGAATCTAAATGAAAGAAAACAACTGACTTGCTTAGGGTTATAAGGGAAGTCTGTGGCAGAGTTGGGATGGAGCCCAGGTCTCCCAAATCTCAAGCTAGCCCTTTTGACACTTGGGTCACCTCCTGTTTTGAGGGCTGGGAATTATTTTCAACAAATGCATGCCCAACAAAAGATGTCAATCCTACGAAGTGCTCTGAGGGAACACTTACTCCAAAGGGTACAGGTGCAGGTTTATGGGCTTGCTCTCATGGAACAGTTTCTGGGGTTAGGAGCCAAAAAATAAACCACCAGTAGCAGCAAGACTGTTAGGGAATGTCTGTACTGCTTCCACAACACTCTCAGGGAGTGCTCATGCAATGCTCTCAAGCACGCCCTCTGCATCGGCTCCTGTTTGCACATATGAATCCTGGAAGTGACGTGTAGAAAAGGTGTTCTAGGGGCATTCCTCTGTTGCTGCTCTTGAAACCTCTAGCTCCAGCATGGCCAACAGTGACTTCACTGTCACACACCTGGGTTTGGCATACCTCAGCAGAAGCAGCTGGATGAGTGGGGTGTCTCAGGTACATACTGCTGTCTCAGAGCACTATGGCTCTGGTGTAGATATACCCCTACCAGAACTGGTAGGTGAGTTTGCTATACCATCTCATGATGAAAAGGCAGTATGAATTTTCAAGAGCAGCAAAAGCCAAATCTGCTAACATTACAAAAACTATGGAGAATCAGACCAGTGGGGTATGCACACTGGGTTATTTGGTTTTGGGTTTGTTTTTTTTTTTTTTACTTTTACACATTTCTGGGGGCCTCCCTTCACCTCCCTCAGAACGGGCTGAAGGTGGTGCATGTTTTCACCCAGTCCAGCTCAGACATGTATAAGGCACAGACATCAGTAGGCTGCATTTGAACAAACTGTACATTAGCAGGTGAGACAAAAGTAGACAGAGACAGCATCAAGGCCTGTGTGCTCCAGAATTGTGTCCAGTTGCTATTCATCAGCCAGATAAAGTCTAAAGTCTGGAATGTTGTACTGCAACTGTGAATATGGGCCATTAATCTTCAGGGCATCCATACAGTATTTTTGATATCCCCAACAAGAAAAATTCGCAGCCTCAATCAAGGGAGAGCATAGTGTCAAAATGTTTTCACCCAAAATAGAAACAACTATTGAGATGACTAGGTTTTTTATATGCTACTAGAATATAGTATATTCTAGTATATAGTTTTTATATGCTTGTAAAATACTTCTCCTTGCCTTCTGACTCTGATTAGATTGGATCTTCTTGAAAAGTATCATGATGTACATGGATTGATTCTACAAGACTTCTTGCACTGCTGCAGAAGAAGGATGGTCCAGCAGCAAGGGTATACATTTCTCATGTGACCCTGCAGAAGTTGCTCATTCTTTGTGCCTTAGTTCCCCTTCTGTAAAATGAAGATAGTATTTTACTCCCTCAGAAGGGAGCCCTGAAGATAAATAATGAATTATGCCTAGTCCACAAAAGCATAGTAAGTATGTTAGGTGGCAGAAATACAGCAAAATGCAAACTTCTTGAACCCTTTAGTGTTATCAGAATTCACAGGACACTTTCATAGTTTGGGACTTCATTACAGACCATGAAAGCAGCGTTGTCAAAACTGTGGGAAACTTAAATGAAAACTGGACTGAAACAAGAAGATCAATTTTGATTGGAAACCCTTGCCAAAGCGTGCCACTTTAGCCACAGGATGGTCTGATCTGGCTGAATTTTGCTTTGAATAGAACCTTATTGGAACCTGCAATTCAAAGCAGAACTTAAAACAGATGCCACTGGCAATTGGAACTGACTTAAACTAGTGGTGTAACAAAAGCAGAGTTGCTGCCTAGGACAAACCCAAGGAGAGAGCTTGGCAGGAAGAGGGAGGGGATGGGGAAAGGGCATCTGATTCCAAGAGTGCTGGGGGAAAACATAAATAAATCAAATTCCAGCTTAATCTAAAAATGAGTTCATATAAGCACCCCAAAAATCCCAATAGACTGCAGGTGGCAAGGTCAGAATGAACGGGGCAGCACTTATCTTGTTCATATATATGGCAACATTGTAAGAGTGCTTGTATACACTATGGTGGTTTAGACTCCTAAATTGAAACAGTGGCTTTTTAATTGCAGTGATTAAAATCCCGCCATTTCAATTTAGGGGCTTCCATCACTGTTATGATATGGGACTCAATCCTTTTTTTCCCCGTGGAGCCTGCCTGCATCTCCCACAGCTGGGGAGGTAAGCTGCCAGCAGGTCAAGTGGCTGCTGCTCTGTGAGGGGCCCTGGTCCTCCCCTCCACAGCAATAGCACCCCCCCCCCCCGGGCTGCCCATGCAGGCTGCTGGCAGGCCAGATGCTGCCCCAGCTCAGACTCAGGGAAGAATTGGATTGGGCTGGATCCTGCCTCGATGCTGGGGAAGCACCTACCTACTAGCTATCCACCTGCTTGGCCCCGGGGTGTGCTACCATCACAGAGGGAAGGACTGGGCCCCCCTACTGCTCAGGGCCCTCTGGAAGCCTGCCCCCTGGCCATGGGGAAGGTGGGCAGGCTCTGCAAAAAAAGAGAAAAGCATCAGGCCACTTGCTGCTTCCCCATCCCCCTGTCCCCAGGTGGAGCCTGCCATACAGCCCCTGAGCTGCAAAGGGCCTCAGTCCTTTCCTCTGAGGTGGAGGTGTCTTCCAGGGCTGCCTGGAAGGGGTGCTAGTAAGCCAGGGGCTGCCCCAGCTTGGAGGCAGCACCGTGCCAGATCCAAATAGGATCTGGCTGAGTGCTGCCTCTGAGCTGGGCTCCCTGCAGCTTAGGAGCTGTACAGCCCAGTGGTAGATCACATGGGCTGGCTCTGCTGGAAAAAAAAGTGGCACCCATAGATAGAGCCTCTCCACTTCTTCTGTGGCTGGAGGGGTTGAGCTGCAAGCAGGCCCTGAACTGCAGAGCGCTCTGGTCTCTCTCTCCATAGCAGGGGCACCCCCCAGGGCTGGCTGTGTGGCCGGCTATTGGGCAGGCACTGCCCCAGGTGGGAGGCAGCACCAGCCTGATCTAACTCTTTCCCAAGCCTGAGCTGGGGCAGCATCCAGCCTGTTAGCAGCCGGCCACAGGGAGTGCCACCACCAGGAAGGGAAGGATCAGAGCCCCCTGTAGTTCAGGGGCCACTCAGTCTATCTGCAACTTGCCCCTAGTTATGGGAGATGCAGGCAAGCTCCATGAGGGAGAAAAAAAAATAGGATTGGGTCCCTGGCCTCTTCTACCTTTAGCTCAGCTCTCTCTCAGCAGAGGTGGTAGCGGGGGCCAAGTTGTCAAAAGGCTGCAACATTACAAATAGCTACATTGAAAACTAAACTACATGCAGATGTGGTTTAGTTTGCAACATAAAAAACTAATTTAAATTATAAACCCCCCTCCCTACACATGTATAGCATGATGCAATTCAACTACAAAAACAGGCAATTTTCATCACATGTACAAGTGCCCGAAGTACACATTTTATAGGTTTGAGTGCTGAAGGTAGGACAAGGACAACTACAAGTAAGAAGCTTCTGTTGGCCTCCCAAGCTATCAGGTGGAACTAAAAAGAGGTAGCTGTAGGATAATCACTGTGACAGGGCAATCCCCCCTCCCCACTTCCATTTAAAAAAGGTGCTTCTCCTTTTATGCCTTTCTTCACCTATCTCCCCTTCAGGCTGCACTTCTCCAGATACTCATTAAGTCAATGCCAACTTTTCACTGCATTATTTTGAAAGCTTATTGAATATTTTTATTAGAATGAGCCAGGCATAATTGCAGAGAACTTACAAATGCAGAACATGTGTAGTGGCTATCTTGAGAAATCAATTTTTCATAAATGGCAAGAAACATATTTAAAAAATAATAATAATTCTAGAAAGCAGCACAGTGGAAAGGTCTCCCTAAAACAAGGGGAGCTCAGGCTCTCTTTCTTCTTAATTCAGGTGAAGACTGAATCTGAAGACATTAATATATACTAGAAACCATGAGGCTGTCATGTGACAGGGAGCCAGTTATTGATTTTCACTTCACATTCAGCTCCCCTTTCAGAGGTTTAAATGATACTTAGAGTTTGTCTGCACTGCTTTAGCAGTCAGGTCTTGGGAGGAAAAGGGTGAGCACTCTTACCCCCTCAAAATGCGCACACTTGCTCCAGAAGTTTACCAGTTCACGTAGACATGTCTCCAGGGCTGTTCTCAGGCCTGCCAGGGGCTGGAAGCTGCATCCAACTATAAGAAGGCGTGAATGAATATTTTTTTCCTTTAAGGCATGGATCTTGGAGAATGAGATACTGAGCTGGCCTCAGAAGGCTGAGGCCTCCCTGCGATGGGCAGGAGGCAGGTGGCTCTGCAAAGTCCAATACACTACTTAGTGGCAACACTAGAAGATATACCGTTTCTGTCTAGTCTGGAAAAACCCGAGTGCCCTTTTATTTCAGGGCTGGCATTCTGAACAGTGCTAAATAAGAAATCAATAAGGATATCACCAGCAGCAGGGTTTGACCGAGAAATGAATGAAGCACATCTTTACTGTTACCACTATTACAGCTTATGAAGAGACAGGAGTGGAATTAAGGTTTTTCTCCCTTTAGCCACAGAAAACAGTTTTCTACATTTGTATATGTCACAATGGTATGGATTGCCTAGGTCCTGATCTTCCTAACAGGCATTCATCCAAAATAGCAAAGTGTTGACTCTCCTATCATTTACAAAATGCAAATTAACATTTGCTATGAAAAAAACCCAGGAAAGTATCAGGCACGTAACAGGTGCATGCATCTATGTTTGATTGAAATTTTACCTCTTGTTCCTACATTATGATTGCTCCTCTGCAATTCCCACCATCTCCTCTCCCCCAGATGAGAGAAATAACTCAGTCAAGCCTAATGGCAGCATTTATTCTATTAAAAGGTTGGCTTGCTCTTCCCTCATGCAATACCCTATCCTTGATCTTTTTAATGCTGTGCTACCAGCAACAGAAGCAGAGACTAGAAAGAGAAGGGCACAGAAGCAAGAGGGTAAAGTGAAGATGATGATATCTTGGACCAATCCTGTGCAGAGGATTTCTTGTCTAGAGATGGAGAGAGTTTCACAGTATTCTTCATGTAGGTGTAACCCAGGTATACCCAAGGGTGTGCCCTGTCATCAATTGGATGGGATAGGTTGGTAGTAGGGCTGTGCGAAAATGGCACCGTTCCATTTCACCTTGAGTTTGCTGGTTCAACAGAACAGTGTTTTGTCTCGAATTTCATTTCGAGTCAAAACAGCTGCTCTGTTCCATCAAAACACAAAGGCTGTTTCAACACTTTTTCAAGTTTTGCTATGGATGGAGCGTCAGACCAGCTGGGCTGCTACCCCTTCCCCCATGCTAGATCATGCCGGGGGTGGGAGACAGCCCAGCTGGACTGCCTTGCCACCCCCGGTGCGATCTAGCACAGGGGACTGGGAAGCAGCCCACCCCTAGTGTGCCTCCCACTGGATCTTGTGCTGGAGATGGGAAGTCAGCCCAGCTGAACTGACTTTGCATCCCCAACCCATGGCTGAAATATTTTGACCAGCCTTGGTTTGTTTTGAGGGCCTTTGTTTTGTTTCGATTTTGCCGTTTTGACCTCAAAATTGGTCGAAACAGTGTTGAAATGAAACGGCCAGCAAAATTTTGCACAGCCCTAGTTGAAAGGCAACAGTGCTGGGAGAGGGAAGCTGTGATTTAGGTACAAATTCCTCTAATCTCTATAGAGCTACACAACACAAATAGTTCTTAAGTATATACAGATTTTATTTAACATATAAAGAATTATATACAACTATGCACATATATATCCCAAAGCAATAGATAATATTAGAGAAAATTAACCACTATTCACTCTTATACATACACCTACTTATTAGGGCTGTGCGAAACAGCACCATTTCGTTCTGATGTCTGCTTCACCATTTCAAAGGGACAGTGTTTCATTTTGTCATTTCATTTAATTTTGAAGCACTGTTCCATTTTGTTTTGTCAAAAGTGTTTTGCTGTTTCGAAGTTTCACCCATAGGCTATAATGGGGAATCATAAGAATGCCTGAAACTTTGTTATTTCTTGCCTGATTCAGATAGAAATTGCAGAGATGGTAGCCCTTTCTGAGGGCATAAAGCCTACCAAGTTTACAGGAGATAGGTGCAAAGGCTTCTGGGAAACTGCACCTCAAACTGTTCAAAGCAAAACTTGTGACACTCACCAGCAGTGGCAGCCTCCTGTCATCTGACGCACAGATCCGGGGGCCTGCAGCCCCAGCAGGAATCTGGCACAGCCCCACAGGCCTAGCTGGGGTGCGGACCCCCAGATCTGCATGCTGGATGACAGGAGGCTGCTGCTGTCACCTGGGACCAGCGCTGGGCACAGCCTGCGCCCAGCACCAGGAAGATTGTTGCTGCCACTGGCCCCAGGCAGCTGTGGTGGTCTCCTGTCATTCCTGTTACCTCCTGCTGCCAGGCTGCACTCCAACCAGCTCCACCAGCTTCACAGAGCTCAGCCTGGTGGCAGAAGGCAGGAAAAGCCAGGGCTGTGCTCTAAGCATCTCCACCAACCCCATGGAGCTCAGCCTGGCAGTGGGAGATGGAGCGCAGCCCTGGCTTTCCCCTGCCTCCTGCTACTGGGCTGCACTCCAAGGGGCTCTGCCAGCCCTACAGAGCTCATCCCAGTGGTGAGAGGAGGAGCGCAGCCCTGGCTCTCCCCACCTCCCACTACCGTGCTGAGCGCCGTAGGGCTCGTGGAGCTGGCTAGAGCACAGCCCTGGCTCTCCCCCACCTCCTGCTGCTGCACTCCAAGCAGCTCCCCCAGCCCCACAGAGCTCAGCTTGGTGGCAGGAGGCAGGGGAGAGCCAGGGCTGTGCTCCTCCTCCAGCCACTGGGCTGAGCTCCATGGGGCTGGCAGAGCCGCTTGGAGCGCAGCCCAGTGGCGGGAGGAGAGGGAGAGCCAGGACTGCATTCCAGCCCCATGGAGCTCAGGCTGGCAGTGGGAGGTGGACCACGGCCCTGGCTTTCCTCCACCTCCTGCCACTCACCTTGGTAGTGGGAGTCAGAGTGCAGCCCTGGTGTCTTCAGGAGCCTAGGGCTATTATCCACTGGGGCAGCTCTCTCCAGCTTTTCTCAGCTCTGCTCTTCTTCTCAGCCCTCACCAGTTTAGTCTGCCAGCTGAACATCCTGTTGTTTTATTGCCATCTGGGGCTCCACCCTGGATTGCAAAAGATCCAATCAGACCTCACTGGAACCTCTCCGCTCAGGACCTCTGCCCCTGGATCATAAATGCACCAATCAGGAGAAAGGGTAGGGCACCCCCTTCTGACTGGTAAAAGAAATTCCACCGTTGGCTAGGTGTCCTGCTCAAGCCAGCAAGCTGTGTGCAAATCGTGCTGCAGTCAGTGCGTCCACTACATAGGAATCAGTTTTTGAGGTTAGAGAACAGTTTTGGCGCTCAGGAGATCAGTGATCAGTCCATGGCTTTGCTAAAGACACTGACAAATAATTAAAAACAGACCAACAAAGGTCATGCATGCATCCACAGCACCTAGCACAGTGGCACCTTGCTTTCAGTTGTGCCACTATAGAATACCTTAAATTGTAGAAAACCAGGATTCATGAATCATTAATCCCTCACTAACGTTTGACATTATGCATCCCTTGTCCTAGGTAATAGTTTTAGTTTAGACACTCCTGAGTGACTTAAAACAACATACTCTAAATTAATACTACTGCACTATTGACAAAGAGCAGACTTAGGGCACTTCAAACTGCTTTTGGAAATTCCATCCTATGCATGTTTACAAAATCAAGTTCTACATTAGCTACTACCGGGTCACAACTTGCAGCACTTTTAAGTTGTCAATAACTTGATAAATAATGTTGCTTATAAAAAAGACAGTCTGATGGCTAAATAGATGTATGCAAGATCAAATGTTTGCCACACAAGCAATCAAACAAATTGATGAACAAAAAGAAAATGATTATAGAACTATAACTGTTCTATTATTAACCAGCAATCTGCATATCTTCTTCCAATTAATGCCTAGAAATGGGATGCGAGTCAGTTGAAACCTAATTACTGGCATAACACTTTGTTGATTTGAAGCACTGTTAACAGTCATTGCTTCTGCTTCATTTGCATGAGGCCCATAATAATAACCCAATAGGATGTCAGTCACTGCCTTGCTGCCAGAAATCTGCTGTAGCAATAACTTCCAGTGTAAAATATACTCTTCTGTCACTCAGCTTAGTAATTGTCTTGCCACTCAAAATCCTTTTCATAAAAGAAATGCATAGCCATTTGCCTCATTGCTAGTTAAGGTTACTTATTACATTTTTTCATGTTATGATCTGCTGTAGAAAGCAAACAGGAAGAGAAAAGAGTCTCAGTGATAGCAGATACCTGGTCAACTGGACACACCAGATTAATAAATGTGTTACTAAAAATATAGTTGGGGTGATAGCTGGGGTGGCCCAGGAAAAATATAAAAGGAAAGGATTTTTGTAGGTGATATCTTTTGATATTGGACCAACAGCTCACACTATTACAATTTTTCTGAAAGAAGACACAACTATTAGGTCAAGATTTATGAAAATGCAAGAAGTCTTCCTGGCTGTCAGAATTTACTTCGACAGGCAATTCCAGCAATGGCTAATTTTGCTGACTACTCATAACAATAATGAATAGAAGATGGAGGATAAATAACCTGCCTCTCAGTGCAAGTACTATATTTTCTTCCATATAAGACATCTTGTTTTTCAAAGGAGCAATAAAGGAAAATGATCTTTCCTCATAGTAACTGAGGGTGTGTTTAATTATTTGCAGCCTGATGTGTATGTTCACATGGCTCACTTTAAGCCACATTAGTGTAGATTGGGAATGGCATGTATAGGCATTTGCCAGTCCTGAGAGTTGTGTGGGGAAACTGGAGTGAGTAACTAGGGGGAGTATGCTTGGTTAGGGTCAGGGAGTTAGGAGGAGTGCAGCTCCAGAGCTGAGATAAGTGGTTGGGCTCTCTCAGCCTGAGGGCTGCACTTCAAATGCATACAGACATTCAGTAGACCTGGCTAACCCGTCTCCAATCCAAGTTAGTTCACCTCCTCAGGTGAACTAGCTTAGATCAGGGTCTCCATTTTTTGCCCAATTTAACCTCCCTGAATGACTATATAGAGGAGCATTTAAATCAACCTAACCCTAGTCAGGTCTATGTTAATGTAACTTCTGTACATACCCTGAATAGCAGGAGCAAGGGAGCAGAGCCTACTCATTGTTCTGCTCCCTGCGAGTCAAGTACAAAATTTACTTTCACTTCAGCTCCTAACCAGAAGAAACTGTTCTTACCATATTTCTTGCATATAATGTACACTACCATTTCCAGCAGCTGGTTTTGGGTGGGAAGCACATGTTATATGGGACAAAGATGGTATTTCTTTGAAAGCTGGAAAATTAATTCCCAACATAACTCAGAAGAAATCCACAGAAAACAGGGAGGGGAGGGGGAGGAGGGCTGTTAAACTATAAAGTTCTTTTTTCATGGTGGTTTTAAACCTCAGTTATGAACAATAGCTTTCTCAGCCAGAAATAGGATGTCTAATTTGGGCGTCCACCTGCACAGAGCAAAGGTGAAAGGCCTAATCCCTATTTACAGTTCAGTCGGAGAACTGTAAGAGGCCATACTGTAAGTAGGAACAAGGCTCAGAGAACATGGTGAATGTAATGCTGTATCAGGCAGAAGGAATTCCTACTCAGAACATCTCTCTACTATCCTGTGGGAGGGAAAGGGGGTGTAGTGTTGCCTGATTGTCCATATGGCAATATAACAGATACACTTATGTTTATAAAGGAGCTAGAAGGTTCAGTATGCAACACAGTTATAAATAATTCAAACACTTAAATTATTTATCTGGCAAATTTTATCTTTTCTTCAGTTTGCAAACTATATATAAGCAAGGAGAAACTGCTAAAACTTATGTACTGCATCACTAGAGAAGCAATGTCCCAATTTATGGCACTGGCAGTAAAACATATAACTTGATCATCATTGGCAAAATAAATGAATCTAAAATTATGAGATATGCGAGAGAGACAGAGAGACAGAGAGTGCACGCTTGTAAGAGCAAGAGTGTACGCCAATATATTCTACAGATATGATACGCAGACATGCCATTCCAACAGGGCACTTGTTATAACATTTGCTAGACAAAGTGCTGCAGAAATCCATCCATTTCAGGTGTCTTCAGTGATGACACAGGTTCATATCATACCCACAAAATTAACGTGCAATATTGCCATCATCCCAAGATCTGGCAAAAAGCATGAAATTATTTCCTGCCTTTAATATATTTTCAATTTCAGAACATACTACTGAGAGACATGAGTTATGAAGGCCTTAAGTGCAGGTAGCTTCTTATCTATCTATGCTACATCAATTTAGAAAGTATATTAAGTTATTGTGCTGGGGGGAGAAGGGGGGAGGAAAGATGGGGAACTTTCAGTCTTACCTGAAATGGTTCTGTTGTGATTGCTGCGTATTTCATAGCTGCGATATTGGATATCCTAAGAACCTCTTTTACCTCCATAGTTGTAAGAGGCAAAAGATTACATTTCCATCAGAATAACATTGAACTATTATAAACTGAGGCAGATTAAGGTTTATTGGGGCCCTGGCAAACACAACATTGGAGGCCCCCTCCTCTCTTGGGGCCTCTACAACCCATGGAGAGGCTGGGGGGACCTGGCCTGGCTGTAGGTTGGTGGGACATGCCCACCTCTTCTCCCTGCCCCCTGCCCCACCTCCCTGCCATGGCTGGAGTGGAGCCAGTGGGGCAAGGGGAGATGTGGATTGCCTGCTGCAGGCTCTGGGCTCTCCACTCTGCTGCCTTTGCCCTGGGAGCACTCTCCCTCCCTGTCATATACATGGACGTACACACATACAACTCTCTCTCACTCCCTGCCATGTGCATGAACACACACGCACACAGACACAAACACACACTCTTTCCCTCTCTCTCTACCATGAACACACACACACTTTCCCCTCACAGGACCTCCCTCCCACTACCCACCCCAGCCGATCCCTCTGAGGGCACTTCTCCTTTCCACTGTGCCATGCCCCGAGCCCCAAGTCTTCCCTGGGAGGTGGTGCATGGGGGAATCAGGGAACAGAGCCTGTGGCACAGGGCCATGGCAGTGGGTGCAGGGGCAGAAGGGGAGCCACTCCCTTTCCCCTGCACTCCCTGGACAAGCCGCCCACGGCTCCATCTTGCTCCCCCCAGCCTGACTCTCTCCCTTACTGTGAGGGACCTTGATCTTCCCTCCCAAAACCATTCCCCCCCATTAGATTTGCAGAGCACTGCCCAGCTGTGTTCCTGAGCACGCCCCAAGCAGCACCCCTTGCAGGCTAGACTGCTGCCTGCCTGCAAGGGGAAACCTGCCAATTCCACGGAAACCGAGGTATCTGCGCATCGTGGACCTGGGCCCTGCTGGTCTGTGCATTAATCCACCTATGATTACAAGGCATGGTCTCCCTCTATTTTCTACTTCTGAAGTCAAGAGACTAATTTAATACAGGATGCCTGGACTGAATATTATTTCCAATCTCATGTAGTGCTACTAAGGTCACCAGCAAAGGTGTGTATTTGTGGGTGGTGGGGTGGTAGAGTGGGATTGCACCACATCTGCTTGTGCTCTCTATACTACATTTGATTATTGAAAGGTCTGAAAGGGTTTGCAGTGGCTTTTTATGCTCAGGCCATGCACTGTTTTTGAACTATTACAACTTTACGTGTGGAGGCAGCATATGAAGTAGCGAATCACAGAGTATCAGCCTGAAAAGGAACATTTAGTCCTGCTCAAGGCAGGAACATTTTCATACAGGCAAAAATTTATGTTAGTGGTTCTCTAGCTTGTTATACTCAAAGCACGCCTCAGGAAAATGCTGCCTCTCTACAAGGTGATTTATGTGGTCAGACTGCTTAAGGTCTCCTGCCTGGGGCTAGAGTTGGGGCTGGTGCAGGAGCTTGAGCTACGATTAGGATTAGAGAACTGGCAAGGTTTGGAAGCTGTTCCTAGTTGGAAGTGATAGGACTCCCAGAGTTATGTTTGGGGCACAAATAGGTAGGGTGATCCATGCTAACAGGAAGTAGGATGGACCCTGAGATTCCCATCTAAGGTTGGGGGTGGGCGGGCTCCCAGTGGTAGAAGGGTTCCACTTACTTCAGTGGATGTTGTAGCATTTGGGGATTGCTGCTAGGCTTAGGGATAGGGTTTGGAGACTCTCCAACCTAGTTCTTAGCTTGCTTAGCTTTCACTCTTTTTCTGACAACAGGAAAATAATAGAGCAGTTCTTCTGTTGCAAAGAACTTGGGAGGACCAAAGTAAGGAACTTGTATAATAGTGACTCTTTCTTTCACAAATTACATCAGAATGGATTTTGAAACTATGCATTCCCATTGAAAATAACTGGAATTATCTTGTGAATTGTGCATAGGTGATGCAAACCTGACAGCACTAATATTGCAGAGCAACCTTCGAAGATCACATGGCAACCTGGCTGAGAGTGACTGATTTACACTAACACAGCTTATTGCATTTCTGACATAAGAATCTCTCCTGGTATTGTAGAAATTCATATCATAATAACATTGCCTACATAAAGTGATAGTAGTTAGGACTTTGGGACATAAAGGACAGTCTTTATTTCCTCCCCATGCTTCATTTTTTTAGCAAATTAAGGGTCTTTCCAGTCTGAAAGACTCAAACAAGAGAGATGCTGATGAAATTAAAATGTTAAAATAAGCCAAGAGTCAAGGTTGCCTACATGATAGGAAAAGGGAGAGGTCAGTTAGCATTTCTACCACTTTGGTTTTATTATTATCAACTAGTTTCACTGTCATGACAAATTAACATTTTGCAGAGGGTAAGTCTTTGTGGAATACTAAAAGTCGTATTCCTTCTATTCAGGTGTGATAACTTACCATGCATGTTTTCAGAGCTCTCCAGGTGTTCCTGCAGTAACCTCAGACTCGATGCTCCTATAACAAATAACCCAAACAACCTTCAGTCCTCTTTTCTAAAACATATAGGAGCAGTAAGAAGGCATGAACTTTCATTAGCATATTAGGTCACTTTTAGTCAAGCGGTTCTAAAAGTAGATAATTCTCATTACTTGCACATTAAGAGTGCTTCATTTTAAACCAAGCAGGTGTGCACTCTCTCTGTCCCTCTCCATTGCATGCTATACGATCATACAGTAAATGGTAACAGCCAACATTTGACCCTGAAAACACTCTAGGAAGATCAATGGAGTTAGACTGGAGATGAATTTATGCCAAGCAAGCAAGTACACTATTCAGTAGTCCATAAGTATGGGTATTTTTGCAACAACCATAAGCATAAGTATTTTTATGCTGCCGTTTTGAAGCATAGGGATGCTGAATACATGAAACATGCAGACACTAATTACCGTGCTCCAGCAGAATTGATTAATTAAATCTGCTCTGACACGCTGTAATTACACATCTGCACATGTCTGCAGACACATGTCCCCACACTACATGTTAAACTCCAGGGCTAGGGACAGACATTGAAAAGGCTGAGCCTGAATTCATTCAATCTTCGCAGGGTAGTCTAACCTGATTAGGCTGAACTGGTTTGAAACTGGACAGACATTCTCTCTGGATTGAGGAAATTCAAGCACATGCCTGCAGTAGCTCAGGCTAGAAGCTGGGGGAAGGAGCCCTAGAGCAGCCCTCCCTTCCCTCTTGCAGGGAGCTAAGCTGAGGGGGGTGTGGCCAGGCCCTGGCAAGACTCTTATTAGGGAGGTCTGCCTGCACCGTCCCAGGCTTTTCCCTACTGGCTGCTCAAGGGGCGGGAGTGTTGCCAGCTCCCAGCCTCTGGATAGCACTCTGAGGCAAAGGGGTGTGTGCAGTCCATTCATCTGTTAATGATACAGAACTTTTCAGTCTCCCTGTCTGTATCATCATACTGTCTGCAGCAAACTGATAGGCAAGCAAGCCAGTCCAGGGAGGGGGGTCGATAACAGTCTTTATCACCCTATTAACAAAGGAATAGCCTCTCTCTACTTACTTCAAACTTCTTATACAGCTTACTGGCTGACCTGTTGATTAGCTCTAAAAGCCCTAAGCGGCCACTGTTCTGTCTGCCTATCCCAGTGAAATTGGAGAGAGACACACATAGACACCTCTCGGGATTAGCTAGCATACCGCATGCCTAGGGTCCATGGGGCTGGGGTCTGTGCTGTGGGAGATGGGAGGGAGGAAGAGGGAGGCGGGATTTCCTGTTTGAGCAGTGGGGAGGGGTAGGGCAGGTGGAATCCGGGCAGATCCTGCTGTGTCCGCAGTCTCTGGTGGAGCCTCACACTCCGTGCTGTGGCAGAGACAGGGAGGGGATGCTTGCTTAAGCAGCGAGTGGTTAGGGGGTGAGATGAGGGGGGCACGGGGAAGCCAGCAGACCCTGCTATGCCTGCAAGCCTATGCTGAGCTCCAGTCAGGGAGCAGAGGGGAGGGGCCAGCTCCATGGTGGAGCAGAGAGCCCGCCTAGCCCAGAGAGCATGCTGGGATGCTGGGGGATTCTGATTTAACTTAGACCAGCAAGGGGTCTGGGACAGACATTGTATAAATCTGTTTGAGCCAAATAAGTTAAGTCTGATATTCATTCAGCCAGGTTTATCTCAAACCAGTTTCAGCCATTTTGAAACTGGTTTATGTACACTGATCATCTGTTTTGTTACAGGTTTAAACCAGTTTCTGGTCACTTGAAGTAATTTATGTGTAATGACTGTCTCTAGCCCTATTGATCTAAATAGATCTTGAATAAGAGCTTATGTTTCTATACTCCATCCATATTCAGGAGGAAATAACTGAGCTCATAGGCTGTCACAATATAAAGAAAAGTTTACTCTATTTCCTTCCCATTTTCAATTTGTCTCCTATACTTTGTTCTTAATTTTGCCATGTTCTTATCGCATTCACTTTCATTTTCTTTTTTCCATTGCAGAGTCACAATTTTTTGTAGAATCACTAAACAATTATCTTAAAAGATTACTATATATTATGAAAGTAGCTGTATATTAAAATTATGTTTAAAAACCCACCCATACTTGTGTTACTGCTGCCAAACTAACTAAGGCACACTTCTGAAAATGAAAAATTTGTTCAGGAACTGATAGGCTTCCAAACTGCTTTAAAATTGTAAATATATCAATTAAACATTGTGTTCAATTGATATCTATATAAATAGTGGCATTTCATTTTAATCATGGAAGAACATGGAGGTTGGTGGGTTTTTTTAAATTGGAGAATTTGCAATTTTTAGCAGAGAAAACCAGGATCTTTGTATATCACTAACTAGTTCTGAATCAGCTCTTCCTTGCCTGAACTTCCTTCATATATCCTCTTTTCTTCCTTCTTCTCCAAACACTCATTCAGCCCTCCATTTGCTACCCCACCGTGCCTGCGCATCAGGTACAGCCAGACAAATCTGATTGCCCGTCATTAGTAACCTGGCAACACCCAGCTCTTCCACATGTGGGTACTTTTATCTATTAACTTTTCTGTAGTTCTCAGGGAAGGACAGAGACAAGACTGCTACAGTGATACAGTAAAAAAAAAAATTGTGTGCCAGCTTTCACACTTCATTCCTGTCACATTCACTCAACAAAACAACAGAGAAACTCAGACCAGGATAGAGAACTGTATCTCAAGGGGAAGAAACAAAACACAACACCTAATGAACCAACTCAAGAGATGCACCTAGCCTGTCACAATTTTGACTGATTATGGGAAATACCAGAGTGGTTGAAGTGTCCCCAAAGAAGTTTATAAAATATCCTGAGGGAAAAAAAATGGAAACATCCTGGCAAAACCAGGTTATGTGATCACTTCATCTATAATTTTATAAGAGGATTTGGCTGGGATATATAGCTTTGGTTAGAAGATAAAGCAGCAGATGGGACCTGAAACTATTAGGGGAGCTGATAAGAAGGATTTCAAAGAACATTTGCATACCATCTAATTTAAAGCCCCTGGGGTTGAATTGGCAATGCTGAGTGTGTTAGTTTAAAAATCTGCATGTTTATTAGCAGCTGTACCTGATTCCATGCCAATTAATACTTGAGCTCCCACAGGGTTAATATTAAGGTTTTCTATTGCTGTACTGTTCATTTTTATCTATGGCTTTGTTGGGGGGGAGGAGTATATCAATCACTATGTGCACTTTCAAGCTGTGTTTATATAATAATTAATTATTATTATTATAAGGCCACTATAAATCCCATGGAACTATGACAAACCTTGAAGAGCAATTATTAAAAATTTGGCAAATCATTTGTAGAAAATAAGCATCTTAAAACTAAGGCAGGCATGCTATGAAGCAGTGGGACCTACTACTTTTATTGCTTTCCTGTATCTGATTGTGTCTATACAGGTTCTAGTATCAGCATCCATCTCTGTAGCACCATTAATTACAGTGGAAAATAAACAACTCTTGATTAAGATCAAGATCCAGGAAAGGATTTAGACACCTAGGGCAGGTGGGGCCCTACTCCAAACTGAAAACCTTTGCTCAGCTGCTGCCTAATCGTAGATATCTTAGTTTTGACTTTTACATCACTCTGGTGCCTTGAGATGTGATTGTGTTTACATTCAGAAATGCAGTCTTGAAGGAGCTCAACAGTTGATGCCAAAACCTAATCAGGATACAGGTACTAGGTGTCCCACTGCTGAAATCCCCTGAAGGATTGGCAGCATTCTCTGAGCATATCAAATGCTCGCCAGCATGATTGCATTTTACACACAACCGAGTCGTGTCTACTGTTCTCTTTTAAAAGCAAGTCAGTAGTGAGGCTCAAATTTAATTCCCTTCTTTGCCTAATGGGATTCAAACCATCATCTCTTGCCTCCCTGAAGGGTGTCTTCTTTTGAAGCTGGGCCACCAGGAAGACGAGAATACAAGAATCACTGGGTCAGACAGTGTGCATAGTTAGAACGCTCATAGGAAGTGGAGGGAAAGCCTGCTGTCTGGTTCCTGTTGCACAGACTGTTCCTACATTTTATGTGAAGTCACTGGTTCTTCTGATCTCTAGGGGCACTTGTACGTGTGATGGGGTTTAGTTCTTAGGGCGGCATTCTGTGCCCCCTAAATTGAAATGGTGGGTTTTTAACTGAAACCCATTATTTAAACTTAGGGGTTTTGGTGAGTGTTATGGTGAAGGGCCCAATCCTTTTTTTTTTTTTTTGTGTGGAGCCTTGTGGTGGCCAGAACCAGAGGAGTTACTATCATGAGCAATAAATATATGCTTTTGGAGACATCCAGGCAGTTGTCTAGCAGTTAAGATTAGCTAATGTAAAACTTGCAAGTTTGCAACCTGCAAGTGGAATTTGTCTGTCACAATTTAACCAAAGTATTGAATCTAACTGTTTGCACTGATCATGGGACTGACTGGGCCCCCCAAATAAGCAAAACTACAAGATTAGCTTATCTAACAGGTTTTTTAAAGGTCAGCCATAACAAGATCTGTCCACCTAATACAATTAAAACATTCCAAGGAATCCAAGGAATAAGAAACCAAGGGGTTGAGCTTGGGCAGAGTAATGCTAATTTCAAACCTCAAAGTAGTGTGGTGTAATTTGCTTATTGGGTGAACTCGAGTTCGGGTGGTAACCTTTTATGATAATTTCTAACACCTTTTAATCCCGTAGGGTAACAGCTATAGGGCAAGATTGTGAGTAGTTCTAAAGCCAACAGATTAGCATAAGATAAGGCATAAAGGAATGCACATGTCAAGTGACCAGTTTGAATGATAGGACAGAAGGACCATCGCTGTACCAAGCCTGGACCCCAGACTCCCAGTGTAAGCAAGGACCGGACCCTGACCAAATGATCTTCCAGTGACCCCTCGGACAGCATTGATCAGGGACACCTGACTTCACTGGAACAACTTGACGCGCACCTGGCATAGAAGTACTGCCGATAAGTTGCCAACCCCATGTGAGAACTCTGTCATTCTGTCTATCTGTTGTTATTATTCACTATTAGCTCTTTATTACTGTACTAGCTGTTCGTCACATTAACCTTTCTGTTAACTGCTGTATGCCAAGCTATAAGTAAATTTGCCTTTACTTCACTCCCAACTCACCTCCTCGATCCCGAACCCAGCAGCCTAATGACTGATGCACTCACAGCACTTAGCCGGCCCGTGACAGAGCCTGCCTGTGGGTTGGGGGCAAGCTGCCAGTGGTCTGAGTGGCTCCTGAGCAGAAAGCCTTGGTCCTTTCCTCCATGGAGACAGAGACACTTGGGGCTACCCAGGTGCGTTGCTAGCAGGCCAGGTGATACTCCAGCTCAGAGGCAGTGCCCAACGTGATCCAACTCTTTCCTAACCCTGAGCTGGGGCACCACCCAGCCTGCTAGCAGCCCACCTGGGTGGCCCTGGGGGTACTGCCACCACAGAGAGAGGAACTGGGGCTCCACACAGCTCAGGGGCTGCTTGGCTTGCTGGCAGTTCACCCCTTGGCTGCAGAAGAGGTGGGAAGGCTCCGTCAAAAAAACCCAAAACACCAAAATCAGATCAGGTGCCTTACCACTTCTGCCTTCAGCAGGTGCTTTCTGAAGGCAGAAAAGGTGAGAGGCCCGATCCTTTTTCTCTGTGGAACCTGCCCACTTCTTTTGCAGTTGGGGGCTGAGCTGACTAATAGCTACAATCAATGTGTCATTGCAACGCATCAAGATGTATTTTAGTTTGCAACAACGCAAGCTCATTTTAAACCCCTGAAACTCCTGCAAATGTACAGCGTGACACCATTAAGCCACACAAAATAACTTTTCATCAGATGTACATGATAATGGTGTCATATGTACAAGTGCCCTAGGTCAATTTAATAAAGAAGCACCAGCTCCCACTCTTCCAGGCAGGTTTTAAAAGAAAGGGGTGAACACTACAGTGTTCTTTGAAAGGTTGGAAGTGGCCACTTTCAGGAGAGATTTCAAGGCAGTGGATCTTGAGTATAATCCTTGGAAGCAGCCTGAGGGGCAGAATTTGAGAGACACCACAGTGTTCAGCATGTCCTATTGGCTAACTTTAGGCAGCTGTTCAGACTGGTGCCTATTTTGAGGTGCCTAACTAAACTTAGACAGTGCATAACACAGAAATGTGGATTCCACTCTGGAAGTCAGATGCCTAATTTCCTGACTTCTAGGTGCCAAAGCTGGATCCAGCCATAGATCTAACGAAACTTTCATAGATACAATGAAAAATTAAGATTACATCATGGTAAGATACAATTCCAACAGCAGACCTAGGCTGGCAAGCATTTTGTATGCAGGACTCTGGGTACCTTTGAAAGAGCACTTTAAGAATCAGATACACTAATCAGAGGAAATACTTTTTACACCATGCCCAAAAAGACCTATGGAATTCGCTGCCATAAGCTATTCCTGAGGTTAAGAGTTTAGCAGGGTTTGAATAAGAATCAGACACTTATATCGATAACAAGTATCGCAAGCTATAAAACCTTTTTTAAAAAACAGCTTGGCAATCAGAAAAGCCTTCAAGACATAAATCAGTCATTGAATATTGG
This sequence comes from Caiman crocodilus, assembly GCA_030014935.1. Taxonomy (NCBI): domain Eukaryota; kingdom Metazoa; phylum Chordata; order Crocodylia; family Alligatoridae; genus Caiman; species Caiman crocodilus. Next base: position 99,283,161 of record JAGPOW010003648.1, read on the forward strand.
CTATTAAGGGGAATTTCCTTCTAACTATCCTGTAGTTCCTATGAAGCAACTACTGAGTATGCAGCAGCTTTCACTGACCCCAAAGATATGCACAGAAAATGGGCCATCTATTTCAATGCTTAGTTTTAGGTTTCTACGTTTAATCTCTTGGGTAGAATTTTCAAAAGTACCTAAGAGACTCAGTATCATAAGTTTTGTTACCATAAGTCTCTAAGGTGCTTTTGAAAATACACCATCTTGACCTTAATATATTTTGAGTAAATCATTAGAATGTACAGCTTGGGAATTAATATGTTGTGTTCAACAGTAATTGCATAGCACAGAGAAAAATATCATCTAAAAATATCCACTGATTTAAAGGGGTAAACAATTTTTTTTTTTTTTTACTAATCCAACGACCCTACGATGAAAGCTTTTCCATATTTCGGGATATCAAAAGCACAACCCTCCCTCCTTTTCCTTTTTTGATTTTCAGGTTTTTCTATTAAGGTAGTACTTCTGAGCAATGAGTTGTGGTACATATAACACGCTGGATTTCTGCTATATGGCATTATTAGACAGGTGATACACTTCAATAATCTTAGTAGTTACAGTGAAATTGCATTAAATGGATTGTGGGTGGCATGATTTGGGTTGTTTTGATGCTGACTAGGGATTCCCAGTGCCTTGCTGCATTTTGGCTAGACAGCTGATGTATTAGGCACTAGGGCTGTGTGAAATTTTGCTAGCAGTTTCATTTTGACACTGTTTTGACTCATTTTGAGCTTGAAACAGCAAAATTGAAATGAAACGGAGAGCTTCGAAACAGCCTTGAAACAAAACAAGGCAAGTTGAAATATTTCGAAGCTCAAGCTGGGCTTGCCTGCAGGGAAACAGAAATTAAAGTAAGGAGAGGGAGGCAGGAGGGAAGTGTGTGGTGGGGAGTGGGGAAGCGAAGGGAGGAGTGCTATCATTATTGATTGTGTAGCTGGCCAGTGACTGTCATCCTTTCCTGAGGTCCCTTCCAGTCCCAGTGCTCTGGGGGAGGGATGGAAAAGTGCATAAAAGGCAGCATTGTTTGAAGTGCCCTACTTCCTGCCTTGGTGTCAGGTGAGTGAGAGCACTCCTTAACACACATACATACAGTGTCACCCACCCATGTCACGAGTTTTGCCTGTCTGCACTGAAAGGTACAGGGCCCCAGAACCCAAAAGCCCTGCACCTATCTCCTTGACAGCTGGCAGGCTTTGTAGCCTCAGCAGGGGCTAGCAGGCCTGCAACTTTCACCCTGCTGCGCCTTAACACACGCAGTGTCACCCATGTCACAAGTTTTGCTTGTCTGCAGCTTGAGGTGCAGTTTCCCTGAAACCCCTGCACTGGCTACCATTCCTGCAAGTTTCATCCAAATCAGGCCAGAAATGACAAAGTTACAGGCTGTTTTGAGCTTCCCCGTTATAGCCGATGGGTGAAACAGAGTCGACATAGTGAAACTGTTCCGACAAAACAAAGCGGAACAGCAGTTTTGAATCAAAATGAAATTTGAAATGAAATGCTATTCCATTGAAATGCAAGTCAAAACAGAATTGTGCCATTTTGCAGAGCCCTATTAAGCAGTTTGGGTACTTGTACACGAGGTGGAGGTTTACTACTTCAGGGTTACATTCTATGCTCCCTAAATTGAAACTGAGTTTTTAATTGAAATGGTGGGTTTTGTTTTTCAGTCACTGTATACACATCATTGTCCTGGTGGCCACAGGTGCCTGCTGAAGGCAGAAGCAGCAAGGGGCCTGATCCTTTTTCTTTCCTAGGGGAGCCCGCCCGCCTCTCCCAGACCTGGGGATGAGCTGCTGGTGGGCTGAGTAGCCCCTGAGGTGTGAGTGGAGGTGGTCAGTCTTTCCCTCCATGGTGACAGCACCCCCTGGGGTGACAGCACCCCCTGGCTGGGTTACTAGCAGGCAGGATGCTGCCCCAGCTCAGAAGCACCGGATCCAACTTTTCCCTGAGCCTGCTGAAGCTTCCAGGGCCCTATGCACCATCCATACTGCCTTTTCCAGCTGCCAGCACACCCAGCCACCCTCCTGCCACCTCTCTGCACTGCTCCAGGGGCAAGTCAGCCCATTTCCAGGTGGCCCCAGGACTCCTGCTGGCAGCAGGAGCCTGCTTTGAAGAAGAAGTGGCAACAGGTCTGATCCTTCCTGTTGTGGAGCCTCCCTTGCTTCCCCAGGGCTGGGGGGTGAGCTTCTAGCAGGCTGAACAACCCTGAGTTGCGGGGGGGCCCCATTCTTTCCCTCTGTGGTGGTGGTGCCCCCTGGGGCTGGCTGAGCAGGCTGCTAGCTGGCCAGGTGCTGTCCGAGCTTGCAGGCAGCCAATCCAACTTCCCCAGCTTGCCTGGGCTTCCAACAGCTTGCACATTGCCCCCACTGCCTTCTCTTGCCCCCAGCACACTGTGCTGCCCTCCTGCCAGCCTCCCACACTACCCCTGAGGAAAGCCAGCCTGTTCCCAGGTGATGCCAGGTGTCCTGGTGGCCATAGGTACCTGCTGAAGGCAGAAGTGGTGAGGGGACCTGCTCCTTTTTTTGGCAGAGGCTGCCCACATCTCCTGTGGCCAGGGGCGGGGGGTAAGCTGACATTAATGGCTGCAATGTTCCAAGTTGCAATGCTGCAAGCTAAACTATGTTGGGGTGTGGTTTAGTTTGTGACTACGCAAACTTGTTTAAAACCCCCAAAACTCATAATGGTGTCACACTTTACACATATAAGCCACACAAAGGGAAATTTTCCTCATGTGTACATGGTAAGTTTGACATACCCTCTGTTAGTTTTACCAAGTTATAGAGAAGTTAGATAAGGAAGGGGAAAAAGGTATAATTTTTTGTATATGCATTTGGGCATCGGTGGCAATGATCATTGCTCCACTCCCCTGCAAATCTTATCTACAGCCACAGCCCACCTACCAATCAACTTGAGCCCTTCCTCCCCTTGAATTGCACTAAAAAAATCTCTGGTTGATCCCAAGAAGCAGAGGATGATGCAGTGAGGTCACTGCCTTCTACCTCTTGGCAGGGAACCATACATAAAAGTTAAATACTGGTGGCCAGTGTACTCAGACTGCTGCCAAATACCCTGGTTAAAATTTGGCCACTGTTGGAGTCACTAAGTCTTGCCGCTGATTTTAGTGGAAGCAGGTTTTCACCCCCAGCCAGAAGAGTTCATCTCTATTCTGACTGAGAGAAAAAGTAACAGAGACACTGATCTATAAAGGAGCTACAATACACAGGATCATTTTGAGGCTGGGGTTGTATGTGAGAAGACATTGCACATGCTTTCTAATGGCACAGTATCTGCAAGAGGGCCTGTACGTGGACCTGTTGTAAGACAGGTTTTATATTAATAAAACCTGCATTATTCTGCACTCAGTGTTTTTTGTTTGTTCATTGCACCAACATGCTACTAGACATATTCAGGGATATGTACTTAAAATCTTAACATACGGGGACCCAGGGAGGCTGCAGAGCTAAAGAAATCTTTTGAGGACTGACACCTTTTCTTGGAAGCATTTATCACCCACAACTATTGTTCCCAGAGTTCAATTCTGAACATGAACCTAACAATAACTTCCCAGCAACCTCTGTCAACCACAGTGCTCTCTCACTCAACACCATGAAAAGACCAGGATCTTGCAAAGTGTCTTGAAAATTATCACATCCAGGCTGAGGCAAACCCAGGAGCTGAGTGAATTTCACACTGAATAACCCTTGCTGAGGATGCCCTTTTACTTGCTAACCAACCCTGCTTCTGTCAGGAGACCACTGTGTCATGCCAGGACACAGGCAGCCAGGTCTGGGGCTACCTGAGGAATTGAGATACCAACCAGGGTCAGGAGGGATGAGCAGAATCAAGGGACAAGCTGGGCCAGGAAGCTAGGAGGTCAATCCAAGAGTGGCATCTGGGAGCAAACTAAGCAGGGAGTGGAGTCAGAAAGCAAGTAAAGAAACCAATAAAGCAGTCTTGAATCAAACTAAATCTTGCTGCCCAGATCCCCTGCACAGGGATTTATATGGGGGGGAAGCAGAGGGTCAGCTGACCCTGACTGGCCACTCGGTTAACCAGGAGTGGGCAGAAGGTTAGGTCCATGCTGGAGGCTTCAGCCCAGCCTTGTCCTGTTTGTGTTCAGGTATGAGGTGGCTAGTCTTGTCTATCTTAGTGGCTGCTATGGCCAGGCTAAGGTCCCAGGTTCAAATCCATGAATTGCACTGATGTCAGCTCAAACATGTTGCTTGGTAGAATTAGGAAGGAGGGAAGATGCACCCTCTTTGAGGGCAGACTATAGTAGATATATGGTGACCTTCTGGGGAATCCTCTGCAATACTTGTATACAACCCCATAGCTATTTTTGGGGTATAAATCAGTGGTACCACCTAACCTTTATTTTGCTGTCTCCTATGGGTTAACTATAATCAGCTGCAGCACTTGTGCAGGATGGTCTTACCATATTTACTCAAATCTTAGATGAGGTTTCCCCCTTTAAGCATGCAGGGAAACGCCACTTTTGGATTGTGCACAAAGGAACAGGGATGCAGGCAGCTTCTGTGGTTCTAGCTCGAACCTGGAGTCAAGGCCAGACCTGCTCCCCTGCCTGTTCTGTCCTGCAGCAGGGGCTGGACCTGCCAGGCTTCTGCTGTTGCTACCAGGCAGGGCTGGAACAAATACATGCTTTGTGCCCCAGGCTGGAGCAGGGCCTGAGCCTGCCAGTCAGAGATGCAGCCAGAGCAAGGGGAAGCAAAGGGAGGCGGGCATGTTGTGACAAGCATTTGGTGAAGACAGGTGGATGGGGCAAGGTGTTGGAGGGGTAGGGGCAGAGGTCAAGCTGCTTGATTTCCCCCGCTACTGCCTCCCTACCACCTGTCCTCTATTGTCTGTCCCCTAATGCTTCCCTCTGTGCTTCCTGTCAAGCCACCTGGCTCCCCACTGCCTGTCCCCACCATTGCTTTCCCTGTTGCAACAGTGAGGGAGATAAATTTAAGACAATGTTCCAATAATTAGATTCTAGCCATGGAAAATTGTAACAGAATTATACATTCTGAATCCAGTTACTGGGGGGGCATCATCTTAAATTCAGGGTTGTCCTTTATTGGGTAAATAAATTGTTATTATGATTATTAATTGCTTGCATTGCAGTAGCAATCATAGCTGAGAACCCTGATAGAGGCACTCTACAAAGGCATAATCAAAAGATGGTGCCAGCCCTAATGAGTCCCGTCGCTAAAAGTCCTTTCTTTTTACTCTTTTTCTTCTTCTTTAAGGCTCAGGGTCATGTTACACTCCTGTGGGATCTCTGCTCTTAGAGAGCCTTGCTTTCACCTCTCTTTAAAGCTTTTGAGTCTTATGTTTTCTTATAACCACTCAACCAAAAACACAGTGAAAAGAAAAAGAGAGCATCAGGCAGTGGTTTACACAGAGAGAAAAGAATAGCTGTAGGCTAACGTGTTATTTCCATAAATTAGACACTGATGGCCAGCTGGCTGATGACATACAGAATGCACCCAGGAAAAGCATCCAGAGTTTAAAAGATTTATCAGTTTTCAGATTCATTCTCTCATAAGTGAATCAATTGGCTTTGTTAATAATATCTTATTATTTAGGCAACATTGTACTGTGCCCTGAAAAGAACAATGGTTATATGTACTAGTTAACTGGCTATTACATTGCAGGGACACGAACACTGAAGGGAGCAAGTACTAGATTTAGTGCATTTACTGAATGGAAAAAAAATCATACCTTTAATTTAATTTATGCATGCTCTTTAATGTAGTAACCACCCACATGTTGACAGAGTACAGTCTGAGCTTCAGGCTACCGGGCAATTTTTCTGGATTATTCGCAGAGGCTATGATCCTTCTCTGTTTCCAAAAATGGGCCTGTCCATTAATCTACCTGCTGTTAATAAGATATCTGCAAGAGGTGAAACTACAAGAAGCTTTCAGAAGCTGTAAGCAGGAAACATTTTTTGTAAAACCGACTTGAATGAATTTAGCACCACAGAGCAAACCAATATGCAAATACGAATCTCATTTTAACAAGCTCTGCATTCCTTTAATCAATTAACACCCACTCAATCACAAATAGATCAGAGAGTTAAGGAGGAAAGCACCCTTAGAATGGTTAAACTGATTTAAACTTCAGTTCTAGAACAGTTTGAAATCACTGATGCTCACCTGAGGTATACTTGTGAGTGTACTTCCATTGCTTGCAGTGGAGGTATCATGATTTATACTAGATCATTATAGTTATTCAGAGTTATGATTTTGGCATCTTTAAAAATAGAGATTAGACTTGTTCCAAAAACCTGGATATAAATGTTTCTGGGGAACTTTAGAGGCATTTGAGATCTCAGTTTGAATCAACAACAATAATTTCCAAAGGTTTTTGGTTGTAGCTGTGTTGGTCCAAGGACATAGGCAGGCAAGGTTCTTTGGGTAGATGTGGTATCTTGTATTAAACCAACTTAGTATTGCCAATGGAAACCTTTTTCAAGAGGGGTCAGCTCATATATCTTCTAGAATGTGGGCTATGCAAAATGCTGATCAGGATCTTGGGCATATTTCTATTAAAAATTATAATCTTCGGGATGGCCAAATTATCCACCACTAGAAGTGCAATAATTTTAATACAGTTAGTCCAGCAGGTAATTTGGCCTCTTATTTTGTAATTCTCCCTTTACTTCTCTGTGTGGTGGTCTGCCATGTGCATCTCTCATGTTTGGTGTATATACGCAACATGTATCACCTCTAGGGTATTTAGCACCGCCTTCCTGATTTTACTATTGAACAGTATATTGGTAAGGAAAGCAGATTGGTTGCAACAACATCAGAAATGACCGCTGTAGTGGGACTCTGTGAGTGTACTTCCCATCACAACCTTATTGCCAATGTTTTGCTCTTAGGCAGAGGGGTAGTTTGCCATGTTAGTCTGAAGTCAGTCAGAAAGCAGGAAAAATATGTTTGTGCTCTCTCTCGAAATATCTCATTGAGTTAATCTGCAAAACTGAATAATGTACCCTGTCTTCTTGCTCTTGTACAGCCATTTGGGACTCTCAAGAAGTTTCATAGATTGCTAGGGTCAGAAGGGACCTTTAGATCATCAAGTCTGACCCCCTGCCCTAGGCTGGAAAGAGCCTGAGGTCAGGTATCTCCAGCTTGGTGCTTGTCTAATCTCTTCTTGAATGCCTCCAAGGCAAGGGAAAGCACCACCTCCCTTGGAAGCCCATTCTATATTTTGGCAACTCTCACCATAAAGAATTTCTTCCTGATGTCCAATCAAAATCTATTCTCCTTTAGTTTGTAGCCATTATTTCTAGTAACTCCGAGGGGTGATCTAGTAAACAGATTATCCCCTGTTCTCTGCCAACCTGCCACAATGAGACAGCCACAAGAGCTCCTTTTGCGGAGGCCAGAAAGATTCAGGTCCCTCTATCTGTCTTCACAGGATCTTACCTGCAGGCCCTCAACCATATGAGTAGCCCTCCTCTGACCCCTCTCAAGGTTATCCACATCCCTCTTGCAGTGCAGCGCCCAGAACTGGACGCAGTACTCCAGCTGTGGCTTTGCCAATGCCACATAGAGGGGAAGTATCACCTCTCTAGACCTGCTCGTGATGCACCTACTAATGCAAGAAAGAGTACAATTAGCCTTACTTATTACCTTGTCACATTGGCGGCTCGTGTTCATTTTTGTGTCGACTATGACTCTGAGATCCCTTTCCACTATCGTGGTACTCAGAACAGTACCTCTAAATCTACAAGTGTATTGGAGATTCTTTCTCCCCAGGTGCAGCACCTTGCATGAATCCTTGTTAAGATTGTTAAATGACATGAATGCATGAATCATTGTTAAAATGCATCCTATTCTGATCCACTCACTTCTCCAGTCTATCCAAATCTGCCTGAATTCACTCCTTGCTCTCCAGTGTGTTTACTGTACCCCATAGTTTGGTGTCATCTGCAAATTTGGACAGACCGCTTTCAACACCCTCATCCAAATCACTGATGAAGATATTGAACAGCACTGGCCCAAGGACAGGACCCTGGGGGACAACACTGCCCACATCTCTCTAGGGAGAAACCAACCCATCCACCACCACTCTCTGGGTGCATCCCATGTCAGGTTTTTACCCAACTTACTGTGAAAAATAATCTACTTCACAGTGAAATCACAGCTTCTAAATTATTTACTTACTTTATCCACTTAGTCATTTCTTCCACTTGCTGTAGTCCAAACTAAGCAGTGTTTTATTCACTCAGAAACTCAGCTTCTCAAGTGTTTTTATTGGTCAATACTGCAAAAACCTCAGGTGTTTCTTTATTCAGAAAAGCACACAAAACCTTGATTAAACAAAAGTTGGTTGCAAATTGCAACCTCAGGAAGGATATAACAATATTCTTACCTCAGTCTCATCTACAGGTAGGCAAAATGTTATGACCAAAACTGAATTTTTAGTGGAAAATACAGATTCAGCAACAATATATTAGAAGTTTTTTTTTCTGGATGTGCCAAACTATATACAGCATATACTATACTAGTAGTTATAGAAATAAAATGAAAGACATATTTTCCATGTTGAACTATTTCATTCCAACATCTTTTAAATGAAGCATTTTGATTTTTTTCAGTTTGAAACAAATTGTCATTTACAGGTTTCTTTAAGTTTTCGTAAAGAGTTTAACAAACACTCAGGGCACTTTTACACGTGCTCTAGGGATAGTGAGGGGGGCATGGTGCTTTAATTAAACTGGCTCCAAGAGTTTTAGTTAAAGTGATCCTGGTGCTATTTTGAAGCATGGGAACACTGATACATGAGACTCAGGGGCAGGCTGAGGTGCAGTTATTACCACACTCAGCAGACGCGATTAATTGAGTCTGCTCTGAAGGGCTGTAATCATACCAGGTCGAAGAAGCCTCTGCGCTCATGTACAGGGGCCTTCAGAATCAAGCAAAAACATTTTGGTGATGAGATGAAACATGTTCAATGCGACACAAGCTTTTTCCAGTTTTTGAGTCCATTGAAAACTTCTCAAAATCTAACATTTTGGCTGTTTTTTGGAACAGCCAATGAACAACAAAGCCATAAAAATCAGTTATTTTCACAGCTCTCTTCTCAATCTCCCCACGCTGTGCTTAGGCCTAGGGGTCCCTCAAACCCCACTCATCCTTTCATCTGTACATAAGTAGCCCTGGGGCCTTGAGTGAGCCCCCTGCCCATGATGAATGCTTTCCTCAGTGTTCAGTCGTAATTTCAATATGAGGATTTTTAATACATAAAAATCCTAAGAGTGGTGACTTATGTGACAGACATGGTAAACCTTCATTAATGAAGTGGGAAGGAATGGACTTTTTGCAGTGCTTCTTGGGAGGTGCAGCCTAAGAAGATGGCCAGCAAAGGTAATCTGAAGACGCCAGTGTCTTACCTAGATTTTGCCTGTGCTGTTGGCTTTTATATTGCATAGTCTGAGTTAGGGTACTCCTACAGTGACTTATGGCAGCCTCCCCATGGATGCCATAATGCTGAGTGCTATGTGTGCCTCTGCCCCATGCTCCTCTTCCAACCTGTAGTTTATTTGTGAACATAAGAAAGAGACAGCTCATTGCTGTGCTTTCAAACTCAACATTGTTGTGCGAGGCAACTAATTCCTTGGCTTGTTCTTCCTTTGCAATATTTGTGGAACATTGTTTTGAAAATCAGTCCCAGTGCAGGTTGCAAAACTGTATTTATGTGCCCAAATTCAAATTTGGGATATCTATAAAACCTGAAGGACTAAAATAAAAAAAAGCATATTATTTATTTATTTATTTGGAATAATTCAAATTCTTAAATGTTATTGTATTGCCTGCACATCCATCTTCTGTTACAGAGATTGTATAATACTCGGATATTAATCTGGCATACATCACCCAAAAAATATTGATCAAACTGGTTCTTCTTCCCTCAAAGATTTACAACAGCAGGTCTTCCCAATAAAATAACTCATAAATCAACAAAGAAAATCTATCAAGGAGTCAAATCAATTGCTGGACTTGGGTTAAACAATCCTCTTCCAAGTCATAGGGCTGATGTAGGTTATACCCTCTCCATTCTAGGTAAATATTTTCAGTCTCGCTGGGTCAGAAAATACTGATAGTGCCCTTGTGCATAGTTTTTAGTTTTATCAAAAATGGCCCAAGGACATGGAGATGCAGCTGTTTCCTCTCCTGACATACATTTTTAGTTTCTACAAATTCTGAACTCCTAGCTAGTGCTGGTGGACTGAAGTTTGGGAATAATATAATTTTAGTTCTTTTAAACACTTGTTTGTATTTAGCTCTTGCTTCTTCAAATTCTGGTTACAACCACTGGTTTCTGGAATGCTTCCATTACAGCTATCATACTCCATGTTTTTTTGTGGTTCCCAGGAGCACTTTTCACCTTAGCTTTCACATGTCAGTGAGATCAGAAATTTCTTTCCTTGCCAGCAACCTCAAGTTTCTGGATTTATTTTGGATTTCCAGATGCTCAGTTTATCTATGCAATATCAGATTTGACCATGCAAGCCTGTCTTTTATGTTATGTAGGGTTTTCTGAGATTATTTTATGTCACTTTCATTTTTACTGCCTGTCATTTCTTATTCAGTGCGATAAATCAGTTCCCACTTTCAGAGATGTCAGGGAGATCTGAAATTTATCAACTCTTTAAGTTAGTTCCTCAAGCAATTTGTTAATGGAATCATCCTTTTTCCTCCTGCAGTGTTATCTCTGTTAGCATTTTGTGAACCTGATATTCTAAAAGAAGTAGAAATTCAGTCCTCTTTGATGTGGAAATGGACTAAAATTTCAAGGACACTGAAGTTAGGACAACCAACTCCTTTTATTGGGAAGCTAATACGGAGATGCTAAGACTTCTCCGTGAACCTATGTGAAGTCCAACTGAGCTCATGTAGTGTAGTTGCTCTGCTTTTAAACACAGTTGGAGGGCTAGTCTATATTAGAAAAGACGTACTAGTGTGACTAAACCAATTTAAAATCAATCTAGTTACACTGATGCAATCCACTAATTTAAGCGTAAGATCAGGTCAGAGATTTTTCTAGTGGAGTGCTTTTTCAACAGAACTTGTAGTTTCTGCAAAAGCAAATATTTCAACTTCACCAATATTTTATAAATTTCCCAAACCAAAACAAAATATTTAGGTCAAGTTTAAATAACTCAAACCAAAATACTTGGTGTAAATGAACAAGCATATTTCATTATGACATCAAAGAGATAGAGTTTGGTTGAGGAACCAGTAGAGGAAGATGGAGACATGAAGGCCCTGAACTACAATTCACAGAAGGAACTAAAACAGATCAACAACAGATAATGTTGTACCAAGCCAGACCAAAATGTTTCAATATGGTTCAACACAGCACAATAAAACATTTGGTTTTGGAAATGTCAAAATATTTTGTTCTGATGAAAAGAGTTCAAATGAAATGTTTCAACATTTCAAAATCAAAATTCTTTCAAACAATGTCTTGTGGGGAAAAAACCCCCAATTTTTGGCTTAATTTGGGACTGAGTTTTCTAAAATACTGACATTTCCAAAAACTGACAATTTCTGATCCTTGCATTTATCAGTTTAGCTTAAACTGTTAAATTAATAATGGCAACTAAACCAATTTAGGAAAAATTAAAATGGTTTGACTATGCTAAGGGCCTTGCTACACATTCAAATTAATGATGGATAGAAACTAGGTATAAAGTCGTTACACATATTCAAGCACTTATTTTGTAGCTGGTTGGGTCTTTTCGTAGGCAGGTGGACATTTTTATGGTATGATAATTACTTTGCAATTATGGCCAGTCTACATTTATTGCATAATTAATGAGTTAATTGCATAATATGCAATATGTGGCAGTGTCAACAGAGTTTGCACTGGTTTAGCTAAGTCATTTTCGAATTGGTTTGGATTTATGCACAAGTTTCTAGGAAAGACCAGGCCAATTTTTGTTCTTTTTTCTTTATTTCTTTTCTTTTTTTAGATGCATAACCTTTCTGCCAAGCACTAGGCAGCAGGAACAAGGACTGGCTTCCAATTTAGAGGCTTACACAAACTTTCTATTCTGACCTGAGCCCTCACCCAGAAATCCAAGAAATGAAATTTTTATGGGGTGTTCCAAAGTGACTATATCTTTCCAACGTGCAAGCAACATTTAACTACAACCAGGTTTATAAAAAAGGAAAGGGGATAAACACACAACCCAAAAGAAAACCTTAACTATTAAATATTCGCTGAAACCTCAAATAGTTAGTAGTGTTTCTCAGTCGCTAACAAACCAACCCAGGGGCACTACTACCTAGCCCTGTCTGCTAAGTGGGGCAAATTGGTGCCACTACTTTTTATTGCTGTACACACATGTCCATCCACATGAGTTTTGGTGTGGGGCAAAATGCTGTCATTTTGGCAAACTGCTGTTTCCCCACTCTTGCTGGCTCCTGGCATGCTGGAGGAACTGGGGCAGAACTAGAGGAGGGGACACACTCTGGCAGGCAGCCAGAGCCTCTCCCAGGAGGACTAAGCCTCTGTGTCTGCCAGCGCCTGCCCCTGTAGTGTGTGCCAAACATTTTTTTTTGGAATTTTTTTTGTTTTGTTATCAGGAATAAAATGATGGGCATGCAAAGAGGTTTGGATCAGGCTAGTGAGTACTGACCCCTCAGGCTATGTCCAGACAAGCATGGCTGTGCAGTATGTGACAAGTCTGTGGCACCACATACTACACATTCAGGCATTTCCCATACTGCTACCTTGCACTGTAGGGGCATGTTTTGACTTCTGGAGATCCAGGAGTAAAAAAAAAAACCATGCAGAAAGAAAGCAGTGCAGCGCACATGAGGACTGCATACAGCATCCAAAATCAGAACCTGGCCAGCCGGAGCCATGCTCTAGCTGCCAGCCAGGCTCTAAGCCTCAGTAGCGACAGGGCAGCAGCTTCCCTGAGCCCCAGCCTCCTCTTGCCCACCTGAGGTAACCTGCCGCACAACAGAGGGCACATGGCCTAGGCATTCCCCAGGGACAAGCAGCAGTGGCACAAGGTGTCCCACAGCTAGTTAATTGTCTTTGGGGAACCAAATGTCTGTGCTAGTTTGGACATAGCCTCAGTGACCACTGCGATGCTTTCAACATTGCTGTGCTGAGAAACTGCAGTTTTGAATGAGAATTTGTATTGAATCTTAGCAGTGCAGTCACCTCTCAAGTTCATGGAAGAGAAGTCTATCAAGAAGGGGAGAGGATGGCTCAGGATATTAGTGATGAGCTACAGAAACTTTCACCTCTTAGAGGTGAACAAAGTACAAACTCTGTCTAAGTCAGTTGCAGGTGATGAAAGCAACTGCCATCCGCTGGAGGCTATTCATTTATAAAGCACAATACACATTCATGATACCTCACATACAGTACCCTGTGAAGAAAGGTGCATCATGCAGCAGAACCCCTAATTTTGGAAAGAAGCCATCGCAGATGGACTTTTTGCAAGAGAAATTCACTGCCGGCTGAAGATTTGGACGCAAAATACACCATTTTGTCAAAAGTGGGGTCTATTAAATGACCTGAACTAAGCTATGAATAGTTTTTTTCAGGAAATTACATAGAGAAAGACATCCCCTGTTTTCACAGAGTCCTAAAACTCATCCCCAGTGATCAGCATTCATGTTTTCAATATCAGCACAGAGGCTAAGGACTGCAGATGCAAGATCCTTATAAAACAGTAAGGAGGTCTATTGACAAGGCAAGATAGAGAAACAACTATACTTGGTGGCTATTGATGCTATTAGTTTGTGGCTGTCATAACTTTAATCTCCATTATTGTCAATGTCATGTCTCCCATTGGCATGACCTTCACTCTGGATTCAGTGCCTGGAAGCATCATAGTGATGAACAGTCATTTACTTGAAAGTTTGAGTTCTGTGAGAAAAACCCTGCTTCAGCTTCTTCCAGAGGCCAAAGGGCCCCTTTCCATCATTTTCTACTGATGGGCAGTGACCTCCAAGAGGTCACTATATCCACTGTTCTCCGTTATCCAAAGATGCCTGAGCAAGGCAGGTTATGACCTGAGCTCACACCACAGTTTAGGTCAGCAGGATGAGGGAAGCATTCCCATTGGCCACTCACCATACTACAAGAGTATGTGCCACTCTCATACTACATGCTAGCTGGTCATGATTTTTAAGCATGGCCTCATGCCAGGTTTATACCTACAGTTGCCCTATTCTTGGGGGCTACATATACACTGAATGGGGATTGGAATAAAACAACTTGATTCTCATTTATATCAAGGCCAATTTCAGCCACTCTAGTAATGTAATGAAATTTGAAAAAACCTGCACGTAAATGCTCCTATATAGTGTTACAGAAAAGCCTTCATGTAAACATGAAAGCAGGTCGCTTGTTCTTTGTGGGCTATAACATCAAAGTAACCATGGGAATTCATGCTTTATTAAACAGAATGATAATAAAAGGTTTAATTTAAACCCATAGTGATATATATTGCGAGGCCTAAATACACTAGGAGGCCACATCCAGATGAGCGCAGATGTGTGGTATAGGACTGCCACACACTACACATGCAGGCATTTCCTATATTTGCAGTACAGCATTTTTTTTGTGACCCCAGGAAATACCAGGGTCAAGAAAACGCAAGCCAAAAAAAAGTAGGGTGGCATACGTGGTGGCAGGATTTGCTTCCCACAACTGGAGTATGGCTGGCCAGGCTCCACTCCAAGCTGCAGGAGTGCCATGGCTGAAGCTGCCCAAGGCCCCCCAGAACCTCAAGTAAAGCTGAAGGGGCCAGCACAGTTGTTGGCCCCAGCCTTCCCTATTCACACCCAAGGTGTGCCACTGCTACTTGTCCCTGGGGAAACAAATGGCCATGTTTGTGTGGACATGGCTTGACAGAGGATGAGCTGGGATGGGGAAGGGCATTGGCTAGTGTAAGTGCTAGTAAAAGCTTAAGATGTAATGTACAAATTGCACCATTGGGAAGGAAATAGCCTACTGAGCCTTCCAAGCTCCAAGCAGCCTCTCTCTTAATTTAGGATTGTTTTTCCAAGTATATAACCCAATAGCGACAGAATCTCCCATTCAAAGGCTTCAAACCACTTTAAAAGCAAGAACAAATTTAAACTTGCATCTGTGAGGTAGGTTGCTCCATTTCTCAATGGATTTTTTTCCCCCAAATCAGGTTCAAATAATGGAACTTCCAGCACTTCTCCAGGGTAATTATGCTTTAGTCAGATAGATTGTAAGAACTTTTCTAATATTCATCTTAATATACTCTTATTTACCTTTGTTCATTTTCATCCCATTACTCTTAGTTACATGCCCTTGGGTCACCTTAAACAATTTGCTCCTTAGTTGGCATGCATACCATTTAAATATTTATAGGCACTCATCAGTTAGTCAAGGTATACATATTTAGTTCTTTTAATCTATCTCCATAACTCAAATCCTTGAAGCTCTTCAATCATTTTTGTTGCCCTTGCTACTTAAAGCTATTTCTACATACAGTATTTTAACAAGAACTAATTAATCACGTTATAGCTAAGTTCAAATGACTAATGTGTAGAGGGATCCGGCTACCTGATGCTTTCAGAAGTATCATTTTAGTTGAAGTTTTCCTTTTAGCAACTTTAGTTCAGAGACAGGCTGTCCAAAAATAACATTTTTCATTAATGAAATGAGAGAACGTACTTCAGGAACTAGTTAGTGGTCAACACCAATGAGACAGCATGTACCAACATTTACTACTAAGTCCTGTTCAACTTACAATAGTTTTACCTTATAACAAGAGTCGGAAATAAATGTTGTACTAGATGGCCAATGCTGCACTTCAGGCAATGATCACTGTTCAGTGTAGAACAATGTAATATGAATTGTCATAGCTTCATTCAATGAATTTCTCCCTAAGTACTAAATAACTAGCTTGAATTGTCTCAGCTGTTGAATCTCTGCTAAAGCATCTGTCCCTTTCTGTCATCTGGAAGTAAGAGTGGCATTTAAGGCCACATACAGCATTCACTGAAGTCAACGGGCATCTTTCTATTGACATCTGAGGTTACTGGACTGAGTGTCAAAGTTCAATTTGAAGTTCTAGTCAGTGTGAACTTCATCCCAAACTCAGCATTGTAGACATCACTATCTTGTAAGAACACCAGGGGTATAGGTTTAATGAGCTACGCTTTGAGACAAAATAGCATATTTTAACGCTATTTTTAGGCATAATGGAAAAGGAGAGAATTTTGATATATAGTGACCAATGCCTTTAAAATTTGCATTTCCCCCCCTCTCCCAACTCTCAAACTATGATTATCCCACTGCCAGCCAAGCAAAGAAAGAGAAGCAAAAACCTTGTAACAGGGGGCCTGCTCCAGGCTGATCTCACTGTGGCCCGCCCACCTGTTTCTGGGCTAACTGCTCGCCTTCTCACCCATCATGCCTTGTTGTTAATTAGTTCATAGATGTAATTAAGCTGCAGGCTGCCCATTTCCTGCCCTGATGCCAGGGGGCGCTATCTGCAGCTCCATTCCTCCCCTACACCACAGCCCAAGCCTCGCAGATGGCATCCAGATGTTCTCACAATCACCAGCTCCACGCTGGGCCCCGTAATCCTCCTATCAGGACCACTCTAAGAGCCCTCCATTCCAGCGGCCTAATCTGCCTTCATTCTTGGCAGCATAGCTCCCTGAGCTGCTTCCCCCTCACAGGTGTGTTCCCCTCCACCCCGGGACCTTGGGCGACTAGCCTTGGCGCACCTCAAGGCCAGTTGGAACCCCAGGCCCTCGGCTCTGGGTGTTCCTTGCAGTGGGCCCCCAGGCCTCTGACCCTTCTGGTCCTGGCCCCAGCATGGGCCAGTCAGGGGAACGTTCAGACAGGTTCCTGAGCCTGTGGCCCCACTCTCTCTCTTTGCGGTCTTCCTTCCAGACCCTGCACCCAGGGTTAACCCACCCAGTTGTGGGGGCTAGGGCTTAAGGTGCCCCAACCTGCCTTTCACCAGGGTGGTAACTGGCCTAGTATTTCCTGGGGGCCCCCATGGCACTGGGAGCCCCACCAGGCCACCCACTCCTGGCAGGGTGCAGTTTTAGATCATGCCCAGGACCAGGAGCCTCCAAACCTCTCCTACAACTCCTCCCTTACCTCCAGATGATCTCAGCAGCCCCCTGGCCAGGCAATGTTGTTGCCTGACCTCCAGCAGCTAAACTGCCCTGTTTATATGGGCAGCCCTAGATTCAAAATGGCTGCCCTCATCAGGCACCTGCCAGCTGCTAGCTCCAGGCCCTTGAAGTGGCAGGCACCCGCAGTGCCCTGCCACACTTGTTTGAAGTCTCATGAAAAGGGATTTCATCTGGCTGCTCTTATTCAATGACCTTCCTTTCTTACAGTAAGAAATCAGAAATTGGTTATTTCACCAAAGATAAAAACCTCTGTGCTACCTTCTCAACTGCAGCAAGCACAGGATTTGGGCAAGTTGAGGGTCTAGATGATCATTTTAACTGGGCATTTCTTCTTGATCCTTTTATATCAGCCTTAAGAAGTTTTGATGGTGGAAGTCTCAGAAAGACTAGTGATTTGGGGTAACACTGAAGTTCATACATGTACCCATCTGCGTCAAGTGAAGTATGTGCTCAAATATCTTCCTGAACCATAGCCAGAGCCAAAATTATGTTACTCATTGTAACATCTGAAAGGAAATCCCCTGGCCTGAAGGGGGACTGGCAATACAAAAATACAGGCAACATCCATATATTTCAATTATTTATTCATTTAAATATTAAATGCAGCTCTAGGACAGTTGAAACCAAGATACAAAGCAACACAATTTCTCTAGCTTTTAACAAAAAATAAATTGATTGTTAGATATTTCCTTTTTCTGGCTTATAAGTATGCCAAATGAGTATAATCATGCTCATTCCCTTTTTGAATCACTAATGGCTTTATAAGCACTCACCTTTCAGAATTTTTATTGCTTTTGTACTGGGGAACAAATACTTCTCTCCAATTTCAGCTACACTGTGCTTTGTGGATGCTATATTATACAATAACCTTGTTTTTTATGGCTTTCAGTGACACAAAACAGCCAGACTATGCCTCCTTTGATTTCAGTCACATCTCAGTCAACTTCATGATTTCTATGTGGCTACTTGTAGAGTAAGATATTGCTTAGCGAATGCATCTACATGGGATATTAAGGTGAAAGAATAAACTCTGGAGCTGTTTGAGCCAGAATAACAACTCTCAGGTGCAGCGTCTACACATGTGCCCAGGACACCTAGGCTCTGGGAGGCAACAGTGGGCGGCAGAGAGCTTGGTTGGGACACAAGGGTGTAAAACCTGAAGAGCTGCCTGGCTAGATGGCAGCAGGAGTCTGGCCCTCACCTGGTCACTGTCTACACATGCATTTCAGTGGAGTTTATTACTCCACCGTAAGATAGTACTTAGCAACTACTGTTGCTAAGTACTATCTTATGGTAGAGTTAATTAATTTCCTATGCCCAAATACTGGCATTTGTGTAGACAGTGAGGCTTTACTGTGGAGCTAATTGGTTAGCTCCACGGTAAAACACATGTGTAGATGGATCCAGTTGGTGTATCCCATGAGCGTGCATGTGTGATTTGTGGCACCATCTGTGGTGCTGCACACCACATCCACCGTATATGCAGGCATTCCCCACACTGCTGATTTGCAGCATGGTTGGTTTTTTTCACGCTGGGAGATCCCCTACCCCACCTCAGGCAACTTGCAGGGGCATTCCTTTGGGACAACTAGCAGTGGCACAAGCACGTGCCACTGCTAGTTGTTCCTGGGGAATACATGTTCCCACTTGTGGGGACACACTCAATGAGAGAAAAAATGGCAGATTTTACACCTTGAGACACTTGGGAAAGTTAGGCCAAGTGGACTAAAGGTATAAATTTAAAGTGATTTTTTTTCACTGGATTAAACTCCTACAGAGACCATTTTATGCAGAAAGCAGCTTTAATCTGATTAAGTTTACTCCAATCAGTTTCCCCGAGTTTAAATAAGACACTTCAGAAGTTAATTCAGATTAACATTCCAGAGGACTCCCATGTAGAAATGCTCTTGGAAGTAAGATTTTATATTCCTATGGCCTAGCAGAGAGGGAAGGAAGGAAGTGTCAAGGAGCAGGTTTTGTGCCTTAAATGCTGGCAGGCAATGGTCCCCTTGAGACTTGTTGCCAGTGGGTGATTGCTGTAGTGCATCACTCTGCTGTTATTCAATCGTGACATATCCTTTCTGGTGGGTTTGGAGGTACTATTGTAGTTAGCCACACTAACTTTACTTTCACTGGGATTCTTCACTGCAGGGAAATTCTCAGTGAAAGATTTGATGGCCAATATCTGTCTTTTCTGAAAGACAAGTGATGAGGTAAGAGAGAACACTTGGTCCCAAAATGTTTTCTTCCGTGACCAAACCACACACAGCATTTGCCACTATTTTTTAAGGCAATCCTTCAATAGGATTAAGGCAAAATCACTTTGTGTCTCATTCCCCTTGACCTTGCTTCATCCACTATTCTTTTACAAACTTCCCTGTTCCGTGCATTTGTGTAGTATATTCCACAATTCACAGTATCATAGTAATGTAGTAGCTAGGGTCAGGAGGGACCTGAACAGATCATCTAGCCTGACCCCTGCCACAGGCAGGAATGAATGCTGGGTTCACATTCTAAAAGCTAAAATCCTAAAAGCTCCAAAATGAATTGCAACTTTTCTCATTTTAGCATTTAAGTTTCTGATGACAGACTAGTAATTTACTCTATGCTAAAACACAAGCATGCTCCAGCCTCCGGGTAAGCATTCTGGCTGCTCAATATAACTGGTGTCACTAACGCAATAAAATTTTATACCATCTTTTATTGGTTCCCTCCTGGAGAATTATAGTAGTAACAGTGGATTGCAGAGCAGATGTGGAAAGCTGCAGGCAGAACGCATCTGTTTCCTTTCTCCACAAGTCACTCTCCTGTCTACCTCTGCAGACCAGGAAATTTCACAGAGTGTCATCATCATAAATCATATCTATAATAAAATTATTTTTAAATATATCCACATCCTTTCTCCCTTTTTTTAAAGCTGATCTTATTTTCCCCTCTCCAAAATGGATACTTATACTTCCTCTATTCTTTCCTACAGTCGTGCTAGCTTGGAAGTTTAATGTGGAGAGAGAAACAGGGGTGTAGAAAGGCGGGGAAACATCAGCAAGGATCCACCTTTTCTGCTGAATTGAAAAACGGTTCAGCGCCATGCTTCCTGCTGTTTTGTCAAACAACTGTTGCCTGCTGGCACAAATGAAATAGGTAAAAAAACAGACAAGAAGTTAGACAGAAAATATTTGTCTCCATTTCAGAAAGTTGCAGGCAGCTCCTAAATTTTCCAAGCATGGATTATAGATTGCTTTTCGCTCCTCTGTGAAACGACATATTAGGAAGCAAATCGGCATCCACGTAAAATGAGAAGACTGAGTTGCAAGCAACTTGATTTTTCACAAGCTTCCTGGGGTTGTGGTTCTCATCTGGATTATTTACAAAGGTGATATTCAAGTTGCTTAAAACATTTTATGTGGAGAAAGAGAGTAGAACTTTTAAAGTTAAATAAACCTGTCTGAACACTGAACTATACAGAAAGGCTTCCATGCCTTTTATTTGTAATACAAGCTTTTGTGGCATAGTGCCTATTTTCACATGTATGGTTCAGAGTAAAATATGTGCCACAATAGGTATAAGATTCAGACGTGTAACAATGAAGGTCTATGCCCTGGGCAGTGGAAGTGGCAGGGGTGGCAGTGGGAGCTGGGCTATGACAGAGGCCACACTACTGTCGTTCTTGTGGCCCATTTAAGTGGGTGCCCAGGGCTGGTGTCCCAGTTGCCCACCCCTCCTTAGCACTTGATTATATTTCTTTTGCCACTGGATACCTGTGTATTAGGTGGAGGCTTCCAAAAAGAGAGTGATTATCTAGTAAACAAAGAAAACAAAGTCAGGAGTCTGTTTGTCAAGGCCTTCAGCCATAGCTGTTTTACTTAATAACTGCTTTCTGTTTAAAGAGGGCTTTGATTCCATATATTAGGACATACTTTCTCTCCCTGATGGTGTTTGGATAGGCAATGTGGCTCTGCACAGCAGCATAATACTTACTGAATAACACTTACAATCCTGGAAGACCCAAGTCGCAGGCTATATTTTTAAGTTCTATACTAGTATAGTCATTTAGCATTCCTCCACTGATGCACGTGCTTGGATGTAGCAGGAGGACTGTTATTGGGCATTATTATATAATAAGGGTGTTACCTTCTGCCATTTTCACAAAAAACAGAGATAGCATTAATATATTTGGGAAGGATTTGAAGCTCAATTGTGATAAAGAGACGCAATAGCACAAAAGAATCAAACTGGATTATAACAAAAAAATTCACAGCAATAATAAAAAGTTATGAATTTTGATCATAAGCTAAGGTGCTCTGAGGTATGCATTTGGAACATTGTTCAGTGGACTTAATGAAGCTTAACTTCTACCAGTAAGATAAACGAAGCTCTACAAGAGTTACTGCCCTCATTAATTAAGGTCTACACTTGAAAGTTAATTTGCATTAAGATAGGGCATGAATTTAAAGTGCCAAAATGTTTCATAAATAACACCATGTGTGGACACTCTTTTCCTGCTGTAAGAGTGGCTTGTTTAGCTTATTATACTTTAAAGTGTAAGTTTAATTTACTTTGAAAGTGGGATAAGTTAAACAGAAACAAGGTGCTTTTTCCCCAGAATAAAAATCTCCATATGAAACTATTCAAGAGCAGCTATGAATGAATAGTTTCATATGTAGACAAGCCCTCCAAAAGCTGTTTCTTAATGGTATTTTCTCTTAATGCCTCTCTTTGTATTAATTTTCACCAGCTGAGCTGAAATTGTGAGCAAGAGATGACACATTTCTACAAACAAAGTGCAAAATTAAATTGATATAGATTATAGGTATTAAATTTTTAAGGAACTTAAGTGCTGCAACAAGACAGTTCTTATAGTGGGAAGACTGAAGAAGAAAATTTGGATATGGACTAAAATATTAATAGACTCTTCCTTCTAGAAAATATAATTTATGGCTTTAATATTTTATAAGCAAGCAAGTAGAGGGTAGAGGTAGAGGAATGGGAATACTTGAGGAAATTGTGCTAAATGCTGTAATGTGCCAACATAATTATAAATGAACACTGAAAATGTTTAGCGGTCCAAATGTTCCATTGAAGGTGATGAGACTATCCATAGAACCCCATCAGATCAGGTTACGTAGGTTATTTGTGTTGACCTATAACTGAAACAAGAAAAAGGTTCTCTTAATCTTCTTTCTTTCCATATCCCATAGCCTCTTCCTCTCTCTCAGAAACTGGACTACAGGGCCTCCGCAGACTTACTTAATATCCTGCATAGCTGAATAGAAATTGCAGCTTTTCCAAGACCTAGTCTGTGGGACCGATAATTGTGTTGACATAACATCTACATCACCAGAATATATGTGGCAAGGAGCAAAGTGAAGGAAGGTATCTGAAATTACGGTCCTAATGAACATGGGGTGGTTTATGTCCCTCATCAACTGCAGACTCAGTGTGGTTTTTGAAAGATGGGAGGGGACCCCAGCAGAAGGAGAAACAGTCTGGTAGACATGGGCTACATTGCTGGTGATTTCCTTAAGTCTATTTAAACATAAAGATCAAATAGATAATAGGTGCTGGCTGTGGTTCAGGACTTTTGCATCATGCTCCATAAAGCCATTGAGATTTGGGCTCTTGGGGTTCAACTAAGGGCTATGAATAGGAAGACATAGCATCACTCACCATTTGTCTATAGCTAAGTAGTGTTGTTCCTCTCTTATTCCCTGTAATAGGGGATAGGTTGGAACGTGTTGCAGTGTACATAACACTTTCATGTAAATGAGATTTTATGTGCACCTTTCTCCTTTATAAAAAATCTTTTTGGTGTGAATCAGAATCATCTGGCAGCCTTTATGAAAAAGGAAAGCAATGTACATATGTTTGGGAGACAGGAGACAAAATTTTGTGGCATCTTTCCCTTACAAATGGGAAATGTAAACTATGATGACACGGTCATTGAGGATACTTTTTTTGCCATGGGGTGTAACGTATCTAATTAGTAATGCATTCCCTAGAAAATTGTAGGCTGATTTTCAAGCACGTGTTTTTGTGCAGTTCCTATGACTTCATGAGATGTGTAAGATGGCATGTTCCTAAACAGGAACATTTGCAGTATATCCTCTTGTACATGCCAAATCCCTTCTGTATAAATGGAAATTTGATTCTGCAAGGTGTACATTTAGAAAAAAGAAAGGAATTAAAAGAATAAATTTGCACCCAAATAAATAATGCAGTATTGTAGGAAATTGTAAATCAACCAAAATAAAACTCACTGAGACCCACTGTCTCAGTGGGTGTGCTTACACATGTATTTCCACATGCCTAAACTTAATGTGCCTTTATGCAAGGTGCACGAAGGCAATTTAGGTACACTTCTACACATGGACACGCTAATGCACATCAAATTTAGTTACGTTGCTTTAGCGTGTGCACAGACATGATAATGCACATTAACACGGTGTATACCTATTGACACACACCACGTTAAGTCACATTAGTGTGTCTACACGTGTGCTAATGTGACTTAGCTCTTAATGCCTAAATTGATACCTGCTTTACTCAGGCATCAAATCACTATTTTTAAGGTGCTTTAAGGGCACGCACATGTAGACACACACCCTGAATGCACCTTACAAATGGTGATTTTAGGCTAAGCCTGCTTGAGAGAGGCATGTGTAGACATATCCAGTAATACATTGTGAAGGCCAAGTTTTTATATTTTGTTCTTGGAGTTTGTCACCAATGGCAAATTGTTACATGAAGTAATCAATTGGCAGCAATTAAGGCTAAGTACAGGTGTTCAAGAAGGTCAAGGTGGAAGTGCTCTAATTTTTGAGCTTTACGTGCCCAAGGTTACGTTAGGAGCAAGCAGAATGCATGTTAGCCCTTGAGTGTGGGTGCAGAGGGCTCAGAGTCTGTCTGCATAGCCCAAGTCTAGCAGGTAGGGAGGGCTCTCATACGCCTCCCAGCTTGTCCCACAGGCTCCTCAGGCCACTGAAGTCTCCCAAGTGGAACCAAAAAGCTGAGCCACCCTTGACTGGCTGGCAGGGACATCACAGCCACCCACCTGGACTTGATGTAGCAGTAGCCACCAGATGGTTGTTCTGCATATGCCCACCCATTATGTCCTGCATCCACTGCATGTGTGTGCGCATGAATGCATGTCCTGGATGCCTGGCCCCTCATAGTGGCAGGCTATCTGTATCCACACAGCCCTGGTCAAGTAACTCCTCAATCATGGGGACTGGGAGCCCTGCCTGAATGAGTAAGGCTGTAGGGCTTTGATTGCCTTCATTCTGGCACTGGTCTATGGGTCTCCAGCCTTGGGCTCTTTTGGCCCTGCATTGTAGACACTGCTGCCCACAAGCCAGGCTGCCCTGACACATCTCAAGAAAGGGGCACCGTCCTCTTTCTTCTTTTCCCCCCACCCAACCCCACCCCGACGCCCAGAGGCATACTGTGATGTGGGGGAAATGCAGTGCAAGGAAGAAATGTGCCTCCATTTTAAATGTTGCAGTTGCTAAACTTTCCCTATGTTTAATAAAGAAAACTAGTTGAACATTGCCTGTTTCAGCTTGGTCCCTCCTCCCAATTAACACAAAACAGCAAACTTTTGGTGGTGGCAGGGTTGGGGTAGGTTTGAGATATGGGTGATAGAACCTGGAAGGGGCTTTGGAGTCGGGGGGAATGAGCTGACCCCAAAACTCAAAAACCATAAAACCTTGGAGGGGAGGCACAGGATAGAGGACTTTTGACTTGGCAACCTACTTTCAGGGGTCCAGAGTTAAGAGCAGGAACTTCTCTGTGTCGGAGCTGGACAGCTGCTTGATCCCAGACCCAATGACTGTCTGAGAGGACTGCAGGCTGGGAAGCGACTGCTGGGCCAGGGGCAGGTGCACATCTTTCATCCACTCAGCAGGTATTTGGTCACCTGTCCTAGACCCACCATGCCTTCTGGCACAAGCTGGCCTTCTCTGCTGTCGGTTGGGAGGCATCGCTACAGTGGGTGGTGAAGACTCCTGGCTCTCCCACATAGGTGCCCTGGCCCCTTGGCCCCATGTCCCTCACCAGAGTCTGGGGCTTATGTCAGGCAGCTGGCCCAAACTGGCAGGGGATGTTTATCCCTGCCAAAGCTGCACTGCTCCCCTGCAGTGGGGCCCAGGCCAGGAATGGGATAATGGGGACTTGAAGAGCTTCTCCCTTGGGCTGACCAGCATGGGAATGGTCAAGCTGGGGCTGCTGGGCTCTGCTGCCAGAAGCTGTCTCAGCAACCATCTGGCCTGCTGGGCTGGTGAGCTGTGCTTTCCTACCCATTCTGAGTGCTCCTGCTTCAGGACTAGCTTGAAATCACTTGAGAGGGGCCAGGGCATATGGGGACACCACCACTATTTGGGGGTAGTGAGCTGGTCCTGGAAAGGGGGTGGCCTTCCTGACAGCCCTGGCATCAGATTTTGGGCAAGTGGTCCCACTCCACTAGCCCACTGCTTATTCCTGGGGCAGGCCCTGTTGGACACCTTCTTAGACCACAGGTCACCAGCTTCCACATGCAAGCTCTCTTCTCTCAGCTCCCACTTGCCCCCCCCCCACCCCAACACCTCCAAGTCAGGCTGCCGTGGGGAGCATTCCTCCACAGCTGCCATTTTGGGATCCCCACTTCGGGGGTCCCCACTTTTGGGTTGAAAAACCCTTTGTCAGGCTGAGGAAGGACCTGCACTTGGTGCAACTCCTGGTCCTGGATGGAAGGAATAGCAAAGAAGTCAGAGGCTGGCCTGAAACACAATGCAGGCAAGCAAGCCAGTCAGTGAAAATGGAAATGGAGGCGTCAGGAGGTGACAGACCAGCTGGGGTGGGGGTAGGGGGTGGGGGGAGGAAATGTAGCAGCTCAGGTAAAAGTGCAGAGGCACCTGGGGAGTCAGATGTCCGAGTTTTGCCTACCTTTGCCAGAGGTGCAGGGCCCCAGAACCCGACTCCCCCTGCAGTTTTCATCCCCCTGTGCCTCAACACACACAGTATCACCTGTGCCATGAGTTTCGCTTGTCAGCAGTTTGAGGTGCAGTTTCCCAAAAGCCTCTGTACCTATATCCTTGAAACTTGGCAGGCTTTGTGGCCACAGCAAGAGCTACCACCCTTGCAGCTTTCACCCCACTGTAGTTTAACACACAAACATACATGACACGAGTTTTGCTTGTCAGCAGCTTATGGTGCTGTTTCCTAGAAACCCCTGCACCTACCTCCTTGAAACTTGTGGCTTTGTGGCCTCAGCAAATGCTACCATCTGTGCAAGTTTCAGCTGAATCAGCCAAAAAACAACCAAGTTATAGATATTTCATTGATTCCCCATTATACTCTATGGCCGAATCTCCAAATTGCTGAAATGTTTTCAAACAGATTTGGCTGTATTGAATCAAAAAAGCGATTCGGATCTCCGAACTGAATCAGCTGAATCTGAATTGGTTGAATCCAAATTGAATAGTCGTCTATGGCAAATATTTAGGGCCCAGCTCAGCTACCCTTATAACGTGAAGGGCTTTAGCGCAGTGGATTCTATTAGTCGGATGTAATGGATTCCAACCCCAAATTGTACTTGCTAAATTTTATTAGATTTCACTTTTTCACTTCCTTTTCCCCTCCCCATCCTTTCACTGGCACTGTATAAAGTCCCTGTTCTGAGGACATTTCAATATAATTATAAATGTCACAAGTGAGAAGGTAAAAGGCAACACAACAAACTGTGAAGTGGCTGTTTGTGTTTTTACAAATTCATTTAAAAAAGAAAGGAGAATGGAGGAGGGATGAGATAGAGATAAGGAGAGCTTATCTCCTCTCATTGCTTTCCTTCATCCAGAGCAATGATAGGACACAAGGAAAGACACAACCAGAACTATTCTAGTGCTGGAACCAAAACCATGTGCCAGGTTCAGATGCAAGACTCTTATGCAAACAATCCCCCATGCACTTACATTGACATTTCATATTTAAGGTTTTAGCTCGTCTCTATGTGGAAGTGATTTTTCAATGACGTAGTCAAGTCCAGGGAGTTTCTAGTTCAACGTTCAGAACTAACCTAAATCTTAGGCAAACACAAAGATGGTTTAAACAAGACACTGTGCATCAGGACATTACGACATATTTCTGAGTGTAAGCAGCCACTCACTGCATCAGATGCATCTGAAATCACGTCGGATAATACAAAATGGAGAAAGTAGATGCTATGGATTGTAGGTACCGAAAACAAGACATCCAGTTTACTTTTTTGTTGTCCTCCCCCCCCTTCCCCCCCCAAAAAAAGCCATCGGATGGAGTAAGAAAGTGGAGGGCTATTAAAATATTTTGGACAAGATTTTGCTTCCTAATTGGCTGGCATACTTCACTCCTGAATGTGTTGCCTTCTCTCTTCCCCTAAACTAGAGTAGAGTGTTTAATATTTTTAACTGCTCTTAATGGTTACCCAGCTGGGGATGGGATTTTCCCCAGCTCAGGCAATTTCTCCAGTTCATGGCTAGGAGTCAAAACAAGGGCGGGCTACAGAAGTACCTCGTAGTACAGTACAAAGACCTAAGCCTGCTCCACTTGAAATCAAGGGAAAGTTACCTCGATTTCAGATTTAAGTATTACCACATTTCAACAACTTGCACGGAACGGAAGCAGGGGTGGGCAAAATGGTGGCTGCCAGACTCCATTTCCCAGCAGCCCCTGCCCACATTGCTATGTTTGGTTTCCATGGAGACCCCACTAGCAGTGGTGCTGTGACAGTGTAGGGCCAGGGTTTCCATGGAGACCAGCCCCAGCGGGCTGGCAGGAGCTGCTCCAGGGCCGGGGCTGGGATCACGCAGCGATGACTGCATGGCTCAGACGTGGGGCAGAGCTGTGATCTGCTGCTTGCACGCCCCTGCCCAGGGCATGCCAGCAGTACGTCTCAGCTCTGCCCTGGCTTTGGACCAAACTGTCATTGCCTCATGATCAATTATTTAGACGCTTTAGAAAACTATGATAAAAGCTTCCCTTTACTAAAGAAGTACAGAATTGGCTGAACAGAACTTCTGCAAACACAACATCCCTGGCAGTGCAAAAGACTTTGCGTCTGGTTTGCCTCTTACCTCTGTAACTGCTTCATGTCCTGATGTCCCCTTAGTTGTGGAGAGCTATAGCTGTGCATGATGATTTGAACTTCCTGCCCATCTTGGAAATTAAGATTGGAACATGTTTCTTCTGGCATCCGACTGCTTCTTCCAACACAAAGGAGGTCAGCATATGTAGAGGTGTCAGGAGAAGGGATTCCTCAGGGGAGGACATAGCTTAATAAAGAGGCTCTCCTAGTGCAGGTCTAATAACTTAGGTGGAAATGGCACTGTCATTGGCCACTAACAGTTTAGGGGCTTAAAGGAAGCCACTCCCACTCTGCCCCCCAAACGGTGGCACATTTGAAACTGAGATGACCTTCTCTGTCTGTCCTGAAGACATACGAAACAAGTTGTAGGGCTAGGATGAGGACCTTGAATGACAAAGGCTGCAACCAGAAGAATGCCCAGAACAGCCTGTGTATATTCCCTACCTCAGCAGTTTGAATTTTAATGGGGACAGTGTTTGCAAATATATCAAAATCAAGAGAGAAAGAGAAAGGAAGAGAGGGAGATGGCCACAGTAAGTGGGGTGCAGCAAGAGAGGAAGCAGTCCAATAATTGTTCCTTGCAACAAGAGGACCAGACTCTATTCTCTTAGCATAACCTGACTGCAGGTAATGCTATCTCACGTCAGACTGCAATTCACCTGCCCTGCTATCCAGTCAATGGCTTGCAGCCAAAGAGGAGCACACTGTTTCCAGCTAGAAGTGGCTGAGACCCATGTGTGCAGTCCACTCTGATGACTGACTGCCCGCTGACTTAATAGCATGCACAGGGCGTGGAGCTTCCAACATACAGAAGCAGCTCAAAATGCAGAGATTAGGGCTGTGTGAAATGGACCCTACTCAGTCTGGATTTGGCCTGAATCAGGGACAGCGATTCGATTAGTTGATTTGGATCACTGTCCCTGATTCAGTTCAGCCAAATCTGAAGATTCAATGCTGATTTGGCAAATCAGTGATTCAGACACAGGCACAGCTTTAAAAGTTTTTTTCTACATACCTTAAGGTAGCAGGCATGGCTCTGATCTCTGTGGTGCTGGGGCACATGGAGCAGCCCACAGCAGCTCAGGGGGTTCTCCAGTGTGTTCAGCTGCAAACCCAGAAGTGGACTGGAAATACTTCCAGTCCACTTCCAGGTCTGCCAGTGAGTGCACCCCTCCCCTGTGCCTCTTCAGCTTGGCATTTGGCCACAGGGGGACCCCAGGTGCCCCTTCCAGACCCAGGAGGCACAAGTTGCCGAGCTGGGGGTGCATGGGAGAGTTCCCCTGCGTGCTCCCCGGTGGACCAGGAAGCGGACCAGAAGTGTTTCTTCTGGGTCCACTTCTGGGTCTGCTGCTGAGTACACTGGGGAGACCCCCGCGCTTCTGTGGGACACTGCATTTGCCCCAGCACCGCAGCGTTCAGAGCCCCTGTTACCTAGAGGGATGTAGAAAAAAACCTTTAAAGCTGTATCTATGTCCAAATTGCCAAATCTGTCCAAACCTCTCCAAATTGATTCGGAGAGATTAAAGGGTCCTCTGATTCAATTTGGATTCGGAGATTCGGCCACCGAATCAGGCCAAATTGAATCAGCGACTGAAGCTTTGCACAGCTCTAGCAGATATCTACACAGGGATGGAGAGCTATCAGCTACCATTCCACCGGTTCTCAGAAACAAGGGGATCATTCCAGTTCTACCAGTCAGCAAAATCTTTTCATTATTTTTACATGGTTTGTGGACTCTGAGTTCAAGGAGGGAATGTTTGTTTGATGCTGCATGATGGATTAGTTAGTTGTTCCTCTATATGTTCACAGGATCATGGGATCATAGGAAAGTAGTGTTGGAAGGGACCACATGAAGTCATCTAGTCCAGTCCCCTGCTCAAGGAAGGATCATCTCTGACTAATCCCAATCAATTGTCTGCCCAACTTGATCTAAATAATTTCCAGGAATGGAGATTCCACAACTTCTTTAGCTAATCTGCTCTGGAGCTTGAACTTTCCCATCATGAGGCTGGTCCTCTTAATCTCCAACCTAAATTACCTCTGTTGCAGTTAGTGGCCATTGCTCCTAATCCTATCCCCTACAACCACCGAGAAAACACATCTACATCCACCTCTGTGCTAGCCTATCAGGTATCTGAAAACTGATCAGTCTTCTATTCTCCAAACTAAATAACCCTAGTACTTTCAGCTTTAACTCATAAATTATGTTTCCCAGGCCTCTAATCATTTTTCTTGCTTTCCAAACCGTCCACATCTTTACTGACGTATGGGGCCCAAAACTGGCCATACTACTCTAGTGCCAATCTGAGCGGAAGAATCATTTCTCTTAATTTTGCAAGCGATGTTTCTTTTAATGCAACCCAGGATCCTTTTTTTGTCCGATTGCTTGTTTTTGTTTTGCAACAAGAGCACACTGCTGGCTCATATTCTGCTTATGATCCACTGTAACCCCCAGGTTCTTCTCTGCAGTGACGCAGCTCAGCCACTCATTCCCCAATGTGTTTTTGTGCATGGAGTTAATTCCATGCCAAGTACAGAACTTTGCACTTGTCCTTGTTGAATGTAATGCGATTCATCTATATTGTCCCTGACTCCCTCCTCCCACTCTCCTTTTCTTGTGTTTTTGGGTCTCTGTTTATTTTCTGTTATCTTTTTCTCAAATAAGGTATTTATTTATCCTACTGTTGGTCCTTGAGTTTCTGCAGTATAAAGTTCTGTAAATCATGTGAGGTTCTCTAACAGTTTATTCACACTGCCATTTGCTAGAGCAATAGTTCTCAACCTTTTTAAGACTTAAGGCGCTCTTCAGAAAATGCCAGCTTTTAGCTTTCACTCATTCCATGGCTACAAAAATGAATAGAAAAATACTTCTCTTGCAAAGAACTCAAAAAGACCACAACAGGCCAGAATGTATTTGACACTATTTTGTGTCAAATACATATTTTGATTTCCCTATTGAAATCTCTGGAATGATCTTGTACATAGTACCTCGTATAGCACAGCACCCTTAGAAGGATCTTGTACCCCAGGGTGGTGCAGTACCTTGGTTGAGAATCACTGGGCTTAGAAGCACAAAAACACACAGAAGTAAAGGTCCATTAGTCCTAAAATCAGTTACTTAAACCCTGAAGGGGGAAGAATAAAAGGTGACAAATGGTATTCCACGAAGGAGCAATATTTATCCAAAACACAGAATTAGAAAAGATACCTTATTCCTTATCCCGAAACCTAATTGTTGTGGGAAGGGCACTGTGGCTTAGCAGCTAAACCTCATACACATGGATGACCTTTACTGAATCAAACAGTTGCTTTGCAATCACATATGACAAAAAATGCTAAAAGCTGCTGATCAGGGTCATCCTGTTAATATATGGTGATTGTCACAATGCCATTATACAACTGGTGGGTAAATGATGTAGTATGATCCCGCCACAGCTGGAAGCATCAAAAAAACAAAACAAAACCCAAAGCAAACAAACAAATTAAGACTAAATCAATGAGTAAAATGAAACATTTGCATCAGTTGAAAACATGCCAAGATTCCCTGGTATCAAAGGTACAGCATTTGAGGACGGATCTGCGTCTCTCAGCCACACTTTAGAAATTAAGACAGGGAGCAGATAATTGGTCTTATGTAAGGCAATAAATAATGGATGTCTTCAATATCTAATTTGCATATGAATTAACCAGGCTGGCTAAATAAATTCACCCATTATGAGAAGGAAATTTAGCATCTGTCTATCACAATTCTTATTTTGTTGAGTGAGTGGGCACTGAGGTAAGGACTAGCGGCAATATAAAAAGCACCATTAAAATTAGTTTCCTCACAATTATTAGACTGGACAATTTGATTTTGCTGAAAGATGTTCTCCAAGAGCATGTCATTTCCCTTCCATCTTCACACTGAAAAGATCTCCAGTTTGGCAAGAATAATTTTGTGAGATAAGGAGCTCTCTTTGGCTTGCAACATTTCCCCCCACCAACTTTTTAGAATTGCCAACAAATAAAAAATGCAGTTATTTATACAGCTCTACAGATCACTTCCCCACTTGGCCTGAGAGCTTCTCTAGAGATACAAAACACTCTTCCACGACTGTGTTCCTAGGGTCACTGGCCCCCGCCTCCCTGCTCCCTTGCAAGGAAACCTCAGGCTGTGGCAGCAGCATCTACCCCTGGAGTCAGTTACTTGCTCTGCCCGCTGATTTCTGCCCAAGTTTGCAAGAGTGGGCCCAGCTGGCTGGCACCCTTCAGGCACTGAGTATTGCAGGCTAGAAAGCCATCATTGTTCTTGAATGAGTGCGTCTCTAGTGGTGTCCCTACAGCAATCATTTCTTGGCTCCATGTTATTCATTTATTTATTTTAAATCAATGACATGGAAGAAAAGCAATATCATCACTGACCAAATTTACAGATGGCAATGTTTGGGTAAATGATAAATAATTAAAAGAACCGGTCACTGTTACAGATAGGTCTGGTTGCTGGCAAGCTGCCTAAAAGCAAATGAGGTAGATTAAAATATGACCAAATTTAAAAGTTTATGTCTAAGAATAAAGAGTGCTCTACATACAGGGCAAGGCTCTGCCTTGGGGGGGCAGGACCACACGTGTTTTGGGTAGCAACATAAACAGCCAAGCAGGAGCTTCCAGGATAACACTGTGGCCAAAAGGAATGTACAAACCAGAGAAACTCAAGTAAGACTAGGGAGTTACCTGTATGTTTGGCATGATAGTGACAGATACTGGAGTTTTCTATCCAGTTCCAGCATCTACAATTCAAGGAGATTGATCACTTGAAGAGGGCTCAAAGAAGACAATGGTTAAAGATTGCCTTTTAGTGAGAGATTCAAATTGCCTAGCTTAACCAAGAGCAAGTTAAGCCCTGACTTGTTTTATACATATATAGTACTTCCAAGTATGATTGGACATAATATAGATAAATATGATGCATTACCTGGAAAATAAAGCTAGACAAATTCAGATTATAACAAGGTAGGCATGCATTTTTAAGAGTTATGGCAACTCTTGGAATAACTTATAAAGTGTTCAGTGCATTGCCAGTTTTAAAATCCTTATTGGATATCTTTTCTAAAGATATACTCTAGTTTAGTAAAACTTAATTCATGGAAGACCTATGACCTGTGTTATACAGGACAGGATCACAGTAGTCCCTCTGCCCTTATAATCTATGAAGCTGTGCACTGCCTTTAAATGATCTGGAGAAAAGAATAATCAGTTGCTGGATGAGAAGGAAGCACTGGAGCTCTAAACTATTGCAAAGCCATGGTACCCAAAATACAGGGCAGATCTTCAGCTTGTGTAGAGACTTAACTCTCTACACTCAAGTGGAGTTTTACCCTTTACATCAACTCAGGACTTGGCAACTCTGTTTTATTTATAAACACAAGGATATATTTTAAAATAACAGGAAGGAACTCTGCTAGGTTTATACGCACAACTTAACCCCTCATTTACTGCCTCAAATATGTAATCTATCCGGAAAGAGACATCTGTTCCGATGAAAAGGTATAGGAGTCACCATTTAAATTATTTTCACTCAGGGTTGTAACAATGTTGTGCATGAGATTTTTCCACAAGGACCTAATTCAAAGCCTTCTGAAGTCAACCAAAAGTCTTTTTTTGGTTTACTTAGCATAGAAAATTGTGCTCTCTTCTCAGTTTACACATCTTTAAGTGAAGGTTGACTTTTTAGTAGTGAGCAGTGGATTATCCCTTCAAAATGCCAATGTTCCAGTGTATTTCATCTCTATGGGTGAGAGGATGTAGCTGCATTCTTCAACAAGCCTGTGTTGAACATTGGCATTTCAAAAACCACTACTCCACTGGAACAAAAAGGTTTTTACATTCTGCCACCATACTGAACAGCCATTAATAAAACAGCAGGAAGCAACTTAAATGCCAACTTGTTGCAATGGGAAGGGAACTATTCTCAGACCTCTGGCACTGGGAGAACAAATACTAAAACAATTGACTCTTTAAAAAGATGAAGAAACAAACTGTATGAAAGAACGTCCACATCTGCAGCTCCCCAAAACACCATTGTCCTTCTTTGTTTGCTATTGATTTTTCATATACAGAAAGTAAAACAGATTACAGCAATGTTACAGAAAATCCAAAGAGACTGTTATTTTCCCTGGCTTCTGGAAATATTGAGAAAACTGGGCTATGCTTTATGACATAATCTGCCTTTGCTTTCATTAAAACCGGACAAGATTTTGTTGTGGCTTTAAGTATAAGAGGCAAAATGTATTGTTCTATAAGTAATGTCCCTCATGATTTAATTGCATTTAATAATTCACTAGGGTTTCCCTCCTCCAGTTACTTAGTTCTACATGAGATTAAAGCATTGACATCAAAACTAAGTGAACATGAAAACCATAACACAAAGGGACTTAAAATATTGATTTTTCTTACTAATAGAAGGTTATGACATAGGACATTCACATAAAGAGTCTGGATATATTATATCATCAGATACAGCAGATTAGGTTTTTGGAACTTTACAGGGCACCATTTAAAGTGTTTAAAGTGTTTGTCAGATAAAAAGCATAGACATTACCTGGGTAATGCAGTTAAACTATGTGAAGTGACTAGCATTTTAGCCCTGCAGTATCATTCTTTAAACTAAGTCTGAACTCTGACTGCCACCTGGATGAAAAACGATCAGAGCAGATTGCCACTAAAGAGAATGTTGCCTTCTATCCGGAGGCTGCAGCTGATAAAAGAGAAGGCTAGGAATTCAGGCAAATCATCACTGCAAGTCTGCATTTTTTAATTTTTGTGAGCTGACACAAATCACAGAGAGCTGTCAAGAAGCACTGGGAGATGCTGGGCAATTCAACATCAAAGATAAGCAAGAATAAAAGAGCCTTGCTGATCATAATTGGAGGAACTGGTTTCCTCCAGGAGTTCATGAAACCACTTGCATTTTCAGCAAAGATTCTGATATATACACGAATGTCCCCAGAGTCAGGTTTGTCTCCAGGACCTGCCTGAGGTCCCACCACATGGGATGCCTGGATTGGCAAAGTTAGTGCAGACCATCCAGTGTGGGGTGGGAAAAGAGAGGGGCCCAGGCCTAGCTTTGGCCCATGAATGTAATGCTGATTTTGATCATTCTATCTTTTTTTTCAATAAAGGAATTAATTCTGCGCTTCTTTAAACCAATGCACGTATGGTAATTTTCCACACACATGGGGAACATTTCACTTTAAAAACAAAATTAATTCTGTATCTCTAAAAAGGTCATTTATTCAGGATGACTGGCAGGTGTCATGAGCTTAAAAGATGTCACTTACATGTCAGTTCAGCTCAACTGAACCAAAAAGCAAATGCATTCCAGCCCAGTCAGGTATAATTACTTACTGCTACACAAGCAGAACAAGCAATTTTGTATTTATTATTAACATTATAGTAGCAACCAGTAAGCTCTTATCTCTATCAGTGCTTGGCCTTGTCTAAGCACATAGGAAGAGATTGTTCTTTCCCCAAAGAGTGTACAATTTAATCAGCACAATGTAAACATTTATTATTGTTTGTAGTGAAATAACACTTAGGAGCCCCAGTGATGAACTATGACCACGTTTATGCTTGGCACTGTATAAACAACAGAGCAGCACAATCTTTACATTAAATAACTTACAGTCGAAGGCCTTCTTGTGCAGGCTTAGAACACTACCCTGTTTATGACACATGCTCTTGTGCTTGCTGTTGGCATTTTAGAGGTTCCTCATGTGAAATATTGGGTCTGCTTTGCAGCAGCCCATAAGGAATGCTGCAATAACCATTTATACTGATGTCACACTGCTGTGTTTATAAAAGTAACTGGGTTTGGTTTATGGCAGCACTACCTTTGTGTATGCACGGGCATGTGTGCAGAACCAGTGCAATATCTTTCTTGCATACATCAGTGAGTATCCAATGAGCACTCTGATTAATTCAACATCTGAGATCAAGGTGCAAAGTGAGGAGTGGACCATCTGTTCCAGCTCCATTCTTCAATGCAAGTCAAAGTTTACAGAGTATTTTGTTCTCATACGCAAGTCTTAAGTGGTCTCCAGATACCTGTATATTGAACATGGAATATGTTATAAACATCTAATACGGTGGAGTTAATTTTCACCATGATTTTAGAACCCTGATGAAATTTAATTCTTTCCAGGACAAAGGACTCAGATAAATATAATGTTTTACTAGACTGGAAGGTGTTCAATATTCACTGAATTTTGATTGGGTTCAGAGACTTAGCTTCCTGAAAGTATTCTGAAAATCTAGTCTTAGTTATCTCCATTTAATGAACCTTCCTCAATTAGTTCAATATTTAAATGCAACTCTGTATGTGATCAGATCCTGAACTTGGGTAAACTCAATAGATTTTGTCTTCCACTGTATAAATATTTATCCTGTGGTTCTCCAGTATCCATTGCAATGCTGCTACGGTGTTGAGCAAAGGTTTTAAAATTTGTACCACCCCACCAGATGTCTGCACCTTTTATAAATGACCCGGTTACCAATCTTTTCTCATTTGGTCCTTATGCCTTGGAGAGGACCATGAACCTCTTAGCCCTTTGGATTTGAGCTACAAATACAAAATCTTTATAAACATGTAGGTTGTAGCCGTGTTGGTCTAAGGACATAGGCAGACAAGGTTCCTTGGGTGAATCTCATATCTTTTATTAGACCAACCCAAATAGTTGAAAAATAATTATTAAGCAAGCTTTCGGGTTCAAGAACCCTTCATCAGGCTAAGGAAGTTTCAGCAGTTGGTGTGTGCTCCTCCTGGATGGAATGAAAAGTAAAGAAGCCAGGGTCTGGGCTGGTATGAATACAAGACAGGTAGTCAGTGAAAACGTAGACTGAAGAGTCAATGGGTGAGAGACAGGCAGGAGGGGGGGCGGGGAAGAGAGAGAAGGGGGATGAAAGTGGAGAGATATCTGAGGAGTCAGATGTCAGGCAGGTTATAATGTGTCGTAAGTCCAATGTCTATATTTAGTCCATCTTTTTTAATATCCAGGAGGTTGATGAAGTGGTGTTCATAGGCTCATCTCTGGGAAATGTTTTGTAAGTTTCCTTTGAGGATCAGGATGGAGAGATTGGCGAGAGAGTGGTTTTCTTGTGAGAAATGTGCCCCCACAGGTAATTGGGTATTCCTGTCTTTGATGGATTTCTGGTAGTCGTTCATTCTGGTGCGCAGTTGCTGTTTGGTTTCTCCTACGGGTTTTCCATCAGGGCATTTGGTGCATTGGATGAGGTATGTTACATTTCTGGAGGTGCAGCTGTAAGATCCTGGGATGCTGATGGCTCTGTTGTGGGGTGT
>JAGPOW010003648.1:99324852-99339363 GCA_030014935.1 Caiman crocodilus
TCATAACAATTGCTGATTGGTGCGTTTAAACAGGGTACGTTGCTACATAGCGTTACGGTGGGAAATTACAGGAAAAGAAGGGCGGGGTGTAGTTGTTGTCGCATGTTGATTTGAGCTCGGCTATTTTCCCTATAAGAAATAGCTATACTCCATTTTACTGCGCTTGATTTTATGACAATATAAAACAACACACATTTTTTCCAGTTAAAAATAAACTAGAAGCTTTACTCATAGACTAGGGCCCTAGGGCTGGATTATTCATTTTAATATTGAACCAAAAATGAATATAACTTCATTGGAATAAGTTAAAAAAACAAATCTGTGGGACTGTAACTAGAAGCTTCATTACCAGGAATAGCTAATAGACATTAGAACTGCAAAACAAAGGATAGCTTGAATGGTGGAACATCAAAACCATTCAAAAGAAGAAAGGGTTGTTAACACCTGTGGAATGAAAAGATTAGAAGGGATCAGTTAGATTATGCGAGTCATGAAGTCAAGTGGCTTCATCAGCACTGAGTGACTAGAAATGCTGCTGCCACTGCCAGACAGTGGTCACATCTACACAAGATGGTGACTGCATAGAAGCTCATTACTACTGTACAGTCATGTCGCAGGGCACGAAGCGTGATGCAATGCTACTACATGGTCAGCATCACCTCAAAGCCACTCAGTGATTCTACTGTGCAGTCATTTATTACTTGTGTATGCAAGTACTAAATGACTACGCAGTAACAACTATGCAGTCAGCATCTTGTGTAGATGCAGCCAGTTGATTTTAAACTTTAGCAGACTAGGACTCAAAAGGGGAAGTGTCCTGTGGCTAAAACGAAAGGCCTACTAAGGATGGAGGATGGGATCTACTGCCAAGGAGGAATTTCCGCATTGGTCCAGTCCTGCAGGGAGCGAACCAGGAAAGCCAAAGCTGTGACAGAATTCCAACTAGCTACAACTATCAAGGACAATTAAAAGTCCTTTTTTGAATATGTGGGGAGCCGGAGGAAAAGCAACGGCAATGTTGGATCCCTGCTAAACCAGATGGGACAACTGACAACTAACGCCCAAGAAAAAGCCAACCTATTAAATGGGTACTTTGCGTCCGTCTTTCATCAGTCCCATGGGACACCCGTGCCCATTACAGGACAGGGAGGCCCGGGTGAGAGAAATTCCCTGTTCTCCATCAATGCTGACCTCGTGGAGGAACACCTTGAGAGGCTGGACACCATCAAGTCAGCTGGCCCCGACAATCTACACGCCAGAGTATTCAGGGAGCTGGCTAGCATCATAGTCCAGCCCCTGGCATGGATCTTCGAGAACTCTTGGCACTCTGGTGAAGTGCCCAAAGATTGGAAGGCCAATGTGGTGTCTATCTTCAAGAAAGGGAGGAAAGTGGATCCGCTAAATGACAGACCCACCAGCCTGACCTCTATCCTGGGCAAGGTCTTGGAAAAGATTATCAAGAAGGCCATCCTTAACAGACTAGCTGACAGCAATATCCTGAGGGATACCTAGCATGAGTTTGTTATGGGTAGATCTTGCTTCTCATTTCCTTCTATGACCAGGTGACCTATCATCTGGACAAAGTTGATGTCATATATCTTGACTTCAAAAAAACCTTCAATCTGGTATCCCATGATCACCTCTTGGCAAAACTGGCCAACTGTGGCCTCGGGTCCACCACGATCCACTGGCTGGGGAATTGGCTCTGTGACCGGACCCAGAGGGTGGTGGTTGACAGAAGTTAATTGTCACAGTGCCCTGTGACCAGTGGGGTCCGCCAAGGCTCTGACCTTGGACATGTATTGTTCAATATCTTCATTAATGATGTGGACATTGGGGTCAGAAGCAGACTGGCCAAGTTTGCTGATGATACCAAACTCTTGGGTAAAGCATCCACACCTGAGGACAGGAGAGCGATCCAGGCTGACCTTGCCAGGCTCAGGAATGGGTGGATGAGAACCTGATGGTGTTTAGCACCAAAAAATGCAAGGTTCTCCACCATGGAAAGATAAACCTGCAGCATCCTTATAGCTCGGCAGTGCTACGCTGACTGGCACTATGGATGAAAAGGACTTGGGGGTCATGATTGACCACAAGATGAACATGAGTCTTCAATGTGATACTGCAGCTAGTAAAGTGAGCAAAATGCTGGCTTGCATCCATAGATGCTGTTCAAGTAAATTCCGGGATGTCCTTCTCCCGTTGTACTCAGCCTTGGTGAGGCCAAAGCTGAAGTATTGCATCCAGTTTTGGGCTCTGCAATTCAAAAAGGATGTGGAGAAGCTTAAGAGAATCCAGAGAAGAGCCACACACCTGATCAGAGGTCAGGAAAACACCTTATGATGATAGACTGAGCTATGGGGCTCTTTAGCCTGGAAAAGCGCAGGGGTGATCTGATGGTCACCTATAAGTTTATCAGGGGCATTCACCAGGATCTGAGAGAATGATTGTTCACCAGAGCACACTAAGGGATGACAAAGTCAAATGGTTATAAATTCCAGCAAGACAGTTTCAGGCTGGATACAAGGAAGAATTTCTTTACTATCCAAGCCCCCAAGGTCTGGAATAGCCTGCCATTGGAGGTGGTTCAAGCACCCACATTGAATGCCTCCAAGAGTAAATTGGATGCTTATCTTGCTGGGATCCTACGACCCTAGCTGACTTCCTGCCCCTGACTTGATGATCTTTCAAGGTCCCTTCCAGCCCTAACATCTATGAAATCTATGAAGAGCTGGTCTTAGGAAAAATGGCATCTTGGGCTAACTTGTATTTTTGTGCACACCTGTTGTCCTCCCCTTCAAGTCAGTGGCACTGCTGCAGCCAGAGGCAGGTGGGCAGGGGATCAGGGCCTGGTCCAGTGGAGAGGCAGAACTGTCTCCACTGCCTGGGCCACCTCCTCCTAAGCAGCAGCTGGAGGTAGGGGGGTGGGCTGGGCAGTGCAGGTACCTCCACCTCCCTGCCAGACAGTGCTCCGCTCCCCTGTCCACCTACCTCTGCCTGCAGCAGTGCTGCTGACTTAGCAGAAGGGCTAGCCACTGCTGCTGCTCTGTGTGTGCATGTGCATGTCCATATCCGTGTGTGTGTGTGTGTGTAGCACCCTCCTGATCATGGCACCATGTGTGGTTGCCTACATCACCCATTCGTAAAACTGGATCTGAGTGGTGCAAGTACATCAGTGAACCATGCCTGGATTGGCCCCGATAGTATCTAATATGCAAGATAAGAGTACTGTTTTGGACTGAAAACATGAATGTCAGCTATTTTTAGCTGAGGACTTGGAGTACTTTTATGGTATATAAAATTTTCCAAGGAAAGCAAAGCTTTAACTGAAACATAAATTCATGTTTAAAAACACTGTATCTAGAAAACGTTTGATTACACTCTGCCATGCCCTGTTCTTTATTGTATCAAAACATGTTCTGCTTTTACACTATTTTATCTTTAGAGAAAGAACACAGTAACCTTTTCACAACATGATATCAGCATGTATGCATGCAGCTAGAGCTGATCAGAAAAACTCTTGATAGAACCAGTTTCCACTGGAAAATACTCTACAAAATGATGCTGGAATTTTGTTTAGCAGAAAAAGAAGGAAATATCCAGAGTATGTCAAAATGCTCCCTTTCAAGAAATGTTCCTATTAGGTAATCTTTCAATATACAGTAAAAGCTGTGTTAACCGGCACTTTATTAGCTTGAAAACTATTAACTGGCATCAGAGCAATACGACAAAGGTGAAACTAGAAGTAGCATTTCCGGGGGACTTCTTGTTTTGCAGCCGCAAACTGAGATTTTCTTTTCCACTTTTTTGCCCCACAGCCTGCACAGGAAAAAAACAGCCTGTGCGGGGCCCCCTCTCTGTCCCCCAGCACACTGATGCCAGGGAGTGCACCAGACAGTGCACATTTGATTAACTGGGATATTTGATTAACCGGCATCCCCATTCCTGGGGGATGCCAGATAACAGAGCTTCTACTGTACCTTTCTTGATATTATTTTCTGTTGGATTGGTATACTTTAATTATTTTTTTCTTAAAATAAGAAGTCCAGATTGTTCAAATGAAACATTTGGATTGACCCAAAGTGAATGCTAGACAAAGGATTCCTAAATGTTTGATTTCTATTTCTAACTGGAATGAAAACAACATTTGAAATTTTGTTCCACTATCATGAAATCACTATACTTCACACTGTAGAATTAAATTAAACTTAATAATCTTCTAGTCTGACACTAATGAGATCACAAATGCTTCAGGCAAAGCATGGCCCTGCTGTCAGCAAAGTGACCCTAGGAGAATTTAATTAGCATATGATCTAGGTTCTGTAGGTTAAAACATGACCTATTTATTGCCAATATTGTTCCTCAATACTTTTTATAATATACACTTTTCAATAATTTATTATAATAACTTATTATAACAATAACTTATAATATATATCATTCTCTCTCTTGGAAGTCATATTGGGAAAATAAGCTGATACAATACTTTAATGGTATCAGCAGGAGCTTTGTACACATGGCATTTGAATAGTAAAATGAGACAAACTTTTTAGCAGCTAAATCCTCTTTGCTCTTTACAATGTACCCATCTTCATGTTATCTAACCAGCGATGGCATTATTATTATCCTTGATTATTGCTTCTATGGCATCAGACTAGATTTTAGGGACAATGTCTTAACTTAAAAGGTTTAAAATGCTTAAAAATGAATCACCCCTTCAATCCACTTCAGATTGACCAGCAAATAATGCCAACAATAACAAAATGGTAGAACTCAGAGGCACTGTCATTAGAACTCAGGAAGCCATAGCAACATATAGGCAAACATGCACACAACGAGCTTGCAATCTAACAAAGCAACAATAAAAGAAGAGGAGAAGAATGGGTTTAAAACTAAATACATGCCATATGTAAATAGCATATATTTAGTTGTGCATATATTTTCATTTTAAAATTAATACACATAAAGTGCCAGCCATTGCCACCTATTTTCCAAGCTACCATAAACTAGATGATGTTTATCTTAAAGGGTTTTCTAAGATATGTAATTCTCATTAGTGTTATGGGAAAATTAGGACAATGAAGTGGCTCCAAAATTTTGACCACAGAGGGGACAAAATCGTGGACCCCCCTCAACTCTTGTTGGTGACTATTCCAGGTAATGCTGTACCCCTAAAAGCTGTAACATGGCCTTAACAGCCTCCTCCAAGAAGAAAAATATGCTAGGGTTGAAGGATAGAGAAGATTCTTTGGGTAAATCTGATATCTTTTATTAAACCAACTTAACTAGTTGGAAAAATTCTTAGCAAGCTTTCAGGGGTGAAGGTCATAGCTGTGTTGGTCTAAGGACATAGGCAGACAAGGTTCTGTGTGTGAATCTGATACCTTCTACTAGACCAATTAACTAGCTGGAGAACAAGTTTTAAGCAAGCTTTTGGGTTCAAAAACCCTTCTTCAGGTTAAGGAAGTTTCAGCAGTTGGTGTGTGCTCCTCCTGGATGGAATGAAAAGTAAGGAAGCCAGAGGATGGTCTGGTCTGCATACAAGACAGGTAGTCAGTGAAAATGTAGATTGAGGAGTCAATGGGTGAAAGACAGGCTGGGGGTGGCGGGGAAGAGGGAGAAGGGGGATGAAAGTGGAGAGATACCTGGAGAGTCAGATCCTCATCACCAGAAGCAAACTTCCTCAAGCCCAGAACACACCAAATGGATCCAAACTGTGCCATGACATGAAATGCAAAACCTGCCAACACATCTCCACCACCCCAATTCTTACTACACCTCATAACAGAGCCATCAGCATTCCTGGATCTTACAGCTGCACCTCCAGAAATGCGATCTCTCTCATCCAATGCACCAACTGCCCT
Source organism: Caiman crocodilus (assembly GCA_030014935.1). Classification (NCBI taxonomy): domain Eukaryota; kingdom Metazoa; phylum Chordata; order Crocodylia; family Alligatoridae; genus Caiman; species Caiman crocodilus. The sequence continues at coordinate 99,330,717 of JAGPOW010003648.1, forward strand.
GATGGAAAATACGTAAGAGAGACCAAACAACAACTGTGCACCAGAATGAACGCACCCCGGAAATCCATCAAAGATGGAAATACCTAGTTACCGGTGGGGGCACATTTCTCACAAGAAAACCACTCTCTCTCCAATCTCTGAGTCCTGATTCTCAAAGGGAACTTACAAAACACTTCCCAGAGACGAGCCTATGAACTCCTCTTCATCAACCTCCTGGATACTAAAAATCATGGACTAAATATAGACATTGGATTTATGACGCATTATAACCTGCCTGACATCTGACTTCCCAGGTATCTCTCCACTTTCATCCCCTTTCCCTCTCTTTTCCCTCCCTCCCCCCCAGCCTGTCTCTCACCATTGACTCCTCAATCTACGTTTGCACCGACTACTTGCCTTGTATGCAGACCAGCCCAGCCCCCAGCTTCTTTACTTTTCATTCCACCCAGGAAGAGCACACACCAACTGTTGGAACTTCCTTAGCCTGATGAAAGGCTTTTGAACCTGAAAGCTTGCTTAATAACTATTTTCCAACTATTTGGGTTGGTCTAATAAAAGATATCAGATTCAGCCAAGGAACCTTGTCTAGCAAGCTTTCAGGTTTAAATACCCTTTGACAGGCTGAGGGAGAACCTGCAGTTGGTGTGTACACTTCCTGGATGGAATGAATAGTAAAGAAGCCAGAGGCTGATATGTAATGCAGGAAAGCCAGTCAGTGAAGATGTAAATTAAGGAGTCAGTGGGTGACAGACAGGCTGGAGGCAGGGGTGCAGGGTGGGAGGGGAGTGAGTGAGTGAATGTAGCTGGTAAATAGTGGAGAGGTACCAAGGGACTCAGATGTCAGGCAGGTTATAATGTCTTATAAATCCAATGTGTATACTTAGTCCATGATTTTTTGTATCCAGGAGGTTGATGAAATGAATTTCATGGGCTTATCTGTGAAAAGTGTTTTGTAAATTCCCTTTGAGGATTAGAACTGAGAAATTGCAGAGAGAGTGGTTTTCTTGTGAGAAATGTGCCCCCACTGGTAATTGGGTATTCTTGTCTGTAATAGATTTCTGTTGTGCGTTCATGCTGGTGCGCAGTTGTTTAGTCTCTCCTACGTATTCCCCATTTAGTGCACTGGATGAGATGTATTACATTTCTGGAGGTGCAGCTGCAAGACCCAGGAATGCTGATGGTTCAGTCATGGGGTACAGTACTTGTGGGGGTGATGTAGATATGTTGGCAGGTTTTATATTTCTAGTCATGGCATGGCCTGGATCCATTCATTGTGTTCTGGGCCATAGGAATTTTGCTTCTGGTGATGAGGTTAACGAGGTTCAATATTTGTTTGAAGGCTAGGATCATCTCTTTGAGAATTGGGTCTCCTTTTAATATGGGTTACAATTGTTTGAGGAATTTCTGCATAGGTTCAAGGGAGGGGTGACATGTCATAACCAGCGATGTGCAATTCATGGGGGTTTTCCTTCTGTACTGCAGCAATTCTTCACATGATATCCGGGTGGCTCTTTCAAATGTGCCATCTATCTCTCTGGAGGAATGTCCTTGTTGAGTGAAAGCCTTTCTGAGATTTGCGAGATGGCAATCCTGGGTGTTCTCCTCAGTGCAGATTCGGTGGTATCGGAGGGCTTGGCTGTATATTATAGCTTTGAAGGCTGAAGGCTACACATTCAAAAGGCAGGAAAGTTATGGGTGTGCTGATTACCTCATCTGTGCCTCTCTTGTGTACATATCATCTTTAATTATACAGCCATATATTTTTATATTAATTCAATAAATTATTCAATTTCTTTTTACCAGTCTGGGATGTACAGTGAACTAGCTTGTGATAATTATTAATTCGTGTATAGTTACATGGTCATTATGGTCTAGTATCTGTTTCTGTATAGATTTATGTAACTTTTCTTCCTTTTAAATTGTATATCTAAATAACTTTCTTCCCAGTTCTGCTCACTATAATCAATAGTGCATTTGCTATCGATTTCAATGGGAGCAGCATCAGGTTCTTTGTCAGCATTAATATGCTATATGTTTAATAGAACAGATACTATGCAGGAGTAATGCATTTAATTTCTCAGATATATCTCACATGCTTTTTCTCAGAGAAATACATTTAGGGCCAGATTTTAAAGGGTACTTAGGTGCCTAATGGTGCATTTGCTATTGATCTCAATGGGAATTAGTGTCTAAATACCTTTTCAAACCTGGCTTTTAGGTACTTATTCCAAAGCCATCTGAAATCACCGAGAGTCTTTTCATTAACTTTGGTAGGCTTTGAATGAGGCTGTTACGGAGATAAATCATTTTTATATATAGTAAAGGAGGTAGGGCTGGATAAATGGCATTGAATACATAAATCATGGTCAGGCTAGCATGTTGCAGTGGTGGAATGGCAGCTATTGTCCCTCTTTGTACCTTAGGCTACAGTCCCATTCCATGTTTCATGCACTTTGACATGGTTTCATAGTTGGTAGGGTCAGAACGGACCTAAGCAGATCATCAAGTCCGACCCTCTGCCATGGGCAGGAAAGGATGCTGGGGTCAAACGACCCTGGCTAGGTGGTTGTCTAGCCTCTTTTTGAAACCCCCCCAAAGTAGGGGCAAGCACCACTTCCCTTGGAAGTTGTTTCCAGCTCCTAGCCACCTGGACTGCGAAGTACTGCCTCCTGACATCTAGTCTGAATCTACTCTAGTTCAACTTATGGCCGTTGTTCCTTGTTACTCCTGGTAGTGCTCAGGGGAACAGGGACTCTCCCATTGCCTGCTGGTCCCCCTTGGCAAGTTTACAGGCGGCCACCAGATCCCCTCTCAGCTTCTTTTGTGGAGGCTGAACAGGTTCAGGTCCCATAGCTTCTCCTCCTAGAGCCTACTCTGCTGCCCCCTGATCATGCGAGTGGTCCTCCTCTGGACCCTCTCAATGCTATCCACATCCCTCCTGCAATGCGGCACCCAAAACTGGATACGGTACTCCAACTCCGGACTGATCAATGTTGTATAGGGGGGAAAAATCACCTCCTTGGACCTGCTTGTGATGCATCTCTGGATGCATCCCAAGGTACAGTTGGCCTTCGTGACCGCTTCCCCACATTGGCGGCCTACGTTCATCTACTTAGCCTAATTATTGATTTCTGGTGAGCTCAATGTGAGTGAGTGGGATAGGATCATTTTTGGCATGGGTATAAGCAAGATTGGGAAGAAAGCCATGTGGAAATTACCTGAAAGACCTTGCCTTTGAACTGTAGGAGATTTGGCACCCTAGCACATTCCAGTAAGCCATTCCAGTCTGCTGTACAGTCAGGAAGCCAACCCTACCCAAATCATAGACTTAAAACCAGTGGGGCAAAATGTGGCAAGCTGTCTGCATCTATAGACTTCTCTGATTTCAGCACTTCTGCTTCTTGCTCTAATTCTTTTTTTCTGTTCTCCTGGTATCAGTGTCAGGCATATGACCTTTGAATAGCTCTCAATTGCAACTGTCAGCTCCTAACATCTGAATTATTCCCAACTTTGGCTCCTGACCTTGGTCTGATCTGTGGCTCTGGACTTTGGCTCCACACTCTGGCTTGACTTCTAGTTTCCTGATTCTGATTCCTTGACCTTGATTTTTCTTGGTTACCACTCCAAATTTGAGTGGCTCCAGTATCTAGATTCAAGCTGTGAACCTGTCTTGACTCATGACTCTGGACTTGGGTACTGGATCCTGGGCCTAACCACTAGAACTGACTGCTCATGTCTTACTTCCGACATGTAACTTTTAGTCATCTCTTATGCTTATACCACAGTTCAGGAATTGGGCATGGGAGAGTGAGAAAAACAAAACATTATTCAGTGTTTTTCCTTACATATTCAAAGCAACATCAAAGCATCCACAGAGGAGCTATTTTTTTGTTCGTCTTTAATGGTGCTTTGGTTTGATAGATTTTCCCAATAGTTGGGAAAGCCTATATTATATGATGTGTGGTCTTTCTGGATGAAAACTGTCCCAGATATTTTTGTTTTATTTATAATCAGCCTCCATTCTTTGTCAGTATGGTAAGCCATACCTTACCTCTAGGCCTCAGCCTAAGAAATCAAAGTTAGTTAGCCTTTGTGCTGATATCCCAACCCTACATTCCTTTTGGGATTTATTATCCATTGCTGTATCATTTACATAAAATGGTAGTCCATCATTCAAGGATAAGATTTAGCCAAATCTGTCAAAGACTGGCAAATAAAGTGTGACAAACTTGTTCTCATTTAATGCCCACAGTGGTACCTGATGACAGCAGTGACACTGATGCAACTAACTCACAGCAGAGCAGGAACATTAATTTAGTGACATGTATGCCTATCTCCATCCTTCCGTTTTTCCCTCTGTCTCTCTCAAGAATGACTGGTCACGAACACAATTTTTTTCCAGCCTGCAGGGTGAAAATCCCACTTTTGTAACTGTTACTTCTGCAGAGAAACTGAAATCCCCTCACCACAGCACAAACTACAGAGCAGTATCTTAGCATACTGTTGATGATGAGCCAGAGGAATGGTACTTTAATACAATTTATTTTCTTTCCCTGGGAACAGAAGGCACTGAGCGAGCCCAAATGAATTATACATTACTCAGGTATCGTAATTATCCACTGTGCAATGCTGGCTTAAACTCTGTGTCACAAATGAAGAGTGGTAGGAGATCCCAGCTCTGTTTGGAGGAGATGGGGAATATAATTTTTCAAATGGGGCCAATAAAAATTATACAATCCTCTTTAGACTATCCTTGTTTACCATATGCTGCCTTCCTCCCTCCTCAAAGTCATAAAGGGAAGCTGCTGAAATACTCAAATACAAATTTCTCCTGTTGGTATAAATAATGTAGGGGACAGAATTAAGACTCTCTCCTACTTTAGTGCCCACAAGCAGTGAGTCAACCAAAACATTTTAGTCCACAAGATAAATCCATGTTGGAAGCTAAACAATTAATGACTAAAGGAAAAAACTCTTTAGACATGCTATGCCTCTGCTGAGTACTTGAATTGCATTATTCCTGTAAGCAAAAACTCTTCTCTTCCTGTTTTGTTGTCCTTATGCTTGTAAAATTAGGACCCCTTTCTGTCCTGTCCCATAAGCATAAGCAGCTTCACTGCTGTGAATAGCTTCACTATGGCAGGTAGTCACAATCAGCTCACTATGGCCCTCACCCAAAAAAGCACTTAAACATGAACTGAGTTTGATTAAGGGGAACTTCCTAAGTGCTTCAGGAGAGCTATATTGGATTGGGCTATTTAGACTATACATGTGATTAGAAGAATCAGGTCCTTTGATTAGAAGGAAATCCAGGTGGGCATCTCATGCATTGTATACAAAGCGTGGGACTCCTAGCACAGTTATGCCAGAAGAAAAATTAATTTATCTGATATTAGGGAGTATGCCTGTGCTGCCTTTGTACATTTGCAATTCTACACAACACTCAGAGTAAAATCATTATCTCACCTCTTTCTTGGTCCTAGAAATATATTCAGATGCGCTACTTGTAATGTTACTCAATGGATACTGAGGTTCAAGAAAGGTCTCCAATTAGAACAAAAGTCTGTACACACACTTGTCTCTGATAGCTCTTACCATTTCATCACAGAGCTCAGGGAAGTCAAACCCAGTTACTGACAGATTGAATATGTGTTTTTCAGCCAGTGGCAGAAGTACAAGTAGAACAGAAACTGTGCGAATTTGACTGTAAGCAGTACACAACAGGCTTTCACATTCTATCAAATCCCAGTATCAAATTGTTTAGGATTGGGATAGGCCACCTGGGTCTGTGTGTCCAATCCACTTTAGTCCCAGAAAACAATAAACTAGTCCAAAATAGTCCATAAAAAACATTCATTCCTGAGTCTCCCATATGCCCCATTACATAAAGCACCCTCCATAGCTACATAGGATTTTTATCACAGAAAATAAGGGCCTCAGATAGATCAAAAGATTGCAGAAAAGATCAAAGACAACGTCAATGCTCTGCACTCATCTCAACCATTTAAAAACCATGCCTCATCCCCCACAAAAAAACCACAAGTGATTTTAAAATCTAACAAGCATTGTGCTCTTCTTATTCCCCTTGTGGTTATGAAGCATATAGGGCTCCAGTTTTCCAGGGTTCTCTGTGACTGTGAAAGCTACACATTTATCTTTTATAAACATGAGTGCTGGGAGTCTCACTTGATTACATGATTCAAAAGGAGATTTGGGATAAACAACAAGCATTATGAGACACGAGTTTACAGCATTGCACTTTTTCTTTCTCCACTCCCCCATTCACTTTTTCCAATATATTTTAGTGCAACCTTTTCCCCTTAAACTGCCAGCAGTCTCATTGACTTGAATATGACCAGTTAGAGAATAGATTGTGCCCTAACTTAAGGCAGCACAATTTGACACACAACTTCTTTCAGGGTAGACAGCTTTTTTCTTACATCCACACAAATAACAAAGCAACACTAAGCATCCACTGCATGGGACAGGCCCCTCTGAGTAAGCACTGGAGTGGAACTCAGGAGTCCTGGGTTTTGCCTGTTGTGTAACCTTGGGTAAGTCCCCATATCTTGGTTTTCCCCATCTATAAAAATCAGGTTATGATGCTTAACTCCACTGTACATTATTTTGAGACCGACTGATGAAGAGCACTACTTATGAGCCTGGTGTACTTTTGAATATTGTGCTCACAGTAAGTTGTTGCCACGAGCTAGACACTGAGAATAAAGCTATGGGCCTGAACTTGCACTTGTTGAGGTTAATCATTGTTCTCACTGAAGAGACACTTTAGTCAATCACAAATTAATCAGGCTAAGTTCAGGGGTAATGGGGTGGAACTTAATGATATACAAGAAATCAGACTAAATGACCTAATGGTCCCTTCTGGCCTTACACTCTGTGGGTGTGAGAATCTGCCATCAGCTTAATCTGTAGTGGAAATTTTCAAGTGTCTAATAGAAAGCAGAGTATGTAGTAGTTTTTGCATTCTCACCTTCAGGGTGCACCACTAAAGATCCCCTAGATTCATGAGGTTGACAGTGGGTGGGTGCCCTGAAAATCAGCCCCCTCAAAAATCAACATCAGGCGCACCAAAATGGAGACAGCCAAAATTATCAGTCATATCTTGGTCACAGAACTCATTAGTGTGGCATTTGAGCAATGACTATTGTTCTCTATCAGGCACACTTTATTATCCTCCTTGTACCAGCTACATTTGAGACTCAAATTCTCATCGATATCAGAAGACAGTGTAGCTTTGAGAGGGATGTACTACAATACTCGAAGTATAGTATCTGCTTATGGGAAGAAATATATGTATGGATAGCCTTTAACAGAATGAGAAGGTCACTTTTCCACACAGATGATGGTAAGTTCAGAATGACAGCACTTGAGCAGGGACAGACTAATGATATACTAATTATTACAAATACTAGGAGCTCTGATGTTCTGGGAATTGGCACAACATAAAGGGAAGAGGAAGCGTCCTTCTTTTCTCGCTCATTAAGTGCTCAGCTGTGCTGTACAAAGTTTGTGTTGTCAAACATCCCCTGCCAGGGTGGCTGGCCCTGCAGCAGTTTTCAATTGACTTTTGTTTTTTCTTTAATTTGCTTTTTGATGGTGGATTATGAGCATGTGCACAATGACTATGCCCTCATAGACCTCTTAAAGGATGGATCTTTTCTTAGTCAAAAAATTGGATGACAGCATGATGCCTAATCCTGTCAGCATTTACAATACCAATCACTCTTCTCATTGATCAGACATTTATGTCTGGGTTTCAGCAAGGAATGACTGAAGGCCAAATGGTTCTGACGTATGTGCTAAGGACAGGGAAACAATTCTTTGTAATGTATTTAAAGATGGACAAAGGACTATTCTAGAATCGTGCATATCATGTAACATAAGATAATTTCACTAAACCTTCTTTGAAGCCAATTCAGGGAGTCAGCTTTGCTTTAAGAAAAAAAAGCAAGGAACCCTCAGGATGCAATGCTGCAGAGTAGTAAGAGAGTATCACAGGCCAATCAGAACAATTGTCCACGAACCAGAGACTTAACCACCATGAGTAATTTTGATCATTTAGATCAGAGCCTTGGGGATACTCAGATGGACAGTACAGGTTTTGGTCTATAATATAGACAGGAAAAAAAATCAATGAAGTTGGGATCTGTATTGGCATTGAGTTCTCTCAAGGATCCAAGCTGGGGTCAGACCCATCTCCACTGAGAGAAGAAATAGGACAGATTATCCACCACGGTATACAAGTGTTGCCACCAGAACTGTTTGGTACTATGACTGTTGATATTTAAAAACAATCCATCAGCTATAAAAACTAGGTGTTGCTGCAGGGCATAACCCCCTCCCACCTTGCATGGAACAGGACTTGGGGATCAGTAACTGCTTCTTTTCATAAAGCTCAGCTCCACAGAGGTCTTCTCTGTCCCCCTGGCAAGTGGCTTCTGTCCTGGCTAAGATGTTCTTGGGACAAGCATGGGTGACATCAGTGGATCCACTGCAAGCCAATTTCATTTGTCATTTTGCTAGTTAACAAGTCTTGCAACTGCAGGGGCCAGCTGAGCCTCAGGCCTATAGCAAAGGTTGTGGAGTCAAATGGCCCATAGAAGAAAATTTGGCTCAAAAGTAAATG
>JAGPOW010003648.1:99339463-99374149 GCA_030014935.1 Caiman crocodilus
TATATATATAAAAATCTCTTCATCTGCCTTCTAAATGCGTTTCTACGCTCCTGTGAAAGTATGTCATAATTCTGTAACGCTGTTATTAATTCTGTAAAGTGGTTAGGGATACATTCATATGGAAAACAGAATATAAATTAAAGCATATTATTATCTAAATTTAGGAACTGGAGAAAACAACACTTGTCTGAAGACTACTCTGTGTGTAGTTAGATGAAAGAATTATAGATAAATACTGGGGCAAAATTCTCGGTGGCATGTAACTGGATATGAACATACTTGTAAAGCCTTGCACTGAGAGCTAATTAACTAAAAAGTTTTGTTTCCTTAGTTTTTATTACCTTTTCTCTTTGATGCAATAAAACAGACTTCTACAGAGTAAAGACCAGATGCAATGTTGTGCTGGTAACTTAAACATAACGTTGACTGGAGATAGAGCCAGTAATTAAGGACGGCTATTGTGAAATGAGCCTGCAGTCCCACTGTGCTAGACGAGGTACAAATATGTTGTATTGTCTTCTTGCCCTGAAAAGCTCACAGTAAATAGAACCTAACCAGGATGCACAGTTACTTCTGCAAACCTCCACGTGAAACACTTCCTTGCTTTTTCTCTGTCTCCTGCACATATAAATCTTTCACCTAAGATATGCAAGGAAGCAAAGGCATGCTGCTGGACAGCGAGAATGGTAAGAGGCATCTAATATACAGCATTTAGTTATAGGAGGGCATGGGGGCAACAATACTCCTGTATGAGAAGTAACTGAAACTACTCATGTGGCAGAAGGCCACCTCTTTCTCCCCAAAAACTCTGCTCTGTGACAATTTGGTTAGGATGGGCCCAGCAGAGGATACACACCTTACCCCATCTCTTTAGGTAACCTGAGCTGGATACCTGCTCCCTTTGCCTACGTGACTAGTATCACATACCTGGGTGAGGGGCTTGGGCTCCCTTGCGGGCTAGAGACTGCCAGTCTGTCCAGCAACCAATGATGCATTTCAAATTAGTTGGATGACAGCCAACAGGTGCTGGCCTCCATTGGACCAGGTAAATGAGGTCATAAGTTAAGGACTGCCCAGGAAGAGAAGGCAGCAGCCACGAGGAAAACTCAGAGAGAGAGCGAGAAAGGAGCTGGACCATCTGAAACTTGCTCTCACTCTCAAAACTCATGATCAAGGAACTGCCTGCCTCCAGAGGGAATCTCCACCTGCCTCTGGATGATACTTGTGAGTAAGCTACCTGAGATCCAGATAGATATATAGCTTGCAGTAACTCAGGCTACTCCAGCCACGTTTGCTCTACGGGATTTCTCTGATACTACTCAACTCTGTACCCTACTCCAATCCTACTCCTTGTAACCAATACAGTTCTCTTTTGTACCTAGTGTGAGAAACTTATTAGAAGTGGGTCTAGATTATGCCCTGGGGTCCCCTTGGTTCAGCTGACTAAGGGAGACCACAACTTGTGCTTCCAACTGAGGGAAGCACACCAAGTTCTTGAAGCGAGTCAAGTATCCTTGAGGGCAACTAGGCCTATGTCTTCCAGGGGGCACAGAGCCAGAATCAAGCACTCAGAGCCTGGAAGGCGAGGTGGGTGGCTCAATGCAGAAGCACCCCCTACTGGCCTGCCACAACTCGTCTGAGAGCTGACTAGCACAGGATCTGATAAATGGACAGTTTGTCAGCTCAGCAACCTCCACTCTTTCCAGCATGTCTTGGTATCTGATGTACAGGATCAAGACCTTAGGGCTCAGCTACCGAGTGGCTTCAAGCAAGGTTGGTGCCCCTTCAACTTAAGAGAAATTGAGAAGTGCTCAGCACTTCTTAAGAGGTGCTCAGGACCATGTAGGCACACTAAGTACGTCTTAATGGAACAGTACATGGCTGTATAGATCTCCAAGGTAGCTCTGAACAAGCTAGGCTGGGTCCTGTGTGGACTTAGTGCCATCTAATGACCACGTAACACAAATGCTCATGGCCCAGACAAAGAGTTTTCCTTATATGGAAGTGAAAACAAACACACAATTTAATTGGTCGTAAAAGTCCACCGAAGGCATAAAAGAGCAACACACTTCCACCTGAGGTAGCAGCACAAGCAAACGGGAAGGGGCTTTTTTTTTTTTTTTTTGAGTGGCAAGCCAGCTACTCTTCTACCTCAACCCAGCTGCTCAAGGGCCCCTGTATGATTTATAGCGCTCCGCAACCCTTCACAACCCTTCGTAACCCGCCATAACTCTTCGTAACCTGCCGCCGCCTCAAACCGCTCTCCTCGGATTACACCCTCCTAACGACTCTTCCACGTTGTAAAGCAGGTTACATTTATTAAAGTTATGATGGTTACTACACGGCAGAGCTCTGAGTAAGTAACTGCAACCATTAGGCTTATTTTACCATCAGCTGGGTACGCGGGTAACAAAGCTGAGCAGCGCACGACCTTGCGCCTAGCTGCTTCATTAAAAAAGGAAAAAAAAAAAATCCTAGCCAGGTGCGACAGGTCCCAGTGGCAGTATAGTTGTGTTTAGCTCTGTTAAGAACCAGGGTATATTAATTAGTCTGGTGAAGCACTGTGCTAAGATGTATAACTTCAGTACATCTCCATGATGCCTCGGGTATGTTTTCATAGCACTGCACTGCGCCTTGTAGACATAGCCTTCACTTGAAGCAGAGTGGGAGCTTGTACATGAGTGAAATTAAAAGCCAAAGTTTGTAGTCCATATTTAGGCCAGCCTTCCTATGAAAGACCTTTTCAATGAAAGGACTGGCTTGGTGCTAGCCCTTTCCAGTGCAAGTAGCTGAAGCACTCTGTCCAGTTACATCAAGGTGATCTGAAAGGGAATATTTGTCCCCCAAGGGAATCCTGCTGCCCAGCTGTTCTCTTTAAATACCACTTGTTCATTAAGATTTTACCAAAATATAGGAAGTGTCCTATCAGGGGATAAAACATTATTCTAGCCATAACACTATGTGGCAGATTCTATACCACCTCTTGGGCATTTAAGTGGATTCTGTAGGATTTTATTCCACCCTGTTCAAATCCTGACACCCCAGTATTGCATCTACTTTTGTAACGCACTATCATCTTATCCTGAAGAATGAATCACAAAAAAACAGCAAGGAGGAGGGCCTGCCTATCTTCAGGGACTTGAGCAGTGTGAAACAGTATCTCACCTAAGTGCCTAAATCCACTTTACATGCCTAATATGTAGACTAGAATCCAGTCCTGTGAGTATTGTATTTATGATCTCAAGCAGCCCTGTATTTGATATTTTCTGTTTCACTACAGTTTGTTTCTCCTTAATTTTGTTTTCTTACCAAGACTGGTGACTGCAGCCAAGTAAAGTTGAGAAAATGATGAGTGCTTTAATCATTGTTTTATGAATTCTGTCTCAGTGGTCCCAAGGTGGGGATGGTAGGTCTCGGGCAGCATCAACTCCTCCATACTCCTGCCTAAGTATACATATTGAAGGTCTTAGTAAGATGGTCGTAGGACTCCATACAAGCAGATTCATCAGGCACCCAGTCAGATCTCTTACAAGTATACCATTATCCAGAGGAACATCAGTTGTCTACACATAATAAAGAATGTGGCCAGACTAATATTGACTGTAAGGGACTGATCCAGTATTTAAATTCCACATGATAAAAGTCCTTATCTTACCATCTTCGTGATAGGGGAATTACTCCCAGTGAAGTCCATGGGAGCTTTGCCCTAGTAAACAATGTTGGATCAAACTGAAAAAGGAACATGCTTGCCATTTTCCTGCTTTAGCAGAGTTGTGTATCAGTATTTGTAGTATGGGGCAATTTATATATTTAAATACATTTCTTATTCTTCTCAAGTGATGGAATTTTCTTTTTAGAACAGTTATTATTATTTAAACAAGCATCCCATAGCATGTAAATAGGATAGAGAAAGATAATGCAGAAAAAGCAGGGTATTCGTATTGACTGGTTATGAGGTACGTATTTCAGAAGTATGCAAAGCCAACATATACGACAATATTTTAATCTCTTCAGATAGCCTAGCAATGGCATTGCAAGTATTTTAAAACCATTGTTTGCCAGTTAATCAATTACATTTCAAAAAGCCAAGTGGCTTAATTTATCACATCTTCCCAAACAGCCTTGTCTGCTTACATCCTTATACCAACATGGCTACAACCAACAACCCAAAAAGCAGAGTCAGCACTTTTATTCATAGGATTTAATTATCAAAAGCAGCTGCTACCTCAGGAACAGGAAACCCCAGGACCCTGCACTGAAATGGGGACATCAGCAACAGAACTCACTCCTGTACCTCAGGGCTATTTGTAGCAGGATTGATATGTACAGCTGGGGATGTCTGAGGGAAAGGGCATTATGAAAACTGAAGCTCAGAGGGAAGATCCTATCCTGGCACAAGAATCAGCATCACTCGCATCATCTTCAGATCTGGCACAAGTCGGGAATCACTGCTCTGAGCACTACAGGTAAATATTCATGGAGGGAAAATTTTCATCCTCTTAGCCTCTCAAATTTATGCCTGTGGTACTTGGCATTTTACTGGAGTGGGGGTTTATGGGCATCATATAGTTTGCCTTTCAGCAGTGTGTGAGCATTGGTATCAGTTAGCAGATCTTAATAACACTCAGGGACAGTGGCACACAACAATACTAGGGATAGTCCTATTCCCCACATCAAGCTCTCTTCCCAGTATCAGAGATGACAGATGCACATTCCCCTTCCCCCTCCACTGCCAGGGACTACTAAGGAGTCTGGACTGTATTTTCTACTGTAGTCTTTAGACTAGGAGCTCTCTCCTGGTTCTGCTGGCTCCCAAAGAAAGAAAGCCCGGTGGTTCTTCAGAGTCATGGGCTGACGGGCTCTACCTTAAGTGCTCCCAGTGTGGAACCAGCTCCCATGGAGCTGTGCTGCATGGTGCACAACTGCTTGCACAGGGAAGGTCGCACTGCAGGTCAGGCCCCGTGTGACTGAAGAGGATTTACCCACCATTACCCTGACAGGACACCGGAGCCAAAACATGGGTAAGAAAAATGCAGAGTTCCAGACCTCCCTGCCCTTGCAATCTCTGAAGACCAACCAGTGCAAGGGGATGATGGGACCAGGACAGAGCAGAGCCAGCAGGTGGGAAATCAGAATGGGCAACTCAGAGAGTCGCTTTCCCACAGGGACACTGTAGGATAATTTCCAGTTCCTTTCGGCTACAGACAGATATTACACATAAACCAGTTTAAGTGATCAGAAATTGGTTGAATCCTGTAACAGAACAGACATTCAGTGCACATAAATCAGTTCCAAAATGGCCAAAACTGGTTTAAGATAGTACATTCAGCCAAGTTTATCAGACATAACTGATTTGGGTCAAACCAGTTTATGCAATGTCTGTTCTAGACCCCTTCCTGGTTTAACTTAGAGTCTCCCAGCATCCCGACATGCTGTCTGCTCCTGCGGAGCAGGGCTGGTCCCACCCTTCAGGGACAGGCAGGGGAGAGGGTTTGGCCAGAGAGGGGTTTAATTCCCCTCTCCCTGTCCCACCAGCAGGGACCTGAGCCAGGTTTTCCAGGTGCTCCACTATTGCTGCTGCAGCAGCAGGCTGCTATGGCCCCTGAGGCAGAGGGGACAAAGAGGGGGGTTATTGTTCCCTCTATCCCCACTGCCCCTGGGAGATCGCAGCTGGGTCAGCCCACCCTAACCACTGCTGAGTGGCAGAATAAACCCCCTTCTGCTACCTTTGCCAGATGCTGGATGGAGGGAGAAAAAACAAGGGGCCCTGCCAGCCAGCATCTGACTATGTTCCCACCCCACTGCTGCAGCAGGAGGGAAAGAGGCCTTGATGGGGACACTGTGATAGGGGCTGCTGTCCCCATCATGGTTGCTCCCCTCTCACCACTCCAGTGGCCAGGCAGGGGCAGGGCTAGACACCTCCTGCAGGGCCCTTTGGTGGGGGCAGGGAGTGGGGGTTATTCCCCCCCATCTACTCCTAGAAAAACACAGTGGGGTTTGCCCACTCTGGCTGCTGCTGCCACTGCCCTGTTCGTGCTTGGGGCAAGGGGTGGGATAAGCCCCCTCCACTGTATGCCAGATGGAGCAAGGCAGGAGGGGGCTTATCCTGCCACATGCCCTGAGCAAGCAGCGGCAGTGGCTGGGGTGGGTAGACTTGCCACACTTCCTGCCCCTGCCAACCCTCCTAAGGGGCCTTGCCAGTGGCAGCTGGCCCAGCCTCTGCCTGGCCGCTGGAGTGGTGAAGGTGGGGAGCAACCACGATGGGGGAAGCAGCTCCTGTCATGGTTTCCCAGAGTGTGAGCTTTTCTTAGCAGGGGGCTGAGCTGCAGGGGAAGGAAAGGTACTGTGGGGCACAGAGGTACTGCTGGGGGTTGAGAGAGCTCTGGCCTCTGACAGTGGGATAGGGAGGGGGGGGACTAAACCCCTCTCTGGCCAGTTCAGCCTGGACTGGCCATGCCCCCCCAGCACAGCTTCATTGCAATGGAGGGCTCACTCTTGCACTCCCCAGCATCTGGCCTGAACAACTGCAGGCATGTGCCTATATTGGCTCAGTCCAGAAGGAATGTCTGTGCTGTTATAAACTAGTTCTACCTAGGCAGGTTAGACTAATCTGCAAAGGCTGAATCAGTTCAGGCTTTGGCTTTTTGAATGTGTGTCCCTAGCCTTCCAGAGCTTGCTTTCTTTTCAGGAACTACATGCAAGTGTTACTGCATGCATTTCCAGAACTCTCAATACAGAGAGAGCATCCTTCCATCCCAAGAAAGCTGGGTATATCTCCTTCATAAGATCAGCAACATTCCTCCTGGTTTGGCTAGAAAGGTCACTTCCAAGTTTTTTTTCCTTGAAGTGGACACATCTGCTGCCCTGCAGTGCTGCCTACTACTGCCAGTCCCTAAGCATGAAAGGATTACAGTGCTGCCAAAGGATTGTTGAGCCAGCTCTCAGGTAGTGTACTTCATCATGTAAAGGTCTCAAGTATTATATGGCATACCAAATCTTGATGTTTCTTCTAATTCTGACATAAGCAAACATGGGTGGGATGTACTCAAGAGTGGACACCATGTATGCGACAGACATAGTCCATCAGCCCCATAAGGGTGTAGGAGAGAACTCTCATCATCCCTTGCCTTTTACTGCTATTTGCCAGGCTACCTCTCCTTTATCATCTTTCCACCCTCTCAGTGAGAAAAGTTATTTATGAACTGGGTATCTCCACACAGTTAGATAGGTATTTCATGTACTCTCCTCATTATCTTGGTAAGCAATGGATATTTATTTAAAAAGATGTTAGAAGGTCACTCTCATGCAAAAGTCTGTCAGGGAAATTTTCAATTTCCAAGCTTTTCTAGACAGGATTGATATGCCACAGAGCAGGACAAGGACTGTCTCCCTGTAGCCTTCCCTGCTAAGGCTGGGGACTGAAATAAGACTCTGCTATATGCTATAAAATCTGGCTGTCATGGGAGCCTAAGGGGCAAGTCTGTGCGTTACTGGCAGCAGGTTTGTTTTCTCTCTGTCTCACTCAGATCCTGCAGGGAGATCACCACAGAAATGTCCTGGAAGAAATCAGTATTTTTATACTAAGTGTATGGCTTGAATGAGGTATAGTGAAAAGCACATTGAATAGAGAAGTTAAGAAAGATTATGGAAGAATTACTTCTCCAAAGAGTGAGGTAGGGGTCCTGTGCAAAAGCTAGCGTAGGCTTTGACAGCAGTTGCCCAACTACCACCTCCCAAAACAGCAGTGGCAAGGAATCACGAAGAGGTGGGGCTTCTAAGAGTATACAGATATGGCTCTGCATATTAGCTCTAGAACTAGAGGCAAAGAAGCTGCATGAATGTGGTAGTACACCTGGGATAACTAGCTGCTCCTGGTTAACAGCGGGTGCTTGTAAAGCTAGTGCAGGTGCGTCTGCATTGTGTTGCTTTGCACTGTAGTCCCGTCCTTAGGTTCACAGCACAGACTTCTGGCATCTGAGCCAGAAGAATGAGCAGCAGCACTAGTAGGCTGCGTACTGGGCCAGGCATTAGAGGGGTATGAGACATACTTTGCTACTGGGTGTCACAGCCTCTGCTGGCAGCAGAGGAATATTGAAATCCAGGACTCCTGGGTCCAGTTCCAGCTTCAGAGGGGAGTGTGCTCTAGCAGATACAGGCTGTTTCAATTTCCTTCTGAGCTCAACCTAACTCAGGGGTTGGCAATTATTTGGACTGGATGGCTACTTACGGAGTTTTGGTGAGCTCAGAGGCCAGGACAGTATTGTCCTGCCAACAACAGCTCACCAAAACTTTCCAATTGACTTTGCAGCCCCACCTCATTCACAAAGCCAAGCACAGGGCAGGCAGGTGGGGAGCAGCATCTAGATGTGGGACAGGTGGGTGGGGCTAGGGCCAGGACCAGGACCAGGGCTAGGATCAGGATCATGGAGCCATGACAGCATGGGGTCTGGGGCCAGGGCAAAGCCATGATCCATTCCCTATCATAGGGGCATACAGGGAGCAGCTTGTGGCTTTGCTTCAGGCCCGCACTGAAACTGCCCTGCAATCCTAATCCCAGCCCCAGTCTTGCCCACCCATTCTGCTTCTCGATGCCCCTCTTGCCTGCCTGTGGCCCCATCCCATATGCCTAGCTGCATGCCCTGCCCACATGGATTTCATGGAGCTCCTGCCTGCCCACTGTCTGGTGCTGGGTGCAGAGTGGATGGGCCAAGGTACAGGGCCAGGTCTGGCAAAGACTAACAGCAACAGTCAGCTGCAGCTGCTGCCACTGGGGATGCCAAGAAGCGAGTTCAGCCACCATGCCACCCCAGCCGCACTGCACCCAGGAGTACTGGGACCAGTTGCACATGTTATGACCCTGGCACCTGTGCTGGGCAGAGCTAAGGGACTGGCTGTGGACTGGGCAAAAATCCCTTGGTGGGCTGGATCTGGCTTGCAGGCCGTATTTTACCCATCCCTGACCTGACTGCTACCTATCCACAAGACCCTTGGCTTCTATTCTCCTCCTCCTCCTATCCCTTATAGGTATCTAATATACTTCCTTCCCCATCTAACCCCTACCTTAGTTGTCCCACCTCTGTTACTCCTCCCCACCAGCTCCCAGTACTTCTTCCACTTCTTGTGCTTTGGCAACCTCTCCCCAGGCCACTCCCCATATTATTTTGTCACCTTTCTGCATGCTCACTAGGGCTGTCCCCTCCTCATTGCCTGCATTAAAAAAAAAAAAAAAAAAAAAAATCTTCTAAACAGTTTGTTTCTCTCAATTTAATCCTTAGAAACAGCTGAGCTATTTGAGCTGAAATTCCCCCAAACATTTTAGCCTGAAGCCAACTCTCAGCATAGAAGAATTTCAGCCCAAACACTTATAATTGGGTAAAATCCTAAGCAGACAAAAATAGGATATTAAAATAGGAATTGCTGGGCAAGCTTGACTATGGGAGAAGCGATCTGTTCTGCCTATAGTAAGTGGCATATGTAGTGCTATAAGTTCTAGCTGTCTGAGCTTATGGAGCCTAGCTAAAAATAAACAGAGAACAGCTTTTCTCAGGATATTTCAGTATGTCTGCTTCTTGTTTTGGCCGTAGCCATGAAATATAGAATCACCTAAAAAAGAAAAATAATATCTCAACTGAAGAATTTATTTGGGCTACTTCCTACTTCAAAGAAGTCAGGTTGCTTCTAATTGTGTCCATATCAGCTCCCTCAACTTTAGCAGTCAATATACAGCAAAAGTATAATTCATATACATGAAGCAAATTTTCTGATTCACAATGCTTCCTCTATTCTTGGCTACACTGTGGCAAACTGTGGCCAAAACAATATGACAAATGTTAATCAAAATTCACAATACATTGTTATAGGAACAAAGGCAATATGCCCATTAGTCTTGAAGTTGCAGGTACATTAGTACATTGCTATCCCTCAGAAATGTCTGCTCCTGCAAGTGATAGAAGGTATCAATATTTCAAAACAACTTTCCGGGTAATTTATACTTATGTAAAAGATCT
This sequence comes from Caiman crocodilus, assembly GCA_030014935.1. Taxonomy (NCBI): domain Eukaryota; kingdom Metazoa; phylum Chordata; order Crocodylia; family Alligatoridae; genus Caiman; species Caiman crocodilus. The sequence goes on from JAGPOW010003648.1 coordinate 99,349,471, forward strand.
GTTCCATAATGCAGGCCATCCAGCAATTTGTGAAGATTTCAAAAGATTTTCCCTTCCTTATGCTGGAGCAATCACCAATGCCATTAATGAGAGCTAATTAAAATGAAGCCATTTTCCATCTATTCCAACAGTTCTGCACTTACTACACACGTATCAGATGGAAAGTGGTTTCTTAGAGATATCAAACATCAAGATGCACATTTATCATTTTGTCCTTCCCATGTGCATCTGTTCTCACCATTGCATATTTCATTTATCATACATTGTCACTGTGACCATCCCCAATACATCTCCATGTCAATTAATTCCTCTCTCATTTCCCTGTGTGGCCCAAATGCACTGTAGTGAATAATCTCAATGTTAATATAAATTCCAAAGTTTAACCATTTTCCTTATAGGAAAAGAACAGTGCTTAGATACAGCTTTCAAATAATGCAACTGCTATCTGATGCCATCTGCCTCTTTATTGTGAATGATTAAGTATTTTAAGAGCATCCTGTTGATTAGTTCAGAAGATTTGGGTAAATTGGGGATATGCCACTTATAAAGTCTTTGCATCCTTGGAATAATCATCATCTTATACCAATACCCTGCCCCCTGAGGCTAATGCAATCCCCCTAAAGTTAAAGAGGATCCCATTTTGATGAAACCCAGCATAAAGCATGCTATGGAATTGGGTATAAACTTCTGCACAGGTACTATTAAAACCAATAGGATTTGGTGATTGCAGTTTTTTAAGGTTTTCTTTGCTGCCACCTTCCCTCCCTCCCTCCCCCAGACAGCCAGAACACAGAGATTTAACAATGTAGAGATGATATCATGGTGATGTTTCCTGAAGCAAAATCCATAGGCCATCATTTCTTTGATTTTTGCATGTTTTAGTCCAATAAAGGGACAGTGTGTGTGGTTTTTTTTTTTAGAATGCAAATGTAGAGAACCAAAAAAGCAGAGAAGACTTTTGTGAGCTTCTTATGCTAGACCAGAAGTGCTCTCAACCCCAGCCTGTAGGCTGGGTCTAACTCCCAGGGCTCCCCACAGGTCTAAAAATTTGGCAGGGGAACAATGTCAGCATTAGTTGCCAGTCCCCTGCTGCCAATTTTCCAGAGCTATTGGGAGCCTGTGGGCTAGATTAAGTGGCACTGGGTACTAGATCAGTTGTGCCTGGCTGAGCAGAGGCAGCACCAGGCCTGATCCAGCAGCTTCGGGCCCAGAAGAGCTGGTGTGGGTCCAATCCAGCTGTGTGGGCCTGATCTAAGTGGCACAGGGCCAAGCAGAGGTGGCATGAGGCTAAACTAGGCAGTAGGCAAGGGGGCAACCAAAGAAATACAAGGCTGATTGGGTGGCATAAGCCAGATCTGGGAAACACAGGGCCAAACAGAGGTGGGAAATTTCTGTGCACATTATTCAGTCAAAAAAGCAAGGAAAACTGAATAGGTAACACCCTGTGCAATTCTTTGGGAAAAAAGAAAACAAAACAAAAAACAGTGTGCTTTTCCTGCCAAGGTTGAGATAGACCAAATGGGCTCCAAATAATAGACCCAGAAGAAATAGCCAGACCAACTAAATTTCTACACAGTGGAAATGATTCCTAGATCATTCACATTCATACACATGAAGCAAATTTTCTAATTCACAATGCTTCCTCTATTCTTTGCTACTCTGTGGCAGGTGCAAATTGGGGAGTCTCAACAGAAGGGAATAAATAAAGCATTTCACAGTTAACATTGAATGTCCTTGGGTTTGTGATGTTTCATAGCCGATTCTTTCTAACTGTCTGAAAAGCAGCCGGGGCAGCATGTGAAGTGATCCAACTGACCTGACCCATTCTATTAGAGGAGAGAGCAGAGGTTTTTTGGACAAGCTGGAATTTCTAAGTGGCTTTCAGTGTTACCACAGTGCCTCAAGCTAATCTAGTAAAGGGGTTACAAAAAGAATGGAAGAAATGAGAGCCATTTCTAAAAGAAAAGATGGAAGCTTCTTGGGTATTCCGCAGTGAGAGGATGCTGTTCTGGAGGGTGGGAATGGCTTGGGCAAAGTGAACAAAAAAGTCAGTCCAGTATGCGAGGAAGATAAGAACATTCACAAGAGAAATTTGAGATAAAGAAAACACTCATTTAGGAGATTCTGGAGGGACTTTAGTACTTGGATTCAGATTATGGCCCTGTAAATATGATCAAGTTACAAATTTCAGTTAAATTCAACAGCTGGGGAACAAGAATCAGTCACAGAGAAGCAGAACTGGAAGGGACCTCCAGAGGTCAGCTAGTCCAACTCCCTGCCTGAGGCAGGATTATGCCTATCCAAACCATCCCATACAACCATAATCTAAAAACTACATAAGGCCACCCTCAACCCTTACATAACATAGACCTAACACCCTAGCCTACCACAGGTAAAGTAGGGGAACCATGGCAGCCAATGTCCTGCTTCTTTAAGAAATTGTCAACATACACTCAAGAGGTCTCAGGTAGGGAGCCATGACCCTCACTACAGAGGAAGGCAAAAACCCCATAGTCCATACCAATCTGACCTAGGGTACAATTTCTTCTGGATGCCAAACATGGTGATCCATCTGACCCTGAGTGGAGGGGCAAAACCCTCTAGTAAAGAACCTCTGGTTTTGCTCCTTTACAGAGAATTGGCACACCTCAGTTGAAGCCCGTGACTTTAGTTAACACCCAGTGCTTCTGGGGAGGCCTAAAAACACCCCAACACATAGCAAAAAAAAGGTTGGGGGGGGCAGTAAACAGCAAAGCCCAGAATTATGGGAAATGCACATGGTAGAAAATAGGCATAGCTACATCTAGATGAACCCTGATCAGTGGTGTCCAACTTCTCCTAGAACACCTCCAGTGGTGACAAATCCACAACTTTTCTAGGCAGTCTATTTTACTGCCTTATTATTGCCACAGTGAAGAAGTTTTTTCTGGATATCCAGTCTAAATTTACTTCACTAGAACTTCAAGTCATTGGTCCATGTCCTCCTCTCTGCAGCAAGAGAGAAAAGGTGCTTTCCCTCTTCCTTACGGTAGCTCTTCAAGTATTTGAAGACTGCTATCATGTCTCCTCTTAAGCGCCTTTTCCATAAGCTGAACATGCTGAGTTCTTCAGCTTCAAGCCCTCGATCATCTTTGTTGCCCGCCTCTGGACCCCATCTAACTTTCCCACATCCTTTTAAAAGTGTGGACCCAGAACTGCACACACTACTCCAGATGAGGCCTAACTAGTGCTGAGTAGAGAAGCACTATCATCTCCTTCATCTCGCACCTAATACTTTTATTGATGCAGCCCAAAACCATATCCACCTTCTGTGTAGCTGCAGCCATTCCAGACTCATGTTTGTAGTTTACCAAGACGCCCAAGCCCTTTTCCATAGAGCTGCCATCCATCCATACAGGTTGTATCCATCCCCCATTTTGTATTTGTGTTTTTGATTATTCCTCTGAAAGTGTAGAACCTTGCATTTTCATTGAACTTCATCCTGTTAGCTGTAGTCCAACTTTCCAATCTGTTGAGATCCTTCTGAACTGTATTTGCATCTTCCAACATGTTCAAAATCCTTTGCAGTTTTATGTCATACACAAACTTGCTCAAGAAGCCTTACGTGACAGCATCCAAGTAACTAATAAACAAATTGAACAGCAGTGGATACAGGACAAACCTCTATAGGACTCTGCTCAAAACCTCCTGCCATTCTGACATGGGCCCATTAACAATTATCAGCTGTTTACCGCTATTATGACAGTAATCTATTCACCTTGTAGCAGTTTTATACAGCCCACATTTCTCCAATTTATTTACAAGAAATGTGTGTGGGACCTTCAAGTACATGACAATGAGCCATTTTAATTAGAGTGGCTGTCTAAGAACTGCTCTAATTAACCCCCACTCCTACTCTCAAGGACATGTATAGGCAGCCTTCATTGGCTGCCTATTGTTCTTCCAGCGGATGTCTAGAAAACTGAAACCTTCCATCGGTACCATCCCATAGATTTTCAGTAGATTTGTCACTTGCTTTAAGATGCCTTATCCACCTCCTCTTCCTGAGTAGGTGGCCTATAATAAGTCCCCACCATTATATCAGCGCTTCATCTTTCACCTTGACTCTACTTCCCTGGTTCGGAAGGAAGAAGAGGGCAAAGAAGCGTATGTGTTTTTGGCATTCAAGGGAACACCATCACCTTTTCTTTTAATCCTGTCCTTCCAAAACAGGAGTATAACCCTAAATATTCACATTCCAGTCATAAAACCCATCTCATCAGGTCTGTGGGATACCAAACCTTAATTCAAATACAAGTATACTTATTTAAAGTATAAAGTTCAGCATTCTTATTTAAAATAAAAAAAAACACTCAAACACTAAAAAACATTGGACTTAAAAGAAAAAAAAACAAAATATGGGTAGGTTGTTTTACAGGGGTATAGGTTGTAGCCACGTTGGTCTAAGGACATGGGCAGACAAGGTTCCGTGTGCGAATCTGATACCCTCTACTAGACCAATTAAATAGCTGGAGAACAAGTTTTAAGCAAGCTTTTGGGTTCAAAAACCCTTCTTCAGGTTAAGGAAGTTTCAGCCGTTGGTGTGTGCTCCTCCTGGATGGAATGAAAAGTAAAGAAGCCAGAGACTGGTCTGGTCTGCATACAACACAGACAGTCAGTGAAAATGTAGATTGAGGAGTCAATAGGTGAGAGACAGGCTGGGTGGGGTGGGGGGAGAGAAGGGAGATAAATAGTGGAGAAGTACCTGGGGAGTCAGATGTCAGGCAGGTTATAATGTGTCATAAATCCGATGTCTATATTTAGTCCATGATTTTTAGTATCCAGGAGGCTGATGAAATGGAGCTCATAGGCTCATCTCTGGGAAGCATTGTATAAGTTTCCTGTGAGGATCAAGACTGAGAGATTGGAGAGAGAGTGGTTATCTCATGAGAAATGTGCCCCCACCTGTAATTGGGTTTTTCTGTCTTTGATAGATTTCCAGTGTGTGTTCATTCTGGTGCACAGTTGTTGTTTGGTCTCTCTTACGTATTTTCCATCAGGGCATTTGGTGCATTGGATGAAATATATTACATTTCTGGAGGTGCAGCTGTAAGATCTGGGAATGCTAATGGCTCTGTTGTGGGGTGCAGTAATTGTGGGGGTGGTGATGTGTTGCCAGGTTTTGCATTGCATTTGCAGGTTTTGCACAAGATATTTGCAATATTTTGGCTTTCTCTGAGGAAAGTCGACTCTCTATGGAACATGTTGATGAAACTAAGAAAATGAATGTTAACCTTGTTGAAAACCCAGTTTTTTTGTCATGAAAGTTTCACTAGGGAATTTGCACCTAGCCAAGCAGAGAAAACAAATAATTAGTAGGGCTGTGTGAAGCTTCAGTCCCCGATTTGATTTGGCAGAGGTTTGGCCTGATTCTTCCATTGAATCCCCAAATCAGAAAACCCTTTCATCTCCCCAAATTGGTGGTTTGGACATAAACACAGCTTTAAAAAGTTTTTTCTATATACCCCAAGGTACCAGGTGGCTTGTGAATGCCATGATGGTGGGGCAGATGGAATGTCCCACAGGAGCGCAGGCAGGAGATCCAGAAGTGGCCCAGAAGCACTTCTGGGCCACTTCTGGGTCCACCAGGGAGCATGCTACCCCTCCGCATCCCCCCAGCTTGGCAACTGGTGCTTCTTGGGTCAGGGGAAGCACCCAGGGTCCCCCCACAGCTGATTGCCAAGCGGGGGGGCCCCCCGATGCACTCAGTGACAGACGCAGAAGTGGACCAGAAGCCCTTCCAGCTCCTTCTGGGTTCACCGCTGAGTGCACGGGCCACCCTCCCTGCCCCCCACACTCCCGTCTGCCGCTCCATCTACCCATTGCAGCATTCATGAGCCACGCCTGGTACCTTAAGGCATGTAGATAAAACATTTAAAGCTGTGTTTGTTTATGTCCTATTTGCTGATTCTCTGAATCAGCATCAAATCTTCAGATTCAGTTTCAGCCTAATCAAATTGAGGTCAGTGATCCGAGTCAATGAATTGAATTGGTGTCCCCAATTTGGGCCAAATCTGAACTGAATACGGCTTGTTTTGCACAGCCCTAATAATTAGAGCCAAATGCTAGACCTGAAGATCCCTTCCTCTTTAGCCTATCACACTCTTGCTTTGTTGCTTTGGTGAATTTCTCACATCTCAACATAGTGATCACTTGTATGGTATCTGGATAAGGCTTGCACTGTGAAACAATGTTTTATTACTTACAGGAACTTGTATACAGAACTATTTACAGTAAGAAATAACAGTTTTTACTACTGCCTTGCCATAATCTTCTATTTGGCATATTCCTGTTCTGCCTCCCAGGAGTCTCATGGAATGCCACACTTCCTGGACACACCACATGCTCAGGAAGACATACTCTATGTTACAGCTTGTTTCTCTACATCCAGACATAGCTTTATTTGCTCCTTCAAATCTAAGGAAGGAGTGTTGATTAAATAAACGTGTCTGGCTGACAAAATGGCTGTCCCTGACTTTGACAAAAATGATCAATGCATCTAATTTCTTATAGGAAAGTGTTCTGATGAAATTTTCAGTCTAATCCACCTAATATAATTTACTTGACTAAATTCATGTGCCTCAAACCACTTTGTCAATTAGATGCATTTCATCAAGAGTATGCAAGCAATTCTGGTGACAAAGTGATTTTGTCAACAAAATATGACCTGGCACATGTACAAAAAATTATTTAGCAAAAAGAGTGTGCATGGATGAGGCTGAAATCAGATTGCAAAAATTACGGGGCTAGAAAGAAGAAGAACAGGAAGAAGTTGTGTGGTTTATGCCAGACTGAGGGATGTAGTCTACTCTACATGAAAACAAAGAGTTTACAATGCAACATCATTTTCCTTAACTCCCTTAACTATGCTGCAAGTCAAATCTTCAACATAAAACCACAGTCACAAATGTATGTGTGTTTGGTCTCCCAATCTGTTTTGGCTGCAATTCAAGCATGTTGTGTGGGTCCTGAACCAGCTGAAGCAAACACCATGGGTGGTACAAGACCCAAACCAAGCACCGAGTTCTGAGCCTGCCATATGGGACTGGTCTAACATACAGCATGTGGTTCAACTTCAGACCCAGAGACAGCACTGGGGAATGACTGGTGGGGCTCTCTGGGCTGGATCTTTTATACCCCTTCACTAGAGAATATTTTTGTTCTGCTAAATGCATTTTCTGATGTACAGCCAGATCTGCGAGATGCCAGCTCTCTGCCACACGTACCACCGAGCACCTAGCCGACTGGTTAGGTTAAAATTTGTGGAAAAAAGATTGTTACCTTGTTGTTTATTAATTGCAATAACAGCTGTTTCATTAAGTTTTGCATAACCTAACATTGCCACAGTAATGGGTACCCAGGCCTCTAAAATAACACAATGAATAGCTGCATAAGGCAAGAAAGTTCAATTTGTATTTGGAGACAGACCATACAACATAAGAATAAACCCAACCAGCACTGAAAATTTAATCCCAGCCTAATCCTGAACATTTATCACAGTTCCATCAAGTGAAGTAAATCTTTAAATATAAAAGTGAAATAAAAAGGCAAAACAGTACAAATATGCCTGTGGCATTTGTTGTACAAGATGAAATGAAGCACTTAGCAAGATTCAAGTAAGGATTGGACACATACAAATATCCAGAGCTGTTATAAAAAAAGGTTTTAAAAAGAGTTTAGCAATGAATATAAACTCTAAGTACTAAAAGCCAGCTTCTATTTGTGGGTAATAGTAGTCTGCCTTCAGGTTTTCCATTTTATGCTTAACCATTGCACCTGCCTCAGAAGTATATGGTGGTAACTACTACTAGGTGGATGGACTCCTAGACAAAAATGGCAATTCCTTTCTCTCTATACTGCAGAAAAACATGTTGTTGCACATCTTAGCGCCAGATAATGGGGAAGAGTCTACCCTTGTTCAGTGTTGGGTGCTTAATTCAAAGCAAGCTGCAAAAATGTACACATGTAACAATAACTTTCCACATGTGAGGAATCTCAGTGAACTCAAGTATATTTACATGTACATTCATGTGCATGCATAAGTAATTTAGTTACTCAAGTATTTGGAGAGCTGGGACTAAAGCTTCTCCAACAGCTGTTTTTCCAAGATATAGATAAAATAGATATCATGCTCATCTCCAAAGGCAAAGAGTTTCAATCACCTTGTTTGCATATTCTTGATTTTAGTCACACTAGCTCAGCTAGTTGGATTACGACCACCAGATTTTGCAATTAACACATTAAACAAATGTCCTAACTGTGGGAATCAAGAACTGCAGGCAAAACAGATTGGGAGACCAAACATACCTATAATTTGACCATGGCTTTATGCTGACACTTAAATACAACCAGTTTGGGACCGGTGCCATGTATAGTGCAGGTCTCAGACTCATTGGGGTGCATGCTACATGGACTGGATATGACATGAGTGGGAGATGGTGTCCACGAGCCTGCTACAGCCCTCAAGGCTGCCCCACACCAGATTCATCTGGTGTGTGAACCAATCCTGCACCGCTCATCTCACCTGTGGTGTCAGATAAGTTTGTTAGAAGACATTAGGGAAGAAGTGTCAATCACCTAAGGTAACCCATATCCCCATAGCCTATTCTCAGTCAAAAAGGATTTTGTACTTATAACTGATAAATGATTTGTAGAAGATGGGGGTGGGGTGGGGGGTGAGCAGCTAATGGTAATGGAATAGGGAGCCTTCGATTTCCAGATGGCTGATTTATATCCAGGCCAGGTAAATAGTAACTAAAAGTTGTTGCCATTTGAACAAGCTGCTTATCTGAAGTATGGCTGGAAAAAGTGCAGTCTCAGGTCAGTTCTGAGCCAACAAGCATCCAAATCACAGAATCTCTTCTACATCCATTATTATGTTAGCAGTTTCCTTAGAGATGCAAGGACTGAATGGGCTTTTAAAAATTCAGGTTTATGTACCCTGGCAGGTAGGGAATTCTACATTGCCAGTGTTTAAATTGTATGTCTTGCAGGCTGCCCCTGGGGCTGTCAGTCCCACACATTGATAAGTGTTTATCATTCATAAATAAAAAGAAAAGAAAATCATTCCATTCAATTAGATTAGCACCCTTTTGTGCTTTCAGCCCCAAATCAGCCAAGTATTAAAAGAATTCAAAGGGATTAATCAGCCAAATAAAAAAAAAGGCATATGCCAAAATCCTTTGCCAAATCAAGGCCTGAATTGCTACTTTGAGACTTCAAAAATACAGTAACTAATGAAACAGAGCTGAACACATCTGTGGGGAGTTGCTGCAACAGAACAAGAAGTCCAAGCATGATGTTGGCCTATTAAAAGGACACTTAATGATGCTAGTTTTGAGTGCAGGGAACAAGATCATAATAATACCAGGAAGACAGGGTGGTTCCCTTCTTCCAAGATACAACCTATAGGTGACTGGGTTCACATTCTACCTGCACAGCATACTGCATGTGGGAATGATGGGGCTTGACTGTAGGTGGGTAGAGGCACAGGACAGAAAGGAAGACATAGCAGTTAGTTGTGCTGGGAAGATATATAGCAGAAGGTCAGTAGCTCATGGCCTGGAAAAATCACCAGGGCTTCAAATACATAATAAGAGAAAGGCTAAAGAACAGAGAGCTTTGCAATTGTTAGGTACCTTGTCAGTGAAGAGAAATGTGCAGGGATACCACTAATCTGTTTTGAGGAAGTAGATATAGCAAATAGCACAGCGTGTGGGAGGAGGGAGTTTACTGCTCAATTTTTTCATTTCCAAAACAGGAAACTTAACCAAAAAATCCCAAGGTTGCCAAAAGTCATCTGTCTAGGAGATGGCAACAAGTGCAGGAAGTCCCAGATAATATTTACATAGAACAAATAAGTTATCTTTAAAATTGTTGTTACTGAATTCTCCAAAAGGAACAACACATAAACATTTCTCAGGAGTAGAGTCAAGCCCATACTTGCAAGTCAACACGTTTATTCTTACTCTTCTGAATGAAGGAAAAAAAATCATGCTACAAAAGGTCAAACTAAATGGTTAAGGAAGCATGTTCTGAGATACATGATTAGGCTATGAAGTTTTTCATAGGACACAAAAACTTTTAGGAACGGTAGTCTTCATCTTTTACCATGAAGCAGCATACTATACTCACTTAGGCAAGCTTCCTTCTCTGTTGTGGACACCCAAAGATACAGAACAAGAACTCAAAACAAGACTTTCTTTACACAGCTGATAGCAAAATATGAAAAAGCAGAGGAATCAAGACTGATGGTTGAATTCTGCTTCATTAAAAAAAAGCCCCACATAGGCTTCTGGATCTTCCAAATACAGATGTGGCCCCAGCTTTCTGCTTTTCTGTCATTCCCCAGTTTCACTCACCACTCTCCACTTACTACTTCTGTTAAGTAAGAGAATCACACAGCATTTACATGCTAGTAAAATGGCAAGTACATGGATTAAAACATTTAATGCAGATACCTGACCACGTCCCCAGGTTTGGCAGTGGGAGTCTAGGACTCTTCTCAGAAACAAACCATACTCACAAATTACATAGCTGAGGAGAAACTCCTAAAGGAAGCTTCACAGTTAAGTACTTAATGACTCTGCCCAGTTCAGAGCAGTGCCATCCTGGTTAACACCTGCCATTCAGCAGGGAAGAAAGTAGCAGCAGCAGGTACAAAGGTTTTCAACTAATATGGTTGAGATTTTTCCACAAATGTTCCCCACCTAACTCTGGGATCTGAGGGCTCATTCCCTGTAAGGGAATGGATTTCTTGGTGGGAAAGGTTCAGAACTGAGCTGCACCTGATACCAAACCAGGTGCATCAAACCTGGCCCTCTGGAATAGAAAACACTGGGTTCATGCTGATGATAGGACTGTGCTGGTGATAGTAGTGAATGGGCTTTCCCTCCCTCACTCCTTTTGTGAAAGATTTACTTCTCTCTCATCTCCCTCCTTCACCTGCAAAGTGGCAAAAGAGGACACAGGTGGGAGGAAGAGGAGCCCACTTCTTGCTAATGCTGTCCAGTCCAGGACAGATGGCTTCTCTAGCAGACTGATAGGCTGTACATCCTGTGACTTCCTTTCCTTCCTGTCTTTTTCCACCGCCTTTGAACTTATTCATGCTGATTGCTGACTCTCAGAACCTGTTGTCCTCCTGCTGTGGTAGGCTTCACATGCCAGTATAACAGGCAGGAGCCTCCCTATCTGCAGCTGTTTCCTCTGCAATTTGTTTTATAAGAGAGAGCACCCTATGCTTAGAATAGGAAAGAAGAGGCATTCACAGACACTGTTGTTCCTTCAACACTTTTAAAGCAGCCAGGCTTCTGTTTTGATAATGCAGTTACAAAATCAGGACTAGGGTACTAGCTTCTTTCTAGCCAAAATGACAACACCATTTTTGCTCCTGTTTTACATCCCTATTTCATTCCTTTAAACAGACTTTTTTTCTCTTTTACATATGGAGTAACTCACATGCTGTCTTGTTCTCTCTACTGTTTAGTTCAAGCTGTGTCTACTTGTCCCCCAGACCTGAAGATGTGTGCTTTGTGTCTGAAAACTCGTCAGGCTTTTCTCCCAACTATATAGTAGGTCTAATAAAAGGTATTACAAAACAAATTCCATGGCAAGCATAGAGTTATCTGAACCCAGTACCCTAGGAGTTCCTCACATCACCATAATACATCCTAAACTATTACCTCTTAGGGTAACTGCTGTGAGGCTAACAGGGTAGAATAATCACTTAGGCCCACAAGCAGTAGGGTGCATTTTACAGCAGCCAAAAGGCTGCTACAATTTACTGAGAGCCAGTCCAGCCACCTACAGGGCTCCAGCATATATTCATGTGCTGGAAAGTTAAATATACTTTACATGCAACCTCCATTCAAGTGTATATTGGTACAGAATGGTTAATACTGATATTCTGAAAGGAAACTTATTTGGGCATGTGGCTGTCAGTTCGGAGTGGCACTAATAAAGTCAGTGAGGTTACAATGGTGTGGTGTAAATGCACCCAGATTTGGGCTCTGTGGGGATGTCTACACAAGATGCTTTACTGCGCAGCAGACTAATTTGCTGTACAGTAAGCCATCGCCATCTACGTGCGTGTAGCAACTAGGGTGCAGTAATTTACTGGGCTGCTGGATAGTCCCATCGAATACAAGTGATATCCAGCAGCGCAATAAATTTTTGCACTTAAACTCATGTGTAGACGGTGATTTTGGGATTAGTCTACTCCAGCTCAAATTGAGCCAGTGTATATTCAGTTACATTAATTTCATGTGTAGACATGCCCCATGTGTTCCTCTCAGAATTAGCTAACTTAGTATGTGCCAGTTTTTTCTGCATCACTCCCAATGATATACAGTAGTCTTTAGAACTGTTGCCTCTTCCTCCCCTACAGTAAATCCTATCTTTAGTTATTGCCTTAGGTTCTTTATTGCTTTTGTAATTTTGAAGCCTCTGAGCAGTATTTACATTTAGGATTTTGGAACTGGAGTTATAAATGACTCTGTCACAGGACATGAAGCTGGAAAGCCACATTTTTTACACTGGTGCATTTTCAGCAGTACATCTGGCACCAGGGCCTACATATTCAAGCAATTATTGTCCAAGAGAGAAATTAAATTAGTCTCACTTCTCTCTCAATGGAAGCACTTGGACAGAAGTAGTAATAAAGAAGATTCTCATGAACTACCCACTGGTCACCAAAGTCATTTGTCTGTTATTGATCCACAACATAATTTAATAGTGTAGAAAAGCAGGTACAGACAGAACCTCCTGTTCTTCTCTTTGGATTAGAAAAGCCTTTTTGTACAGTGTATAAAGGCAGTGTGTAAAGGGTGAAGTGTTCTGGAGATTAACCACTCTATGATCAAAAGAGTAAATTGGGTATTAAACCAGACTAAGAGTTGGAAAGTGGACATGTCTGGCTTTTGGGAGAGTTTGGATCTGGAGATAATCTGTAATTATAAATGAGACGATTTTATACTGTATCCTATATGATTTTATCCTTAGTAATTAGGGTGGGGAAGAGACTCCATTCACCATGTGATATTTCAGTACTCTTCCTTCTTTCCCTAAATGATTCCCTAATGAAATTTCTTCTCTTCTGTATTTTGTGTCCTTTTCTTGACAGCTTTTCAACTTCTGATGCTTTTTACTAAACTGCTTCCATTTCTTTCCTCAAAGCCAGCCCTAAGCTATCTTGGTGTTTCTCCTCTCCTCTTTAGCATCTCCATTGCCTTCTAGATAGCTTCCAGAAGTCCTTTTGTCTCTCTGCATCTTTCCTCTTGTTTCTACCCAGAATGAGATTAGGTGCATTGCACATACTGGACTTCAGCTAAAAATATCCATCTCCACATAATTTGCACTGTGGTATCAGTTCAGGAAAGCACCTAAGTATGTGTATAAGCTCATTTCTGTTTAGCAGTGTACTGTACTATCCTACGGTGTAACTATAAGCCTGTGCATGAGCTGCACTGAATTAAATTGGCACAGTAAGTATGGGGTCAAGATATGGCTAGTCTAAAGTGACACAGAACCATTGGCCATGGACTTTGGTATTTTATGGATCTTTTGCCCGACAAAGTCTTGTCTGTTCTAAAAATAGGATAAGAATTATATAATAATTATTGTAGTATAATATCTGTTCAGAAAATGGAATCTCTGTCTTTTAGAAAATGCTGATACTTCAAAGTTTTTTTTTTCAATTCGTCAGTGAGCAAGAAATGGAAATCCCCAATGCTCCTAACAGGATGTTTCCAAATGTACAGTGTTGAAAATGTATTCATTCTATTTTAGTACATTCATTCTATTTTTATAGGTCAAACAATATGAAGTGAGAGTCAAAGCATTTCTTTTTGCTTTCAAAATCCGACCTCCTCCCCCAGTCAAATTCTATCAATCTCAAGACGTTCTTGTGAAAAAGTGTTTTCCAATGGAAGGCTGATCTATTGAAAATTTCCCATCTGAAGGGAAAGCAGGGCTTTTGCAATGAATGAGACTTAAGCACTTGCTTAAAGGTTGTCATATACTTAAAGGCTTCCTTTAGGAGGAAAGGATTGTTGAAGCTGGGCCTATATGGGGCCTGGGATAAGACTGAAAGGGATGGAACTGAAGAGCAGTGGTCACATCCTATTCAGTCAGGCAGCTCTTTCATTCTGTATTTAAAGCTGAACTCTTTCAGGTGTTAAAAAGGTTGTCATACCTTATTCTTTACCACTGACATTTTTTTTCTTTTAACTGAATAATCAAATCTGAAGCCACAATATACTGCAAAATGCCTCCAGAGGCTACCTTTGAAATTTATAACCATTGTCATCACTGGTAGTTGAGGAATTAGAAAGCAAAATCAGTCCCAGTTATTTTTGCCATAGACAAATCCAGTTATAACTAAATTGTGCAGAACCCATAAAAGAAATCACATATACAGAGTGATAAATTCCAGTTGCTCTGCTACCTTCTCTCAATATTGAATGATAAGCATGCTTTGGTGTTTAAATAGTTGCCTTATAAAAGACCTTGCTGATTAAATACATAAATAAATAAAAACACAATGATCTCATTTGAGTGTCTTAAACAGCAAAATGAAATGGTAGGAACATCAGCTAGTCCAGTGGGAAAGACACACGGTGATTTTTGATTGAAGCAGACTATTAATGGATACAATTAAGATGCAGTTTCAGTTTAAAGATGAATTGGCCATGCAGCGACAAATTGTGGAACAGTTATTGCCGTCATGCTGGGACAGGTAATCAGGGAATGAAGTTGTAATTGTCGCTCCTCTTGTTTTGCCTCGACTGGGTAGCAGAATATAAGATTCAATTTAACAAACAATTTGCCACATGGATCCTCCCCGCTGAGTGGAAAAGCAAAGCTTGCTGGGATTTCTCCCCTTGAATTTTGCTACTTTTTAAACCTGCTACATGCTAACTGTAGCCTTTGCTCACAAAAAAGAAGAAAGCCTTGTTTAGCCTTTGCTCACAAAAAGAGGAGAAAAAAATTCAAACCCAATTGGCAGCTACTCTTTGTGACTGTTTTGCAGGCCTGGCGATTAAAGTAAATGAGAAGATTCCCACGTTGACTCCTTCTGTTAGCATGTCCAGGGTGGCCCAGTAGTGCAGAATGGAGAAAGGAACTATCCTATCCAGTAGGGCTGTGTGAAACGGCACCGTTCCATTCCGACTTCAGTTTTGAGGTCTGGATAGAACAGTGTTTTGTACTGAATATAATTTTGAGTTGAAACAGCCTCACTGTTTCACTTTGTTGAAATAGTAAGGCTGTTTTGATGCTGTTTTGACCATTTTGCTGGACTATGGGGCTGGGGAAAGGAACTCAGCCCAGCTGGGCTGCCTCTCCATCCCCTGTTCTACATTGCGCAGGGGGCGGGGAGGCAGCCCAGCTAGGCTGTCTCCCTTCCCCCTGCCAAATCTTGCACTGGGGTTGGGAAATCAGCTTGGCTGGACTGACTTTCCATCCCCAGTGCTATGGTCGAAATGTTTCGACTACCCTCATTTCATTTCAAGTCTATATCAACAGCCTTTGTTTCATTTTGATTTTGCCATTTCAACCTCAAAATGAGTTGAAACAGTGTTGAAATGAAATGGCTGTCGAAATTTCACACAGGCAGTTGGAGATCTTGATGGAACCTCTGGATCTGAATTATCAATAGGCTTCCCTTCTATCTTCTCTAGAACTCCTCAAAGCACTCCCCCAGCAAGGCCAATTTAAAGTAAGAAACAAATACTGCACCTTGTAGTTGGACACCCAAAATGGATGCTTTTGAGCAGTTGGTTGCATTTTGTTGACTGTGTTTTGAAAGCTACATTCCTGATAGGCAGATCCCTATGGATTTCTTTTTCCAACATAAGAAACACTTGCAATGACATAAGTGAGGGTGGAATACCAGAGCAGAAAAAGATCGACAGTGGGTACATCTACACAAGATGCTAAATGTGCAGTAGACTAATTCTGGCATGTCACAGGAAAAGCTATGCTATCGTGCTAATGCACAGCAGGATTAGCCTACTGCACATTAGCATCACTAGAAGGCATGTGCTGGTGCAACTGTGCAGTAGTACCAGTTACTGAGCATTCAGTTAGTACCTGGTATTATTCAGTTATTACAGGAACTAAACTTAATGTGCAGTACCTATGGTGCATTAATGCACATATAGACATGCCCAGCATAACTCTTGTGACTTATGAAACAGCATTTTGCCCAAGTTGAGGATAAAAATGTGAATTCCTTGACCTACTGGGTTTATTATACAGCCCTTACTCCTGGATTCTTGAAGCAAAAGCTCTGCAGGGGAAATCATCTCATTATAGTGAATCACTAGAAACTTAGTAATTTTAATGGGCATTTTATTTTTAAGAGTCCAACATCTGTTCAGCTTTAAATTAGAAATAAAAAAGAACATTTAATTTTCTTATATCAGTAATCAAAAGGGGAAAAAAGCCAGGAAGTATTAAATTCATGTGCATGGTCTGTATATAATCAGCATGTGGCTCTGCCAATATATGTTATATCTTAGCCTGCGTTACATCTTGTAATCTGCTGTTAACAATTTTTAGAGCAGAAAGGACTTTGGCATGCAAAGGATCCAAAGGAAATCAAGGCCTAGCATGCCATGGACCAGATCCCTAGAATGTAAGTCTGTTGACATCCATGAAATTGAGCTGATTTACATTAGTGGAGTGTCTTGTCCAGGATCACACTGATAGCACATAGACACAATTGGCAGAAAGTTGGCTGCTAGTAACCACAGACGAAAGTTTAAGTTTTCAAAATGTAGCTAGATTGAAAATTAAAAGCAACTGTCCTTAAAACAATAAGAAAGGGAAATGATTACAAAATAATTTGAAAAAAGTAGCGAAGAAGAAATAGAAGATTGGATACTCCTTCTAATCCAGGATAGAAAGCAAAACAAGAAAAAGTGGGTCTGAATCTTTGTAAGATCTTCCTGGTCACATATGGCCAGAAAGGACTAGAAGAGAGAAAGGATGGTGTAGTGGTTAACATAATTCCCTGTAACTCGGAACAAATGCTTTTGATTCCCTGCTCTGTTGTGGACAGCCTTGGTGACTTTCTGCAAATTACTTTGTCCAGGACCAGATCTTTAAAGTTGTATTAGGTTAGTATTTAAACCAACAGGAGTTAGGTACCTAATGCTCATTGGTTTCAATGCTTTGATTTCTATCAGAGTAGGAATTTGATCCAGAGTAACCTAATCCCAATGTCACCATTTTCATGTGTGTTTAACTGCAGTAATTTACTGAGTTGCCAGATACTGCTTGTATCTGATGGGATTATCTGGCAACACAGTAAATTAGCCTACTGCACCCTAATTGCCGTGCACATGTAGACAGTGATGCGTTACTTCTCAGCACATTAGCATTCTCACCCATCTTTGAGGGTGTGAATTTGAGTAGCTCAGTTCCCCATCTATAAAATAAAGATGGTAACACATTTTTGTATCTCATAGGAACATTGCACGGATAAACAGTAAAGGATCTGAGATGCTTTATCGTAAAGTGGACTTGTAAGTATGCAAAAAGATATTTCACTAATGTCACTGAGAGAACTTCTAATTTATCTTCAAAGTGATAGATCTGTAAAGTAGCAGTTTTTAGTTGTACAGGCAAAAAACAACTCTCTGATTAATGATGAGTCTCAGACCCTTCCTTAGTATTCAGTCAGAGCAAAGTAAACTGAACTAGCCATCAGTACCTCATGGTGGGTCTAGTGCTTCTAGCATCTTAAATACATTTTTTGCATTGCACTTTCAAGCTGGAAGTAGTCTAGTGACACAGGGACCTAAATCTTACCTGAAACTCTAAATGCTACTGTTTGTAATACAAATAATAAGTTGGCTCTTTTCAACATTTCTTCTAACAGGCCAAAAATATGCAGATTTAAAGTGAACCATACCACTACCATACTTTCTAAACGATTACATATGTATAAAATATTCTAAGTAACTATACATTTATAGAGCTGTATAATCTTAGAAAAGGATAGCCTTTTCTGCTCATCTCTGCTTTAAACAAGATGGTGAAACGTCTCATCAACTTCTCATTCTGTTTGATCCCACTTCTATCTGATACTCAAAGACTTGGAGAAGCTCAGTCTGGAGGGTTTTCCAGACAGCCTGCAGTGAAGTTTGATAGAAATGTAGAAGGTGCAACTTAAAAAGTATTAACATTCATCTTATTTAATGGCAGTTTAGAGCACTTGGGATGGATGATGGCTTTAATGGGCAAGTGCTCCACACACTGACTAGGGCAATGCAGTAGTCAGAAATATCAAAGAATGCTTTGCAATTCATATGCCAGCAGTAGTGTGTGCTTTGTGTTATTTTTAAAAAAGAGAATCTCCATATTGATGAATGCTCTTCTGTAGTGTAACACTGTTGCCAGCCACCCTTGCTTTATTACTAAGCACTGTTCGAAAATTCTTCTTCCCAGAACACCTCAGACTGAATTACTGCCAGACATCAGCTTTTCATCAGTGGTTAGAGGAATAAACAGCTACTCACTTCAGTCTGATTGCTCCATTTTTTAGCAGTGCAAGTCAAATTATGGGGCCTGAGATGGAGCACAATTCAAAGTTCACTTTCTTCACAGCTCCCAAAGAACAGCCAATCCACCATCATTGATTAACTGGTTTGAAATGGATTAGGCACTGGGGTAAGTAATTGAGTTTCAGTTATGACGGTATTATCTCAGGGAGAGGCGAATGCTTTTGTACAATGAAAGTGTCATGCCAAAATGTTGGCCTTATTTAATACTCCATCTCATGGTCATGTTGTTTTTTTGTTAGGCTGGTATAAATGCTTTCCACTCAAAAAGGCCCCTGTAAAGAGGACACAGTTTTAAGAGAGTAGGACTTATGCTTAAAGTGTTTTCTATCTCGCTGTCTGTGTGTAGGTAGAAAAGAACCTGGGAGTGAGAGAGTTGAATTCCTTTAGACATCTTGAAATTCAAAGCAAAGTTATTGGAATTAAACAAAACTACAACTTCCTAAATATTTGTTTTTATTTTGTGTGTGGGGAGGGAGCAGGAGAAGAGGAGTATTTTGCCCTATTAAGCCCCTGTTCTGAAGCTTGTTGAATCTATGCATTATGGTGTGGGAATTTTGACATGCTAATTAGACCATGGATTCTTTGTCTCTTTGTCACATGAATCATAGCCTTTGTCACATGAACGATGGACAAACACCCCTTTTAATAAGACTAAAACAGAAACTGTCTTTGCATGGACCACTTTCCTGCCTAGATCAGAACTTGTGGTGACTATAGCAACTGTTGTTAGGGAAGAGGGACATTACAGAAAGGCATGTCTTTTTAACGTCTATTAATGGGAGATGGTAGTTAATGGGAGCAGGGGGGTTGGACTTGATGAACTCACAGGGTCCCTTCCAGCCCTAAACTTGTGTGAAAAGAGCACAGGTGGTAGCCCATGTCACCAGCTAGCTTAGAACGGACCATCAGCAAATGCTCCAGAGTTACGCGCTGGGAACATCAGTTCAGGGTATTTGCCTTTCTCTTTAGAGCCTAAAGTACTCCCTAAAGATATCTGTAAACATTAGCAACAGATGGAGGGAACCACAGAACTGAAAGCCAATAGCTATGATTTCACGGACACTTGCAGGCATGCATCATGTCAATCCCATGAGTCCAAAGTCCACCCAAACCTAAAGTTCACCTGGTTACATTGGTGTGGTTATTAAGCCATACCAGTTCCTATAGCTGATGGCGTACAAAGGTCTGATGTAGCCAACATCACATCTGGGTACTTTAGGCACCCCACCTGGAAAGCCTGAGTGCCCATTTACAGCCGAGTCCCATATGGAAGTCTTTGGTACAAGTCTAAAGCAAGGCTTGAACATACGCCCCTCAGCTGTGCTAAGACACCCTAGCTAAACCCCAGTACACTCAGTGGGAAGCCAAAGTATCTTATAAAAAGGGTCAAGACTGTTAGCCCATTGAATCACTGGGAATTGAGCATATACACTGCCAGGCAGGAGTGGCAAAGGAATACCAGACTGATACCCACACATCTGAGGAAATCCTCATGGCATTGACCAACAACAGCCCCATGGGGGAGGCAGAATAACTCCAGGAATGGACATAGGTCTCCATCCTTGCACAGCAGGATTTTTACCTCCACAGGGCAAACACTCAGAACTAGCCAAAGGATCTTCACTTCGTATTACATCATCATCAATAATCCGACAGAGATGGAGCACCTAATTACACATTTAATGGCTCTCTAACCCCACTAATTGATTCAGTAATCTTTGTCTGAACTCTGGCTCCTGCAAGTTAAGAACCATCCCTCTGCTGCAATTCACCAATGTTCCTGCATGCTGCAAATTCATGAAACACTGCATTTGGACTTAACTGTCCATCCCTGTTACTTCTGGGTTGGTCTTGATCTTCACATTGAGTCCAGCTGCTCTCTGTACCAAAGGCTTTCTCCAGGGCAACTGGCTCAGTCCAGCTGCTCTTTTTTTTTAGCATACCAGCCAACCTTTCAGAACAGCATCTTCTCCATGGCTTCCTTGAAGCCAGTTAATTGGTTTACCATCATCCCAGCTACTTGAAGCTAATCTCTTGACAAACACTCCTTTTAATAAGACTTAAGTCTCTGGGAACCATCCCCATTTCTTTTTTTGTGGGAGTAAGTCTTTCTCACCAATGAAAGTCCATCAGTGTGTTTAGCCAGCCTCCTTTGGCCATCTTAGCACCACAATACTGAGATCAGTCTCAGCAGGAATACTGGAGGGCAATGAGCCCTTTATCTCTAGTCAATCACAGTGTTCGGGGATAAATCTGTGCCAGCTATCAGCAGCACAGGGCAGAGAGGCATAATTCTGGGCATCTAAAGAGATTGCCAAAATCAGTAGCTTCTGAAAATGTTGACCTAAGTATCCTGTTCATGGACAAGCTGCGAGTCATCCAAAGAGTCAAAGCAACACCCTGGAGGGAGACTCTGTGTGTACTCCTGTAAGGGAAGGGAGGGAACACAGAACTAGCAGGCCCAAGCGAGTGTGATGTTAAACCACTATTCCTCCTGATCCTGAGCTGATGCAAAGGCTGAAGAGGTCCCTATCCACCAGATCACCTTGCCTCATAAAGATGCCCGGAGCCAAAAAAACCAGAAACATCCAAGAAGCAGAATTTTTAAATGTATCTGAGAACTGCTGAATAATAATCACACCACGGCTATAAGTAAGATGCATTTTCTAAGACAGGCTTTTGAAGTTTCTTATGTCATGAGAATACATATGGAATTCCACTGAAACATAATTGGCTGGGTTTTTTTCTTGTTGGGACAGGGACAGAACTGTAGAGAAAATGAGATTTACAAATGTCTTTATTTGGAAACAAATACATATGTTACAGCACTAAATTAACTCAGCTAAGGAGATGGAAATTAGATCATTTCAAAGCAGAGAGTTATCCCATACTGAGGCAGCAAAGTAATCTTTCCTCTTTTTTTTTTATGAACTCAGACAAGGAACTCATCTTGGGTGAAAACACAAACACATCTTTTATGCTTATGACAATGTAAAGCTGTTTCTGGACTCCAAATTGTCTGAGATGAAGGATCACTGGTATCCTCAGATGATACGTTAATTAAGAGTGTCTACTTTTCAGAGGTTAAAAGATCTGGGTTATGGCTCTGGGTTGCTGGTGAATGAATTGTCACTATTTTTGCCCAATTCTGTTTTAGAAATGTTCACAACTTTTTAATTACTGCCATTCAAACACTATTGAATAAATATAGCTGCTTCCTCTTCCCAAGTTAAAGACCAGGGTGTGATAAATTGAAGCATTGTGCCTCAGGGTTTAGTTTTAAAGAAAGTATGACTATATTGACAATATTTTTAAATAAACATACACTTGCATGTCTGTCCTCACTCAAGTTGGGGTTATTGCTCCTCTTGCTTTAATTAAGAAAGAAAATCAAACGATTAACACATAAATAGCATTTAGAATATTGTTTGGTTTCTGTCCAAAATGTAGAGTTAAGGCCTGAACTATGGGCTGAGTTTATGCTTTCAGATGTCTCACATTGCCTGAACAGCTGATCATATGATCATAATGCGTATAAATTATTTAATGCCTAGATTTAACAAGGAGGAATGAAGACCCTGTTCTTTAATCAGATTTATATGGTTCAACTCTTAAGAGTACAAAGAGGCTCCATACCAATGTCAGAGTCCATCTGCATAGATTTGATTTCAGGATTATGATCTGAGACTCTCGTATTATTAGAAGTCACTGGGTGGTCCTGTCATTGATAATCTTACAGTATCTGTATACATGATTGTGCAGGCAGTTACATCTTAGCAAAAGCACTTTGTTGTGAATTAGTTCAGGGTTGTTCTGTTTAGAATGTGAACATTAAAACTAAGTACATGCTTTTTTCATTACTCTCTAACTGGAAATGATGTTATGTGCTATGCTGCTGCCTACTGGATATACATCACATCCCAACAGAATGGAGTGGGAGTAGATCAGAAAATATTTTTTCCTCTTAATTTTGTATTGCATATGTACATAGGCTGAGGGACACCACAGCCTTGCCCTACTCCAAGAGAAATCCTCTTCATACGATAGCTGCGGTCTGTAGGCCCATAAACCTGGTGCCATATGAGAAGACAAGGCTCCTATTTCTTTTGAATATTAATGTTAGCCTTGCATGCAGCGTATAGAACAATTCTGGATTACTTATGGTCATTTAACTCTTTCTAATATGCCCCTGCATGAGAGAAATATTACTGATTTTTAGGGCTGTGCAAAATTTCATTAGCCGTTTCATTTTGATGCTGTTTCGACTCATTTTGAGTTTGAAACCATGAAATCAAAATAAAACAAAGGGTTTCGAAACAGCCTCGAAACAAACAGAAGACAGTTGAAACATTTTGAAGCTAGAACTGGGCTTGCCTGCAGGGAAACACAAAGTAAGAAGAGGGAGAGACAGTGAGGGTGTGCCTCAACACACATGTAGGAGAAGCAGCTCCTGCAGGAGAGAAAAGAAAGGCACTGTCATAGTTTGGCTGCCTGAGATGCTCCTGGTGCTACTGTGCTGCTTACTAAGTTATTATTTTACCTGTTGTTATTTAAAAGGCTGTAGGGGAGGAGGAGGCCTCAATAGGGCACACTGCCATGTTGTATAGAGGCCCCAGCACCAGTGAGGGCACACTTTAACACGCACAGTGTCACCCATGTCACGAGTTTTGCTTGTCAGCTTCTTGAGGTGCAGTTTCCCGAACCCCCTGTACCTATCTCCTTGAAAGCTGGCAGGCTTCATGGCCTCAACAAGTGCTAGCCTGCCTGCTGTTTTCACCCCCCTGTGCCTTCACACTTAGAAGTTACATGAGTTTTGCTTTCAAGACTTTGAGGTGCAGTTTCCTTGAAACTCCTGCACCTATCTCCTTGAAACTTGGAATTGTTTCAAGTTGTTTCACAAATTGCTACCATCCCTTCTGTTTTCATCCAAATATGCCAAAACGTTATAGGCAGTTTTGTGCTTCCCCATTATAGCCTACAGTTGAAACTCCACAGAGGATACGAGTCTTTTACAGCAGTTTTTGCAATTCTTCTATTTAAATTCTGGAGTGCCTCATATACAGATGCCTGAGACTTTATCTAGGATCTGAATCCATCACCTCTTGAAACTCATCAGTGAGTTGCTCATGCATTACAGGATGTTTCTTGAGGACGTGACCTTGGATCACTGTAAAAATTGTATTGGCCTTATGCAGAAAATAATTCTCCTCCTTCTGGATTCTGAGCAAGGATGGGAATAAAGTAAGGAGAGGAATGAGAAGAAACCAAGGATTTTTGAAGTTGGATGGGGGGACAAGAGAAGATGTGACCAAGTAAAACAGAGCAGGATGAATGGTGGACATGAGAAAATTAAATGCAGGGGGAGGGGGGAATGTTTTCATTTTAGCTCAGAAAAGTCCATTGTAGAGAAGCTGTCTCAGAAATAGGCAGCTTTAGCATCTAGAACACAATAAAAATCCATCCTATGGGAAAGAAAGGAGCAAATAAGATTTCTAGGTCTCACGGGCAAGGATGTTTCTAACTCTTGAATATGTGTGCTCCAGATGATGGATGTAAAGACAATCAATAAAGTGGTGACCCAAAGTCATAGATTCATAGACATTAGGGGCTGGAAGGGATCTCGTGAGCTCATTGAGCCCAGCCCCCCTGCCTTAGGCAGGAAATCAGCTGCGGTCAAATGCTCCTAGCAAGATAAGCATCCAAATGCTTTTTGAAAGAGTGCAGAGTAGGTGCTTGCACCACCTCTAGGGGAAGTCTGTTCCATACCCTGGACGATTGGACTATAAAGAAGTTTTTCCTTATGTCCAGTCTAAATTGGCCTTCCAGAAGTTTGTGGCTGTTAGAGCCTGTTATCCCTTGGGGAGCCCTTGTGAAACACTGTTCTCCCAGATCCTGGTGCACCCTCCTTATATACTTGCAGGCTGCCACCAAGTCCCCCCTGAGCCTTCTCTTCTCCAGGCTGAAAAGTTCCATGTGACTGCAGCCAATCCCTTTCTCTGGCCACAGACCACTTCTGCAGGCTGCCCCTTAACCCCTTATCTCGCCCGCCACGACTTTGATGATTCTAAACA
>JAGPOW010003648.1:99374249-99446267 GCA_030014935.1 Caiman crocodilus
CTTCGTCCCGCGGCTCACACAGCTCAGGTGCGTTGTTTGCACCTCCTTTCCCCTCCGGGGACCCTCTCGTGCCCCTAGTGACGGTCCGACGCCGTCACATTCCATGTTACTCAGCCTGTGCTCATAAGGCTTGTTCTCTTGGCCTTTGACCATGCAAGTGGCTCCCCTTTGGACTCTCTTGAGCTTATCCATGTCCCTCTTGAAGTGGCGGGCTCAAAACTGGACACTGTACTCCAGCTGCAGCCTCACTAAGGCTGAGTAAAGAGGGTGGCTGATGCCTCTAGTTTTGCTTGAAATGCATTGATGGATGCATGCCAGGGTTTGGTTTGGTTTGCTGGCTACAGCATCACATTGGTGACTCATATTCATTTTGTGGCCAATCAGGATCCCCCCCCCGTCTCTTTTGGTCACAGTGCTAGCAAGCATAGCACTGCCGAGCCTATAAGTATGATGCTGGTTTTTCCTCCCAAGTTGGAGCGCACTGTACTTCTCTATGTTGAATGCCATCAGGTTTTAGTCTGCCCACCTTGCAAGCACATCTGGGTCGGCCTGTATCCTCAGCCTATCCTCCAGCGTGACTGCTTTTCCCCATAGTTTAGTATCATCCATGAATTTTACCTATGCAATATCTTCATTAGTGACTTGGATGAGGGAGTAGAAAGGACCCTGTCCAAGTTTGCTGATGACACCAACCTATGGAGGGAGGTACACAAACTAGATGTCAGGGAGCGAATCCAAGTCGATTTGAACAGGCTCGGGAAGTGGGCCGAACAGAATAGGATGCAGTTTAACAAGGATAAGTGTCATATATTGCACCTGGGGAAGAAGAATCATCAACACTCTTATGGCCCGGGAGGTACCACTCTAAGTAGCACAACTGTGGAAAGGGATCTGAGTCATAGTTGACTCCAAAATGAACGTGAGTCACCAGTGTGATGAAGTAATAAGTAAAGCTAACCGCACTCTTTCTTGCATAAGTAGGTGCATCACAAACAGGTCTAGTGAGATGATATTTCCTCTCTATGCAGCATTGGTTAGGCCAAAACTGGAGTACTGCGTCCAGTTTTAGGTGCCACACGTCAGGAGGGGTGTGGATGGCCTGGAGAGGTTTCAGAGGAGGGCAACTCATCTGGTTAAAGGCCTACAGAAAAAAACCCTATGTGGACCGATTGGGAGACCTAAACCTCTTCAGCCTCCACAGGAGGAGGCTGAGAGGTGATTTCGTGGCTGCCTCAGAGGGAGGGGTGGGGTGCAGCAAGAAATAAGGGATACAGTGTTTACCAGGGTGCCTGTTGGGGTAACTAGAAATAATGGCCACAAACTGAAAGGGAGCAAATATCTCTCAGATTGGATATCAGGAAAAAGTTATTTACAGTGAGGGTTGCCAAAATATGGAGTAAGCTTCCAAGGGAGATGGTGCTGTCCCCTTCCTTGGAGATGTTTAAAAGGAGATTGGACAGACACCTGGCTGTGGTCATCTGACCCCAGTACTCATTCCTGCCCAGGGGGTCAGACTCAATGATCTAATAGGTCCCTTCTGACTGTAACATCTATGAAACTATAAGTACTGGTCTGTGTACTGAGCCCAAGGGACACCACTGGTCACCTTGAGCCATGTTGATTGGCCTTAATCAACTAATACGCTTTGAGAACAACCCCAGAGCCAGTTCCCCAGCCATTGGATTATGGGATGGTCAAAGCCGCAGTTCCCCAGCTTAACCATGAGGACATAATGGGAGGTCAAGTCAAAGGCTTTCTTGAAATCCAGATATATGACATCAATCTCATCTCCCTTTCCAGGCAGTGAGTCATCTGGTCAGGAAAGACCTTCCAGCAATAAAGCCATGTTGACTGGTGCTCAGCAAGTTGTCTTCCATTAGCCTGTTGCTGATGAAACTTTAGATGATTTTCTCCAGGATCTTTCCAGGCATGGATATCAGACTGATTGGCCTGTAATTCCCTGGATCTTCCTTCCTTCCTTCTTTCCTTCCTCGAAGAGTGGGACCACATTGGTTCTTTTCCAGTCTTCCAGTACCTCTCCTAAGTGCCATGAGTTCTCCTATATCTTCACTATGATGTTCACCAGCTCCTTCAGGACTCTCAGGTACGTTCTGTCTGGGCCTGTGGACTTATGAATGTCAAGCCTCTCGAGGTATTCCCTTACTTGATCTACATCAATTGTGGGCCTGTCTCCTGCCCCCTGGATGCTTTGTGTCCTGTCTGACAGGGTGACCCCCCTTGGGCAGGTGGAAGACCAATGCAAAGTAATCATTAAGAAGATTGGCCTTTTCCTGAGGGCCAGACATCAGTTGCTCCACTTGATTTAGCAGGGGTGCAATGCTGCCTTTGTTCTTTCTCCGACTTCCCACATATCTGAAGAAGGACTTTGTGTTGTCCTTTATTCCTGTGGCTAGCCTGAATTCAGTTTGTGCCTTGGCTTTTCCAGTCCTCTCTCTACAGGTGTGGGTTAGTGTTATGTAGTCCTCTTTGGTGATGATTCCTATTTTACCATCTGGTGTAGGCTTTTCTTTTTCTTTTTGGAAAGTCCAAAATTTCCCTATTAAGCCAAAGGGGTTTCCATCCCGCAGAAAATGCAGTCAGTGAGCTGGGAATGGATAACAAAATGAAATTCTGAGGCTGGCAGGTGGCTTTTCTATGGTAGCTTCCCCAGAAAGTACAATCTGTAGCTAGGTGTGCTAGAAAAAATGGAAATCATGCTGCCCTTTTTCCAGACTAATCATAGAAAGTCCAATGTTTGTACCAGGATTTGAAAGCATCAGCAAGGAATTCTTAAAACAAGCTTTGGGCTCGCCCATTGTGTGGAGTTACTAGCATGTGTTGGGTGAGATTCTTTTCACTATCCACGATATGAGGTTCTGCTTTCAGAAGCTACAGCCAGTGCCTAGGTAGAGCTCTATAAACAATGCTGGTGCAACACAGAATCTGCAGCTCTGGAGCTGCCAGCGCTCTGGGCTGCTCCGAGGGGCTCAATCTGCACTCACTGCAGGAAGCCTGTCCTAGGCTGTCTGTACATTACCCACACTGCCTGCAATAGCCTTCCCTACCCCTCAACCATAGTCTTCTTGTGTTGCTCTGCTCCCCATTCCCTGTACCAGGGCTTGCCATGGACTGGTTGCTTGGGGCCTACATCAGGAGAATTCATCACCCACCAGCTGTGGCATTTTGTGGCCTTTGTAAGCTGGTTCAGGAGGAAGGAGGATCTTCCTCAGTAAATATTAATTAACAGAAATACTCCACTCCTTCATGAATTGCAAAGGAGCTTCCTGCAGAGCTATGCCTTAGGACTGTGCTTGGTTTTAATCTATGGCCACCCACTGATAATTAGGCAAAACCTTGGAGAACATGTTCAGTCTTGTGCAGTGCAGCATATGGAGCCTGCATCTTGTCATTTGCCAAGTGGCAGGTAAAAAATCCCATGTAAGAGTTTGGAATGAAGCAGCTTATGCCTAACATTTACAGAGAAGATAACTAAAAATCTTAGGCCCATATCTGATTAAGGACCTGGTTGCAGGCAGCAATGGATAACAAAGCAGAAATACAGGGGACTTGCTGTTTTGCAAAGGGAGTTTGGATAGACAGCTAAATACAAAGGCCAGGGAAGTGGATGGCCTGATCGCTTGCAAACAGCAGCTCAAGTTTGTCTGCTCATGGAGAGGGGAGCTGCATGTTTTTCATGCAAAATAGCTGCTTGTTAGAGAGAGCTGGTCACAATGGTACATGCATTTCACAGAAACGTTCCATTACAATTGAATTTTTTGTACAACATTGTCTATGGTGCTTTCCATTTTTTTTTCATGAAAATATTCACTTGATGGAGAGGGGGGGAACTCTTTTACTTTTTTTATTTGTAGTGGAAATACCGTTTCATTTTTCACTAAGAAAAAAAAATAAAGTAGTTTGTTTTTGTTTTTTTTAAGTGAAAATTCTTTCCCTCCCAGGAGAATTATCATCTTTTTTCTCCAACAACACCACAATAACTTCGACCAGAATTATTCATGAAGTTTTTCCATTTTAGGTGAATAAGTATTTTCTATAAAAAAAAATTTCCATCAGATATTTTTTCATGAGCTTTATTATTAAATCACTTCTTTAGGGCTGGCTTTGTGGTAGACTTTATGGCCATATCCAGACCAATGAGCACGTGCCTGTTGAGGCATCTCAAAACAGTTTGAGACACCACAAGAGGCATGCTGGAAATGGAAAAAAAAAAAAAAAGTTCCCTGTGCTGCATATTTGCAGCGTGGACTGGAAAATCCAAGAATCAAAAACACAAAAACAAACAAACCAAAAACCCCCCAAACCCTTAAAAACCCCCCATACTTGGAAAAAAATGGTACAAGGCATGCTCCAGGAGCATACCCTGAAGCAACTGGAGGCTAGGCCCTCCAAAGAGACACTCTTGCGCTCAGCCATATACCTATATACCGATCCACAAACCCCACAATCTCCAGAACTCCTGCACAAACCCCATACCCTCCACAAATTTCACCCTCACCAGCCCTACACCCACCCACAACCCCACCCCAAACTTCACATCCACACCCCTTCCTCCTCCAAACCCTCACATCCCCCACAAATCTCATGCTTTGCATGCCTAGCTGCCAGACAGGACAGGATGGGACCACTTGCATGGCTGCAGGGGCACCGGCCGCACTGCAGCTTGGCCCCAAGCCCACTCCAGTGCTGGGACATGCAGCGCTGCCTGGCAGGGGGAGGGGGAGGGCGCTCCAGGAACCACTTGGGTGTGTTATGGGCTGGAGGGATGGGTGGAGGTGGCAGTAGGGGTGTGAGAAAGAGAAATGGGGGAGCACTTCAGGTAAGAGAGGCAACCAGAGCCAGACTTAGAGCCCTACTGCCCCCCTAGAGCAACCTGTGCAGGGGGAGGCTAGCCTGGGAGGAGTGGGGCTTGCCCAGCTCAGTCCCTGAGCTGCAGTCAAGGGCTTCCCAGGAGCGACATGGGGATCGCTGGGGCCTGGGCACAGGTGCAGGGAGCAGAACAGCAAGGGCTGGCGCTGCTCAGAGCCACAACTGCAGCTATTCCATCCGCTGCTTTGGACTCAAACCCTGGTGCTGGGAGGGAGCTAATGCAGGCAGCCAGGGGCTGCAGATCAGGAGTGAGGGGCAGTGGCAGGGCTCTGGGTTGGGAGTGAGGGGCAAGGGCAGGGGAAGGGCACCAGCATATCAGTGTTGCTCAGTGCACCACATCTTAGTGAGCAAAGGGGGCAGGGACAGCTCTGGTTTTTCTATGAGAAAAAAACCAAAAACAAATGCCAAAGTGTATAGATATTTATAATTCCTTTTATTATGATGATAGCAGCAGTGGTAGGCTTCCAAATTGCTTTAAAATGTAAATTGTAAATATATCAATAAACACATTGCTCGACGAATCTCTTTATATATAGCGATGTTTCATTTTAATTTCAGAGGAACATGGATTTTAGGTATTTTAATGAGAGAATTTGTATTGTTTTGATTTTTTTAAATCAGAGAGTTTGCAATTTTTAAACAGGAAACTTAAAGATCCTTGCTTGTCAGGCAAGTGGCAAGACCTGGGCAGAGGAGCCTGCCCAGGGCCAGCACTGGGGACCCAGCTGGAGGGCAGACGAGGTGGCTGAGCTAGCTTTTGGGGCCAGGAGGACATGCCTGGACAGTTCAAAGCAAGCCACTGCAGCAAGCACATCTTCTGGGCGATAGCTTCCCAGATGGCAGAGCTGGGGCACCAGAAGCCATGACACCAGTTCTGCACAAAGGTCAACTATGCAGACTTGGCCTACTGGGAGCTGGCACAGAAATGCAGGTGACTCTGCTCCAGTGCCCATATCACAGCTCAGGAAGTCATGTGATCCTTGTATGGGCCTGGCATGCACTCAGCCATGGGGCTGCGGATCAAGGGAGCATATATTGTTGCAGGTGGCTGCAGGTCACAGTCAGCCAGCAGCCCCACTGCCAGACTGCTGCAGTGGGTAGAGGGTGCAGGGGTCACTCTAGGGCTGCTTCAGCAATCCTGATGGTGCAAGGGGCTAGTGTCCCCAGATACCAATTGGCTGGGACTCAGGAGCTCTTGAGGGCAAGTAGTCCTGAGCTGCTCATCAGGGCAGTTTTTTAATACTGCTAGGGCCAGCAGAGATGCTGACCCCAGCTTCTAGCTCCTTCCTGGTTGAAGATCCAGAAAGAGGTGGGCAGGGTCAGTTTGGCCCAAGTGGCACAATTTGCCTCACACCACAGTGCATGTGTGCTGAGGCACAAGTCTCTGGCACAAATTTGTACTGCGGCTATTTAAGTTGCTGCAAGCACACATGACTGCATGTGTGGACGTGCCCTATAGGAGCAGGTACCATTTCCAGCGCAGAGCTCTCCCTCAGTATGGCAAGGTGAAGGCGGAAAGTGAGGGAGATCATAGGAGGGATAGGTGGTGGCTAGCTCTAATATAGGAAGAAAGGGTCAAAAAGGTTACATCATTTAGTTAATGGGAAGCTTCCTTGAGAAAGACCATTAGCGCTTTGAGTAATTAAAGACTGATATAAAGGGCTGATAGGAGTCATAGCAATAAAGTAACTCTTGGAAAATGGTCACAGGGTAAAATTTTGCACATAAATGGGGGAAGGAAACAAAGCAATGACAGGGATATAGATTTCTGATGGCAAACTTGTCTTGAAGGATTTCCCTAAATGTTACCCTTAGAAGAAAAATGGACAATTTTGCTAATGTAATATTTCTGCTAGGTTTTTAATAAAAAACATGCAAGTAAAATTTTTTTTCACAGAGTTTACGTAGCTCTATGAAATGTATAGTGGGAATGCTGGTATGGAATTATCAAAGTGCTGAAAGAAGGCACAGAAGCTGAAGCTCACCCAAATACTGCTGGGTACAATCCATGTACTTTATGGCTTACATCTTATGTAACCTATTGGCTAGGCTTCTTTCCAGCAGTGAATGTCACTCAAAGTCCATAGCATCATTTTCATACTATGAATTAATTTAATGGTGTAGAAAAACTGTGGAGAAAAGTGGATTGCCTGAAGTAAATTCAAAATGTGCCAATAGGTGGAGTAATAGCATAGTGGGCAAGTAACTTATAGATCAGCTGGAAAATTACATTGGCTAGTAAAGGGGCTTGGTAAGTCAGCCCCAGAGTAGACACACCAAATAAGCATTAAATCTTCAAAGGCCCAAGCTCTAAAGGAGATTTGGAGACCACAAAATATTTTTAAAACATTCGTAAATTTTATTTCTAATTTCTCTGTTCACATTTGCTACTTCTGTAGCTCGATTACTGCATAATTCTACCTGCCCTACTGACCTTGACAATTTAAAGTCTTGCCTATCTGTGCTGTTTTCAGCTCTCTTTACAGTAACAGACTAGTTAGTAATTTTCTTCTAATGTAAATTGGCAAAATTCCTTTGAAGTCAATGAAACTGACCCAATTTATACCATCAGAAGATTTGACCCTGGAGGTTCTGTGATATCATTCAGGGATTTAAAAAAAAGAAAGGGTGATGTTTATAGCGTATTTTTCATGCATTTTTAATGCATGAAAATAATAAAAAATACATTAACAATCGTTCTGTTTTGCTTGGGGTGGAGGCAGGGGGTCCTTTGCAAGATAGACGACTGGATTTAGATCTTAACAATATAGATGCTTTAACTACTTTGGGGAGGGAAGCCCATGAGCAAGTTTGGTCCTGGGAATGGCTGATCTGAAGGAGATGGGTTGGGTCGCACCATGGAAAACAACTGAAAAACCCACTTATATTTTCTGGAACAGAGCTTCAGGGGTAATGACATGGTGGTAATGTAATTCATATTATTTAATTATCAGGGGCTTCTGCAAACGAGATTGCCATTTCTCTCATTGCTGTTCAAGATAAGCAAAACTTATGTAATGTACTGCAGTGGATTTAGGATCAGGCCCAACATCAATAAAATAGATTAGAAAGAAATATGCTCAGATTCTGTCTGGTTTATTTCTCCTTACTTAGAAATGCACCTATTCTGAAGCCCAGGAGTAGCCTACTGTCACAGTAGACTATTGTGGAAAGACTGCTCTTGATGGTTTAATTTACCTCCCAGTTTCGAGAAGGATTTGATTTTCCACAATTCTGTATTCAAGAGGATTGTTATTGACTGAGGATTTAGGATTTAATTACTAAACTGAGTCAGCTGCATTATTATTGTTATATAGGGACACACACTAGGGGATCCAGTTGAGAATGTGCTAGACAGTCTGCATACTTCTAATAAGAGCTTACAGCTTAAACAGACAAGACAGGCCACTGATGGGAGGAAGGAAGAGGCTTAACATTTCCATAGTGATTAGTGATTTTTACTTCTGTAAACTTTGCCCCAAACTAGAGATGCTTTTAAAGGGACCTTATTTTCAGAGCTAGAGTGAACAGGCCATGACCCTCACACCATATTAGGCACCTGCTAGGGCAGTCTCAGTGGCCTGCCATAATTCTTTGTTGAACTACTTTGCCAAAAGAAAAGGATTAAAAGGGTGAAACAGTGAATGGATTTACACGTCAGTACCCCAAACGTGTGCCCGCTTGCAAACATGTTGAGCACTTAGAGTACCATCACAAAAGGGATAGAGAGAATCTATTTGAACATGCACCTTGCAATGGCTCTTAATAAAAGTTTTGAGTTGGACAGCTTTGCCACGGAGTAACCTGGGTTTCTCCCTCCAAGCTCTGTGCTAGTGGCTGCAAAAAGCTACTTCATTTTAGGTGCCTAAAATAAGGATCAGGCTGTGTTGATTGTGGAGGGTTCAAACTATGAATCATCTGTCTATTAGTGAGTCACCTATTGTTACTCAACTGGGAACTGAACCCAGTTCTCTTGAGTTCCTATTTGTTGCTTCAACTTCAAGTTCATTCATTCATTTGAATCCATTTAAAGAGGCTCTTACGATTCTCATTAAAAGACTGAGGGTTGATTTTGTCTGGAAAAGAACCCCTCCCCCCAGCTGCTCCTCTCCCCCCGCCACCCCCAGCCCGAGTGACAAGGCTTCACACTGTTACATTAATTTTTTATTTGGCAAGTGAACTACATTTCACCAGAAGGTGAGAAAAGACTTGGAACAAAATTGATCTTGGCTGAGCAAACATTTGACAATGTTCTCTGGAAAAACCCATCTGTCCTAGGAGATATCAACTCCAGTAGATGAGGATGGAACTAAAAATACCTGACTAAGTCTACAATCCTAGGAGCATTTTGTTTTCAGTTTCAAATAACATTGGAGTCTTGATTTTTAAGTAGAGAGAAATATATGTTTTTCAAATTTAGACTTATTAGATGAGAAAGCTTTAGTTGTACAAGATTTGTATACATGTTTGATCTGTGCTGTGTCGAAACTACAAACCAGCAGCTTGAGATATAATTAATATGGGTGGCATGAAAAAGAGGGCTTTTTTTTAAAAAACAGTTCATGTTGGTTAGGTGCCCATAGTTGGAAATGATTTTCTTGAATGACTTGATATCGTTTCTTTTGAGATACTATGGGGTAAAATGAAGTCCCAAAGGTAACTGTAAAATGAACCATGCGTGCAAAACTAGTATCTTGATTAACAGTAAGAAAAGACTACCATGATGAAACGGCTTTCTTATCTCGTGAAACATTTTTAAGAAAAAATTTTTTGCATATCCTGCCCCACGCAAAAACAAAGAACTTTTAAAATGTTTTGATGAGAGAGAGAGAGAGACTCACTTTTCAGATACCACAATTAATTGTAAAAGGTAGAGTACATAGGTACTTCAGTTGGATTTTTAAAAGTAGATGACAAAGGTTTTGCCTTCCCCTGTGAGGATTTTACAGAAAAGGGAAATCCCCACTTCTGTATTGGTGAAGAAAGAAAAAAAAAAAAACCCAACACATTCAAATATTTGGTGGGCTGGAAGAGCAGCACGGGGCTGGTCAGCAGGCCTGATCCAATGTATGAGGCCATGTCCTCTGGGCCATGGGGCTCTCCACAAGGCTGGAAGTTTGATGGTGGATGAATGGTAGCAGACTTAATTGCCATTCCCACCACTCCCCTGCTACCAGATTTTCAGATCTGTGGGGTGCCCTTCCAGCCAGATGACATGGCTCCATGGGCCATATTTGGTTGGGCACCACTTTTCTAAAACATTAACGAGAACTGGGATCCATCAGTGGTAGCTATGTGGACCTCTGTACTATTGGGGCAGAAAGAAGGGCTTGAATGGGAAATCTGGAGACAGATCAAAGTCCCTTGGGGAAGGAAAATGGAAGGAATTTAATTGAAATAGGTGGGGGAAAAGGGAATGATCGGGAAGGTTTCCTCAAATATACTATAAGGAAAGGAAGCCATGAGGTAAGCTGAAGCCAAGAGATAAGCACCATGTATATTATTTTGGTTTATTTTCATGACAGCTCTGAAATTGGGATAAAGCACAGGCAAGGGTGATGCCACATAATGTGCATGAGAGACATAAGCTGTTCTGATTTTTTAAAAAAATTTAAATTAATGAAAATCCTGGTTTGATGAAAGGGAGTGGGGAATACATAAAAAGAATGCTGCAATAAACTGACAACTTCAGCAAGAAGAGAGTCTTGATCTGAGGCTCTGAAGCATTGCTGGGATTGCAAGCCATATTCATTCTTCAGGGCTGAATGCTGAACGGCACCATCGTTCCAAGAACTATTGTGGCCAAGGAGAGGCTTAACAATAGGATGCAAGTATTTTAGACATGTCTCTCATGGTGCTGTACCACAGCATTTGGAGAAGGGGTTAGTTCAATTCCATACCCTGCTTGAACTCCTGACTACACTAAAGTCAACAGAAGGCTTGCCATTGACTTCAGAGGGGCCCTGTATACATTTGAGACTATTTATAAAACAAAATGAAAGTCCCAAGATTAAGATATTTATGGACACACAGGAAAATCCTGCCACTTGTGCAGCGAAACACAAATTGGTGTCAGGGGCTATCCACTCAAGGAGTTGAGGAAGCATGTAAACACAGAGCTGTTTCAGGATTCTCCAAGTGGGTGGCATCCATATGTCCACTCACCCAAGTAATCAATGCATGACAGACTACTTGATGGTTGTGCTATCCCTGGCAGGTCATCAGAGCTGGTTCCTTCAAGTGCTGACAGATGTGCAGACCCCTGCTCTAACTCATGGTGCTTTACATAAAGATGTATATAGATGTTTATATGCCAATGTTTCTCTGTTGGGTTGTGGGGGAAGGGGCAGGGGGAGAGAAAAAACAATTGAGCTCCACTTTTGGAGTTGATTGAGCCCAAGAAGCCTGCCTGCAGTCTCTCTCCCCTAGCCCCACACTGCCCTCCCAGCCCCATGGGTGTTTGCAGGAAGGGAGAGTGGATGGGGGAAGGGGAGTGAGCCGCTGGCTGGTGTTACCTGTTGGCTCTGTGTTCTTGGGGAGCCCTAGCACAGTACACAGCCTGTCTTCCTCACAAAGGACTCATCCCCACGCCCCCACCTCCGCCTGAACAAGAACGGATTCGAGGAAGGGCTTACAAAAGGCAATGAAGATGCAGTGGGAGACGCACCTAAATCCCTCCAGACAAGGGTGATAGGAGTGAAGCAACTCCCCATGTCTCATTTCCAGGGGAGATGGGACAGGCATGCACCTTCATTAGCACTCAGAACGGAGAACAGAGATTCCAAGGCAAGGACCGCCCTGAATTCTGGGATCAGGGGAGCAATTCATGATGGGGGATCTCTGCTCCAAATGCTAATCAACCCATGTCTGTACAACCCAGCTCAGCATTTATCAGACCAATTCTAGTAATGCCTCCTTTATTGGTACCTAAAACACTGAATCTGCCTGTCTGTATTGTGAGCTCCCTCACAGTAATGCCACCCATAGCCAGGAGTGATCAGTTCCTATTATCCAGCAGATGAGCCATCATTTACCCACAAACAAACCTAGTGTTCTCCCTTGAGCCATTGTTTGTTCTCTACAAAACCCCTTACCCCAGCTCAAGTTTCTGGTGCTTGGAGCCAAAAGCTGCACCAGTTCTGCTCCTGTCCTGCCTGGAAATCTCCAAAATGGATTGTGCTGGGGGCTCTGCCTGTCTGCAAGCTCCAACAAACACCTGGGAACCTCAACTGGTTTAAGCTTCACTGAGCGGTGAGACCGCAACTCTCTCTCTCTGACTCTAGGAACCTAACTTTTGCTTTCTTACTCCAGGCACAGCTTTCTAAACTTGACTTGCTGAGCAAACTTGAGCTAAACTTCTCCAAATACCTAACTGAAACCATGTAATATTGTAACTCTTATTTTTCTCTGTTTTATGGCTATTACTACTGGTATCATCATAAGTTCATATACCTGGCAATAAATAACTGTTATGGTCCGGTTGCTTGCTATACTCTCTCTTTGAACCTCACTTACTCTTCCTTCCCCTTGACCTCCGCATTTGCTCTGCAGCAGCAATTCTTTTACCCAAGCCAAAGATTCCTATAATGCCCCAAACTAGTGGGGTCCTCTCATCAAGACAGTTACTACTAGGACCATTATGACAAGAGATTGGGACTTGCTGAGATTTGAGGCGCGTGAGGTTATCAGCAGAAAATGCTGATCGGACCCAGCCTGCTCAGACATACTCTGTTAGCATGCGTATGTAACTGCATTCATTATTGTCCTGCTGAAATAAGGCATGGACTGAGTTCAAGGCACGTGAAGGTGTCAGCTTGTCAATGCTGACTAATCTGTCCTGGCTCAGGCATCCCTCTGAGTGAGTGAGTGACTGATTTGGTGGTGGGAGAAACCCAGCCCCATTGCAAATGAGTCCTGCAAGGTAGCACCATTGGGGGTGAGGACTTGCAGAAGGGAGAGATAGAGCTCCATATAGAAATAGAAGTTACACAAGCAGCACATTGATAGAATTAAAGAGATGCCAGAAACATACTCCTAATAAATGAGCACACCCCAAAGTGATGGGTAAATCTGGTAACACTGGGGTTTGCCCAGCCTAAGGCAGTCCAAAGTGGAGCACCTTCATCTGATTCCTCATTTGATAGGGATTAATTTGTTGCTTGATCAGCCACTTTAAAAGCACTCTGCAGCCATGAACATGGTGTTACAGGACAGATGTAGAGCACTTTCAGGAGATCAATTGCATGACAAACTAAGATCTGCCTGAGCCCTTAGTATTTCACGGGACAGATTGACAAGGTGAATGTCTTTGAGAGAGGAGAGAAAGGAAATGCTGCTCCCTTCTTCCTCGTATATAGCAGGGTGAATTGATCTATACCATAGCACATTGCATGCATTCTCTTTAATGAGAAACATGCACGGGAATCACCATGTGAAAGGAGGCTGTAGATTTAGGATGTCCACACACAAGAGACTTCTGGTCTAGTTGAGCTCCAGGTCAATCTGAATATGTTAATCGTAATTGTTTAAACCCTCTAATCTGCATTGCTGAATGATCTTTTGCAAGTACTTTAGCTCCAGTGCCGGTGGCATATTCCCCCAGTCGCTATCCCCCAAACTGATAACGTAGATTAGCTGGAAGTCAACAGATTCAGGGTCTGATGTTCCAATGGGGAACGCAAGTTCCGAAAGTCAAAGAACTCACAGATGCTATGATGGAAACGAAGAACACCTGCTTTGCTTCCTGTTTAGCTATGAGACAAGATTTCAATCTGTCAAACTCAGCCTGGGACTCCTGCCACAAGTACTCTAACTGTCTTTCTTCATGCTTCATCAAACACAAGCCATCTGTATATCAAGGTGACCTTTAAGGGAGAGAGATGGAAACAGAGCATTTGGGAGACACTGCAATGCTAATCAAGGTCAAAAGACAATTACGAAGTCCTACCAGGAAAGTGACGGCAGTTTGCTGGCTGATCAGCATTCTCCCCGAGAGCTGCCAGTACTGGTTCCATTTGCTTCTTAGGAAATGCCATCCTTTGTCCTGAAGTACAGGCTAGCCTGAAATGTAGATGAATCCATGTGTAGCGGGTTCAGGCCCCAGGGCAGCCATGGTGCCCTCTGGTGTCCACGTGCCTCCTGCCCTGCTCTGGCTCTTTGGATACTTTATCTTTTCTCTCACCTCCCGCTTTTTGATGTAACTAGTTAATTTTTAAGATGGAGTCTGTCCTAGGTTCCCAGCCAGAAGGTCCCTCCCAGTTCTTCCCCTCAAGCACAAGGTGGGCCCTCCTGGCCCATCCATACCCCCCCAGGGTACCTGTTGCCTTAAGGGCTTTTCGTGACTCTA
Source organism: Caiman crocodilus (assembly GCA_030014935.1). Classification (NCBI taxonomy): domain Eukaryota; kingdom Metazoa; phylum Chordata; order Crocodylia; family Alligatoridae; genus Caiman; species Caiman crocodilus. The sequence goes on from JAGPOW010003648.1 coordinate 99,388,483, forward strand.
AAACCATGCCTATGCCAAATGGATGTTACCAGTTATCACTTCAGGCCTCCTGAGGCCTCCACACCTTTGTTGGGGCTTGTACCTTTTTGGCTTTGGCCCATTTGATCTGGCTGAGCCCCTCTCAGCCTACGTCCACTGTGCTGGACCTGGCTTCCCAGCCCAAGCCCCTGCCTTGCCTCCAACCTTGGGCTATGGACTCCTAGCCCCAGTCTTACCCCTCTCAGGCTGTGAGCCCTTGACCCTGCAGGCTTTGCCCTTCTTTCCTTTCTGCCTGCCTGGTCTTGAGCCCCAGCTCCTGGCAGGGCCCCAAAACTGCACATGGTGAGCCCCTCAGGCACCCCACTGTGACTTAAACCACAATGCGCCTCATAGGTGCCCACCCGTGGCCTCCTCATCACCCTTTATAGCCACACCTGGTTCGCTGATATAAAGCTGACAAAATAATATAAGCCCACTGGCTATAACTAAAATGCCCCCACACTGAGTCCTACTCCATGCAAGCTCTAAGCCTCTTATTTGCAGCCCCCAGGGCAGCTCAAATGCCAGGCAGGCCCTCTCCTGTAGCTAGCTTGCTTAGGGTTCCTCTCCCTTTCATCTGTAGGGCTAAACTGACTGCTGTAGCTCAGGCTCTGAGTTTATATGCCTCTCAAGCCCTGCCCCCTTCTAGTCAGGTGGCTAGCTAGCCCTGGTTCCTGCCAGTCTTTCATTCTAATGGGTAGCTTACTATTGCTACCCTGCATGTGTTGTTTCAGCAGGGCTCTGCCCTATTGTCCTAGCCCAGCAATAGGTGTTTGCAGCCTATGAGTACCTGGCTTTCTGTTCCCCTATAGCCAGGCCTCCATAAGCAGTCTTTCCCCCCAACCTGGGTACCTCCCTGCTGCTGCTGCTTTGTTCAAGTAACACAAGCCCTCTTGCTCCATTGCACCATGACAAAATTATAACCAATGTTTCCACCTCCAATTTCTGGGTCAAAAACAGAGTGGGGCCAGCTTAGCTGATTCAGAGAGCTGCCCAAAAGCTTTTATTCATTATCTAAAATGTAGTCATTATGCCACATATTTTGATGCACCATCTTCTGCTGCCTAGTCTATTTGCTGATGATTTGCATGTATACATATAGGATAAACGCCTGTAATACACACCTGGAGTTAGCAAACACATGATACAGTATTCTTACAGCTGCCCAGAGTCCCTGAGCTAATTCAGAAGTCAAGTGCATGGTAAAATCTACTGTAACACTGGCTGCAAACAAATATTTGGGGAGGTTATGGGAAAGTTAGATAGGATTAAAAATGGACATCTAATCTAGCTGAATTTGCCCAGGTGTGGATCTTGCACTAGTTAGATGGATCTCAGAGTGAATTGTACAGAAGTTCAAGAGAATTAGATCAGTCTGCAAATAGCCAACCAAATCTAAGTTAACCGTATCTCCAAGGTAAACTCAGCTTAGATCATGTTGGGCATTTTAGACTGATCTAGCTGTCCCAAACTTCTGTACAGTTCCCAGTGCAGGCCCAAGGCTGGGAAAGCCCAGGCACTGACCCCAGCCCCAGGACTGTGCTTTTCCTACCTTCACCCACCCCACCAGGTTATTTTTAGATCCCACCCCTTCCCCCGAACCCTCCAAATCCTAAAAGCAACTTTTGGTGCTGCTTTCACTGACATTTGCCAGTGCTGGGAGCTGAGCAAATAGGGTTAAGGTATGAGGAGGAGCAGGCAGGATGGTGGGGCTTGGTTTGCTGTTGAGGGTTATTCATCTGGGGGTCAGGCTCTCAGGGGTGAGGACGAGAGCCCCCAAGTCCCGCTGTGGACCCCTGATCGCCCAAACACTCCTGTGGACCTTGCTAGCTCCCCCTGATCTTCCCAGTCTTCCCTGACAGATGTCACCTGCTTCTCCTATTCCCTGACACCCCCTTCACAGACCATGCCTACCCCCCTGATTGGGCCTCTCCCACCCCTTCGGAGTCTGCTTGCTTCACCCTAATCTCCCCAGTCCCCTGCTAATATCCCCCCATCCCAATTTACCTGAGAGCAGGTGGCCATTTTAATTCACTCTAACCTCTCTGAATGTCTATACATAGCCTTAATCTCAGTGGCTTGAGTTCTGCAAGGGAAGAATGGGTATTTCATATTGGACATTTAAGGTGGAGCTATCCAGACTTTTGAAAGCTGGGCCTGATCTTTCAATTACATATATACAAGCGGATCCTATGTCCTTTGACCAGAGTGCAGTTCAGCACAGGGCGAGGAGATATGCCTACATATATCTCATGCTAGGACTGGAGATAGATTGTGAGCATTGCAGATACTTTATCTAGTTGCAGCAGTGCCTTTTCCCCTTATAGCAACATCCCTTGAGACACAGACTCATATCGACAGCAGGTCCTATGATTAGTTCTTGTACTTGCATTTCATTTTTTTTCATGACACTCTATTCCATTAGCCTTAGTGCTTCTTGAGGCACTGAAAGGAGCTGTAGGTCTGTCTGAGTCTATTATACAGTAGTGGGTAGACACTTTATTTTAGGGTGGTGGCTTCATACTTCTCATGTAAATGATATAATCATTAGTATGATATAAAACTTTTGGGTTATGAGGAAGCTGAATTTTGGATTCTTTCTATTTTGAAAATACTACCTACCTTCCACCACCATGGCTGTCTATAGTCACCACCATTCTTTTCATTAGTCCACAGAGCATGAAATTTCACATCATGTATTGGTCAGTGAATTTAATTCTGCTGGAAGCACAATGGCAAGTTGAATGGCCAGTATAGCAGCTGCATGCTTTGACATCTATCAGCAATCAGGCTCCTTTGACAAATTCATACTTCCTATTTCCTGAAGGCTGAGGATTTCACCTAAGAACAGCGACAACATACAGGCTTTACATCAAACTGTCATAAATCTGTAACAACAGAAGTGTTACAGTATTCAACATAGCTAACAATTATTCAGTCATTATGCTGATCTGCCTTTGATGGCATAATTGCAAGAAAAAGAAGGTATATGCAATTTTTCTGCTACCATTTTCTGTATGCTATCTTTATTTTCTTCAATAAAGGGGAAAAAAGACTTATGGGGTCTATTCCTCCTGTGTAATAAGCAAGCTCTCAATTGACTTCAATGGGACACTAAACATATCCTTCAATAGTGAAGGACAAAGTGGGCAACTGGCATACAAAAATCCAGAAAAGCACAGTATATGAAAAGCAGTTAGAGGCCAGAGGGAATTCTGAATGAAATTTGCTAATCAAATACAGTTTATATTTTTCAGGTTTTGGAGAATGTGGAAACATATAAAGTACTCCACTCTGATTTGTTAAATATTATTATTTCTTGTGTATAAGGATCTTCAAGAATTAAGGGTGGGAAACATCAAATATCTTAAAGGTTTAGTGAAATGGCCCATGTTTACCAGGTCCTGCTAAGCACTTAAGACCATGCACTCTATGTAGTCACTGTGGAAAAAAGTTTCTCTCTCTCTCTGTAGAAATCCCATCTCTCTTTCTGTCCTGCGTGCTATTTGGGACATCCTGCACACCCCTCCCCTTTCACCCATGTGCTATTTGGTTTTAACCCGGTCACTTATGAAATTCCTGAGGGAGTGGGGAGCTCGCTCTTGCCTTTGTTTTGGATCAGGCATTTTTTGGGAAGAAGGGAAGTCTTTTGAGACACAGACACTGCAGTCTTTCACCTCTGGAGCTCATTCATCCTTTGGATGTATATGTGAGTAACTTACTTGAAATTTGGCAATATATTAGGGTTATGTAGCTTTAGATGCGTGTTAAAGGGCTGTTTTGTTCAAGGCATTTTTGTTTTAACATTCCTCCATCCTGTACCCTTCCACAGTCTCTTCCTTTCATATTAATAAACACTATCTGTTACAGCATGCTTAGCTGTGGATTCTTGAGGGAAGAGGGAAGGGACTAGCCTTCTAGCTCCCTTTGCTCAGTGAGTTAAAGTGGGCTTGACCTTTTTTACTTTCCTCCAGTACAAAAAGCTACTTTTGAATGCTTCAGGTTAAAAGAAGCCCCCCAAAATACCACAGTGAGATAAGCACCCTGAAGATCTGTAGGGTCTGTGTACCCCAGGCTGAAAGATTGCTAACTGAGACCAGAGCCAGGGTGGTGGCAGTGATTACCCCAGGCTTGTGGGTGTGCTCCAGGAAAGGGGTTGGCCAGACGTAGGCACTCTAGGGGAGATACTCAAAGTGTGATTTTTGGTTGGGCACAGTGAGGTGCGTGGTTCAGTGTAGTAGCACCCCTGACTGTCCTGCCAGAGTCACCATTCATTTCATAGAAGCACTCACATGCTTAAAGCTAAACACATGCCTAAATGCATTGAGTGTTTGGACTGGATGCCCCACAAAATCAGACTCTCTCCTGAGATATCAGGTATCTTCAGATTCCACAGGCATTTCTAGTCGTCTTACTACCTATAAGGACCCTAAGAAAGGTATAGAGATGCAGACTTGCAGACTTTATATTCAAGCATGGATCCAAACTTCCTTAATGTCCAGACTTTTGGGGATCGTGGGTCTATGTTGTAGCAGTGCGGGGAATAAATGATATAAATACCATTAAAAGTTAACCAAACTGTGTTCATTTCTTGTTATGAAGGTTTTAGATTAGATCGGTTCCCCAGTCTCTAATATAAACAATTTCATTTGTCAAACTAAGCAGAAAATTCCTATCTAACTTCTTTTTGACAAAAACCTGTGCTTATTAGCTAAATACAAAGTATTGACATCTGTATCTGAAAGTCTGAAGTAGATGAAAGCTTTGTGTAATTTGTCTCTGACTTATTCACTAAGATAGTAATAAGCCTGTCTTCATTAATCTGTTCAGTATCCCATTTTACGATGCAACAATGCTACTGATTGCTTTCTCCATGGAGGGAGCCAAGGATCTTTATCTAAAATAAAACTTCTGTAGCATTAGTGAAACCACCAGGTGAATTAACTTTCAGCCAGTAGCAAGCTCACAGAACTCTTATGTAATTTAATCATCAGAGGGGCACAGGAGCCAACTTTTATTTTTGCTGGGGTTGGGGGGGTAAGATGATGGATATGTGGAAAGTTTTATGCATTTCAGGTGATAGTCCTTTTCCCTAAGGAGGCCAGGGCCCTTGGGCCACCATGTACTCAACACCTATGAGAGGGGGACAAAAATGTAGGCTTGAATCCATTTTCAGGAAAATTAACCCCATTGTGCACCCCTTCAACTAAAACCCAACCTAAAAAATGGGTTGCCATATAGATAACCATGATAATATATTTCCCCTCCCTTTTCTCCTGCTGAGATGAGGGGAAAACTTGCAATGAAAATACATAGTAATTTGAAGAATAGAGCATTATTAGCATGAACTATTTATCACCCACTGTAATTATTGGCACTTCAGAGGTACTGATTCAGGCTCCTTATGAGCTCAAATAGCGCTTCTCTTTCTTCTTCCTCTTAAACCCAGTGTAGGTAAGAGCACTAGGGACATCTTAGCAACAGAAACAGCTAATTTCAAGGGAATGGGTGCTGGATCCCATTAATGCTTTCCTCTCCTGAGCCTTCCTCTCCTGGGCTATTCTGTAGCTACCTATGGCTATTTCCATTGCTGTTATGCCACCATTTTTCTGTAATCTGGAAATACCCAAGGGTGTGCATGTCCTCAGTTGGAAGGGATAGATAAGGCAGGAAACAGTGCTGTGAGATGGACACCTGTGATTTGAGCTCAGGTCCCTTTTTCCTCTATAGAGACAGCTACATGCCAACCCTCTATTTACAGTTTATTAAATTATAATATATATACTATTCTTATCCAATCTATATAGGTAAGTATTTCAGTAGGTCTCACCCAAGAAATAAATGAAAACTTCTGGTAACTATTCCTAATGATATCATTCAACAACACTAAGGGTATACAGATACATATTTACAATATGGTAAGCCAGGATCCGCCTCCTGGGACTGATTGTCCTAATGGGCAACTCATCTTGGGGATGGCTTTCTCAACTGTGCCCTACAGAAGCCTGGTTCAACTGGTGAGTCCTCAGGATGCTCACGTGAGGAGGAGAGGCAGATACCCAGATGGGTGAACAAGGTAAGTTAGGGTCAACAAGTAGTTTACAGGGAACTCAGAGGAACCATTGGCAGAGTACAACTGGGTAGAAAAAGAAGAGGAGGGGGGAAGGTGTGAGCAGGCAGCATACCCACGAAGAACCAATTATACAAAACACAACCAATTCCATCACATATCATGCAACATATCCATAATTATGATAACAGTCTTACAAAATACAAGGCACAGCTTTACATGATATAAGGTGTGTCTACCCCTGGATTCCAGTTAGCAAGGGGTACCTCCCCTCCTATGGGTCTAGCTGGGAGGGAACTTTTCACCTGGGGTGAACTCATTCCAGGAGCTCCTTGCTTTCTCCCTTTGGGAAAGGGTGGTGCTGGCTCCTCCCCACTCTCCCCCCGATTGGTAGATGGGCTCCACCCATTGGAATTGAGCATTCTCCAGCCTGAGTTGTGCTAGGGCTCGAGCAGGAAATTATGCCACTTTTCCAATACACCCACCACTCCCCACAGAACATACTGTTCCAGCCTGCCATTCACTGCTCCAACTCTGCTGCAGGGATGCTGTCCATACAGCTGCATCCATGAGTTACTCTTTCTGCATCCCTCTAGTTGCCCTAGAGGCTGAAACCCAGCCTGGATGACAATAACTTAATATCTGTTATGCACATTCTTGTCACATTTTGGCTGTATTTCAAGCTATGTAACATACCCAGGCATGAAGCTATTGGTGTTTCCAACTCCATTTCCCTGGAGTAAGTAGTCTGACTATAAACAGAAAGCATATCTGGGCAAGAGACAACATTTTTTTCAGGGTCCAAGATGAAAATGTACAATATGTTGGATGCCCACCTTATTTGACCCCTGTAGTCTTTCCTGCCCAGAGCAGTTTTCCTGCCCAGAGCAGTGGGGCTGGACACAATGATCTCATGAGGCTCCTTGCAGCCCTAAACTTCTGTGAATCTGTATGTGCCCTTAGGAAGTTAGGACCATAAGAAATCTCACCAGCTTCTCCAAGCACAAGGCACATTTCTCTGGTGTTTCTTTCTCTAATATATACCCAGAACGAATAGACCCTTATTCAAACCCTGCCCTCCCCTCCCAAAAAAGTACCCCATCAGAACAAAACGTCCTACCTTGATAAGATACCCCACTGTGTCTCTTTCACCCTTAGAGAGGATAAGAGAACAAACAGTACGAGGAAGACAGTAGCCACATTACTGAATGCACTCCTGGGAAGTTTTGAGATACTATAGTGATGAGTCTACCATAAGTCCTTATGTAGAGTAGTAACAAAACATATCAAGACAATCTTTTTGTGTCATTCTATTCTGAACTGTTTCAGGGTAATGTGACACAAACAAATCATTTAAGCAGGAATAGATTTTGCTAAACTAGACGGCACAATAAAACTTGTTCCCTGGTACACAGGCTTAAATTGCACTCCCTGGAAAAGCAATCTCTCATCTGAAATGTTAAGGATCAAAACAGCTTGATTTTTCCCTCAGATTGTTGAAATGATGAAGCACATTACCTCAATTTCTTTTCCTGACTGAAATACAGTTGTTCCATTTTGTAAACACCAGCACTGAAAATGATGAGGCCCATCACCAGTTCCCAGTTGCTTGGAATTAACTGTATAAACTGCTTACCTTCATTTTTAAGCCAGTACAGTAGCTTTATCTCTGAGTTTTCAGATTTATTAAAAATATCATAAGCTTTTATAAAAAAATACCACACAGGAGGTACATCTTGCATTACCTTATGAATTTACTTCAGGATGTTGGAGTTTGCTTTATCAGGATTTGACACTATCTACTTGACTAAGCATTAGCTCTAACATGAAAAAATGTAATAAAAACACTGAAAATGTCATGCCTGCAAGGTTCAAAGCCACATAAAGCTTGACTAATTTAACACCTTTTTTTGCTTTTAGAGATGCTACTTAGCCATTGATTCATCTCCTGTTCACCCATGAACATCTTGTCACTATTGCTTAGTGCTGTAGGGAATTTCTTTCTGTGGCAGTTAAAAGTTACATATATAATAAGAAAAAATGCATGGCCTCTGCTTAAGGCTTTAGCATTACCTTGTGGTCTCTGTACAAGAAGAGCTCATTAAAAGTGTATTATGCTAGTAGAAGAGTAGTGCTCTGCCTTCTGTGGAAAAGGTTGGCAAAGGTGTGGGGCATTTTAATAAGGGAAAAGTTCACTCTTATGGAAAGCAATTATGGAGATGCTGGCACCTTAGGACCTGGATTATGTTGCTTTGATTCAAACTCAGGGTCATAAAGGATATAAATTTTACTCCCTCTAACATCAGGGCTGCTTTCCCTCAGGGGAGCAAAGTTCAGTTTGCATTGCTACCCACACTAAGTATTCTTCAAGAGTAAAAAACTTTTCCAAGAAGCATTAACTCCAAAGGAGCCCTGTTTTCTAAAGGCTGTATGGGAGAAGATGGAGAAGACATTCTGGAGGCAATCACATCTGCACAGTCAGCAACACCCATCTTGTCATGCTAATACAAGTTGTCATGTTATCCACTGTGCACATCTACACATGGGCTTTAATGTACATTAGCTTACTTCAATGTGCATTAAAACACCACTTAAAAACCATGCGCATTTATATACATGCTCAGGGAGTGGGGGTAGAGGGGAAGCAGGCGTTTTAATTGGACCAGTTCTGAGAGTCACTCTAATTAACGAATCTGGAGTGTCATGTGTATCAGCATCCCTGAGCTGAAGAATGGTGGCAGGGATGCACTAAAGCTTGTTCAGTGAGCTTTAGTTAAAGTGTCCCTGCCATTTTTTAGCATGGGGACACTGATGCATGTGATGCTGGAGTTGGTTGGAGTGTGATCATTACTACACTCCACCAGACTTGATTAATTGAGTCTGGAGCAGCCTCACTGCATGCGTATAGGCACCCTGTGCTCCTTAGTTAATGCACATTAAGACAGGCTAATGTGCATTTTCTTAGTACCTAACTACTAGATTTAATGCACATTAACTAAAGTATATTAATGCACATATAATTGCCCCCCTGCTAAGTCCTGTACTAGTTTCCACTGAGTGATTCAAGGCTTGACTGATAAGGGACAATGCTGACTATGCAAGCTGTGAATGCTGTGAAAATTGCAAGATAGCAGCTGGAGCAAGACTGGGTTGTGGTAAAAAGCCAGCCACAAAGAAAATAAAACTCCGTGAAAGGCTTGCAATCCATTAGGCATAACAGAGAGTGGAGTTTATAGAACCCAATACCAGACCCAAGTCATAAGGTAATAACAATCATGATAACAGCCATCAACCTTCCAACACACCTGAGCCAAAAATATAAAAGTGATGGTTAAAATTATTGGCAGAGACCTGACGCACTAATTACATGTATATAACAAGGCTAGGGACAGACATTCTACATAAACTGGTTTAAGTGATCAGAAACTGGTTTAAACATGTAAATGTAAACAGACATTTAGTGCGCATAAACCCATTTGAAAATTGCTGAAACCAGTTGGAGATAACACCTGGTTGAACATAGTATTACTTAACTGATTTGGGTCAACCCAGTTTATGCAATGTCTGTCCCAGACCCTTTCCTGATTTTAGTTAAATTAGAGTTGTCCAAATTCCCAGATGCTTTGCAACTCTGCTCTGCTCTCTGCTCCAGCCCAGCTGGACAGGCCACTCCCCTTTGCTCCCTGGCTGCAGCTCTGGCAGAGGCTGCAGGTATGGTGACATCTGCCTGTCTTCCTCCCCTCCCCCCTCACTCCCTCCTCAAGCAGGGATATCCCGCTCCCGTCTGGCTTAGACAGGGGAGGATTCCCCCCCACCCCCTGCCTCCCTTCTACCATGCCACATGCTTACTATGATCCATGTTGTGGGAGACGGGACAAAGCTTGGAAGAAACAAGCTTCACTCTATTGTTTGGTCAAGAAGTTGTCAGAGACCCTTTATTTACAAGAAGCTGCGGGGGTGGGGGAGGGCACTGAGCCTTTCCCCCACAGACAATCAAAGCAAACCTTTTATATGTTTCAATTCAGGTCACATGACACAAGATATAACAAGTTAAACAGAGAACTAGTTGGAACCAGAAAGCTGCAAGGGAAGGAAGCTGCAAAGGTGGGAAAACTATGGTTTGACCTATTGACTTCATAGGTTTGCTCACCGTTATGGAATATTCCACAGAGCACTTCTTAAACAGAAAATAAGGCCTGGGGTTTTTGTCTTCTACAAAAGGTAGACAGGACAGAGTCCGCTTAGGGCTCTTTGGAGCTAATTAACAGGTAGCTAGTAATATCCCTCCATTCCTTCCTTAGAAAAAGTTGTTAAAGAAGAGCTTGAACTAATGAGAGTTGTTTTAATGAGCTGTTGTTGTGTTAGATGGGCTGTCAAATGCTAACAACTCCCTGTGTAACTCCCTGCTGTGTAACTCAATGCTTTGTTAACAACACCATGGGGGAAAGTTGGGGAACCTCTCCCTAATCAGAGCATCCTGCTGGGGCCTGGCCACACTCCCCTCAGCTCAGCACTATTGAAGGTAAGGGAGGGCTACTCTACTGCTCCCTGGCTTCTAGCCTGAGCCACTGCAAGCATGTGCGTGCATTTTTTTCAGTCCAGAGGGGATGTCTGTACAGTTACAAACTGATTCAGTCTAGGCAGGTTAGACTAACCTGTAAAGACTGGATCAATTCAGGCCCAGGCTTTTTGAATGTCTGTCCCTAGCCAGAGGGCAAGCCAGAAAGTAATATGGCCTAGGGAGAAACCTGCAAAATATATATACCTCTCAATTGAGCTATTTGTCACTAAAGAAAAGAAAATAACTAAAATACCCACTTCAGAGCAAAGCCTATAAGAGATAGAAAAGCCAAGGTGCACTGAAAACATGACTAAATATAAAGTTTTACAAATGTCTAAATATTTATTATGCTAAATCAGTCTACGTGACTGCATCTGACCTACCGTATACCTATTGTCTGATGCTTACCACCTTGTATTTGCATTAATTAATTAAGGCATATTTCTCAAGATAGGCAGTCAATCTTCAAATGTTTATTATGCTAAATTAGTATATTCTCCTGAAACTGGCAGACAAGGCTCTTTGGGTAAATCTGATATCTTTTGTCAGATATCATACAGCTCTTTTATATATCTTTATATGAAAGATATCAGATTTACCAAAGAACCTTGTTTGCCTATATCCTTAGACTAACACGCTACAACTTATACCCCTTTTCCTGAAACTCACTTATTGTATCCAATGGCCTCTGATCTTCTCTATTTCCATAAGCCATTTGTTGCAGTTATTTATTAGGCTCCATTGTTAAAATAACTACTGAAAAATAGCATTTTGTGATTAACTTCCTAAAGGTACTTCATTCAATCAATACCCTTTCATTTTATTCTAAACTGATCAAAAGCTTGCAAACTTCACAAACACACAAATAAGATACAATTGTAATATGTTAACTCTGTCCTTGCCTACTTTGTTTGGACTTTGATTAACCAACTATCAAGAAGGAATACTTCGAAGCTATGCAATTAAAACAGTATAAAAAGCAAGACAGAACTGCCAGCAAGGTGTGCAGCCTAGAGAATATCAAGAAACCATCCTGCAGCACCCAGAGCACGAGTGAAGGACCCACACCGTGTGAAAGCTGACATAAACTGCTTCCTGCCTGCTTGGGTAAAGCTCTCCAGCAGCTAAGATAATACAAGGACTGTAATAACTTATTTATTGAATAGAAAGAAAAAGTCTTTTGTTTTTCTGTCATTTAGTTTGTTGGTAGTTATTAAAGTAAGCCTTTCTGCTATTAATCAACTGAGTGTTGCGTCAATTCTTAAAACACTAAATTTAGAAATTCGGTTTCTAAGTGCAATAGCCAATGTTAGACAAACATAGGAGAATATGCCCAGGCAAGTTCTGGAGGCGAAACTTTTAAGTGAAACTTTTCTTGCTCCAAACAAATGCCTGTGGATATTCTGGAGGGTGATACTTCTTTATAAATAGGTTGTTATCCATAAGCTCAACTCCAAAATCCCAGCTTTGTTTGCTTTTTGGTGTTGAAGCATTTCCCAGTTTTTTTCCACAGGGTTTAATTATTTTTTTTAACCTGAGAAATGATGTTCTCCCCAATCATGCATCCCCCCCCAATGTCATAGTATTCAGCAATATTGAGGCCTGCAGCATCACTGTATTTTTGCCTCATACATTTTGTCGAATCCTATCTGCTGCTTTACTGTTTGCAGCCTATCTATAGCTAATGATAAAGCTAGGATTTTGTAAAAAACTGTGGAAAGCAGGGATGACCTTGGACAGTTGGATTTTGGACAGTTGGATTTGGTATACATACTGGTATATAACTTTTTAATGCATAAATCACAATTCTAAAAAAATCTGAAATAATTTAGGACAGTATTCTATTCCCATTTGGTCCTCCAGGTCAGTGGTGCCCTCTTTCTTGGAAACTTGCTAACTAGACACATGGTGTGGAGCCAATTCATGGGCTGGATCTAGTGCACAGGATCAATCCATGGGCCCAATCCAGCATCGGGGCAGCATGCAGTTGCAATCCAGCACGTGGTCCCAGCCCACACACTGGATCAGGCCCACCACCCCAGCTTCATCCCTGCATGCTATATCAGCCATGGCTCCTCAGTCTTGACCTTACTCAAGATAAATCAGCTCAAGCCTGCCTTCCCAGCCCTGACCTTGTGAGTGCCAGTTTGTACCTACCACCGCAGCTTACACACACCAAATCGGGGCCTGGCTCTACATGCTGGATTGGGACTGTTGCCCCAGGCCTGCACATCTTGAATTGTGCCTACCAGCTTGGCCTCACATGCTGACTTGGTTTGGTACACAGGGCTATGTCATCTGAGCCTGTGAGGCTTGGAAATTTGGTGGTGGGGAAGCAGTGGAAGCATTAACTGTCACTGCTCCTATGCTGCTAAATTTCCAGACTTGTGGTAAACCCTGCAGTCACACCTGCTGACTCCTAGGCCAGTATGTTAGTCCTTGCCTCTCTGTGGGGGGTACCTTCTTTGCTTTGTTTTTTTCTCAATGTCAGGTTTATCATGTAGTGGATTATCTGTATGTGTGAGCATATATATTTGCCAGTAACACACATCCAAACGTATGGAAACATAGCTTGTCAAGACATAAACCTTGCCTGAACAGCTCACGTAGTTGGACAAGATCAACTCGTAGAAAAAACAAAAATAGATAAGAAGTGCTATTCTTTCTGGAACTCTCTTTTCTCAGTACTTGTGAAAGAATTAGCTTATTATTGTTAAAGTGCACAAATACTGCACGCTATCATGTGCTAGCAGATAATTTGAACAAGGACTGCATAGAGGTCACATAACAATACAAGTAGGTGGCAATGATAGGTTGTTACCACAATGCCCTAAGGAAAGCCTGCAGTTATAATCTTCAAGAGAAACTGGAGTTAAAGTAATTTTTAAGTTAAGATGCCATAGAGGAACTGAAAAATGCCTCAAGGGAAACATAGTGGCCTGAATTATTTCCTATGTCCTATTCCAAAAAATAAAACTATTTCTCCCTTTATCTTCTGAGTCCCCACCTAACCAAAACAAGGTTGTTTTATTCAAATAGCCAAGCCATCATGCTTAGCTTTGTCACTTATTTCAGAGCTTAGAGAGTTAGATAGATCTAAAAGATATTCTTGAAAGGAACAGACAGAAAGCAGGGTTATTTATGCTTCTGATTTCATGAGGCTGAATCTTGTAAAAATTTTTTTCCTCTTTCCATGAGGACGCTTGAGCACACAAGATTGTAAATGTGGAAAAGCAGAGTGGAATCCAGTCTGAGAAGGTCCATTCTGAGCACAAAATGACAGGTATAGCTCCTACTTCTAAACTCTATGCTGGGCTGAGGAACCTGAGGAAAGGAGGTGCCATGATGATGCAGATCTCCCTACACCACTGAGCAATAAGCATGACCAAAAAATTATTGCATCTTAATTAACCAATAATTTGGGCTTTTCATCAAGTCTACACTGAGGATGTCCTATTATGAGAGGATTCCACAGACAGGAAAGGGCCTGCAGTGTATTGCCTACATCACTAACCTCTATGGGAGCTAATCATATGATAGGACTACTCTAGTCTATTTCTTATGATAATGGAAAAATAGGTTACATGCTATGAAATATAAGTCAGGGTGGTTGCTATGATGCCTGAGGTGATCACCAGTCCCAGACTGCCAATCACACTTAAGGCCCTTGTTCTGAATGCAATCATGACAGTTGCCATCTAGGTAATGACTGTGGAGGCAATGGACCCCTCTCTTCTGTGATTCAAGCAGAAAGAGGGTGATTGACCAATGGGTTATACTGACATTGGGAAACTTTTGTCTATGTACTCTCTTACTGCTAAGCAGCTACAAGCTGGACCCCACAAGTCATGTTGGCTGACAAAACACTACTTGAGATTGCAAGAATAGGATGTACTCCATGTTATTTATACCAGAGACATGGAGAAGGGAGTCTGAAAAAACTATCAGTATTAGCATTTGTCCACTTCCACAGGGAACATATGTACAGTAAAGAAACGGAGAAAATGCAAGTCATAATCAATTAAGTAGTTGGCCCTCGAGGAAAAATTGGTCCCCTCAGTTGTGTGATAGATAGAAGGTATATTACTACACCTATGCAATGTATATGTCACTGAACATTTCTTTACGATTAAACACAACAAAACATTAATTTAGTGCAGATTTTTTTAATTTTCAGGATTTTTTCCATTTCTCATGGGATTCTGAAAGGCAATATGGAGATGACAAGTGTGAGAGGGGAGACAGGAGTCCTGCCAGCATGGCCCAGATCCCTAATCGGAATCCCATGGCATTCACCGCAAGAGCAGAGATGGGTGGCAGCAGGGAGGAGACGGGAGCATGGACACAGGCACAGGCGCAGGCTTGGCAGTTTCGCAGCTGCCTGAGCCTGCGTATTGGAGAGGTGTGGGGGCATGTCTTCTGAGCAGCGTGGGGACATGGGGGCATGTCTTCTGAGCAGCGTGGGCTGCTGAAAAGGCAGCTGGGGGTGAGCTGGGGAGAGAGGGGTGGAACACCAGCTGGGAGATGCCAACTCCAGAGCTGGGATGCTCCAGCTCTAACCCCAGCTCCCCAGAGAAGGGGTCAGACATCTACCGAGAGATCCCATCCAGTGAGGCAGGAGGCAGACTCAGGGATCGGCAGGAACTAAGGAGCCCTGCAGAGAAGGACGCCACTCGGGATCGTCAGGGCTCCAGCTAGGAGCTCCAGAACCATGGCTGAGGGCAGACCCTCGAGCCCTCACCGTTCTTGGGTGGCTCCAGATGGAGCAGAACAGGGGGAACAATAAGCCCCCTAAAGGGGGAGAGGACTGACACTGGGCACACAGACCAGGATGACAGGACCTCAGGTCAGCCAGGCTCCAGGGTGGGGATGCCAGAAGAACTGGTAGGAGCAGGGCATAAGGGTGCCCTTTGTATCCCCACCAGTTAGAGGGGAGAAGATGAACAAGCCCCCTCTGGGGGAGGGGAACATAAAAAAGATCCCTGAGATAAGAGAGACAGACAGACAGATAGACAGACAATCTCAGGAGCTCCACTGCCAGGCACCGGCATTTTCAGTTGAGTTATAGATGACCTCAGCAGGGGCAAGTTTATTTTTGTGAAGAGGGGAAAACCAGCCCAAAGACCCGGGGTGAAACCCTGAAGGTTCATGGCTCAGAAGACCCAGCCCTTGCAAGGCGGGCAGTGTGGAGAAGATCTTCAGGGAGCAGCATCAACCTAGGATGAAGGCGTGGTAAGGGTAGGGTAAAGGGGAGGTTTGGAGCCCCACGAAGACACCCTCTGGGCCCCAACAGGGAACAACCAATAACACCTAAGACGTGGCAGGTAAGAAAAAGGGGTAGTGCCCAGACCATCTAGGTGGCACTGAAATAGGGTTTCACCCTGATGTCACCGGGGGGCAAGGCACCGACAAAGATGTCCCCAAAGCCATACAACACCTGCCAATGACAAGGTTAACACAGTAATTCCTGTTTCACATCAGTCCAGTTTCTCCTTGAAATACACACTAAGCCGTTTTGTGTAAATGAAGAGGCAGGAAAGAGCAAGCAAACACCCTGTTTCTCTCCCCTGTGACTATCATTACTCAGAGAAAACAATTATTAAATCAGTGAATAAATCAAGCACTACAATAAATGATATTTTTAAACATATGTCAGTGCCAGAATAGGAGAATCGCAGCTGGGAAAAACTGATTTTGAAATACAAATGAAAAACAGTTTGCCTAGTCATCATTACTGCAATAAGTCAAAGAGTATACAATTCTTTCAGTCCCTCAAATCATATAAATGAAAATCAGCAGTCATTACACAGTTGGATCCCCAGCAGTATTAGTGAAAAAGGAGTAGATTTCAAAATAATTTTGCCTATGAGACGAAACTGTGCAATTCAGTCTGAAATTGATCTGGCAGCTTCAAAATGCAAATACAATGCAGCAGTTGGGGTAATTTTTTTTTTTTAACTCACATTCACTGGTTTAAAATTTTTATCTTATCTTTTTCCCCCATTCCCTCTCCCCCTCTACCCCACCTCATCTCCCCTCAAAATTGTAAGCTCCGGATATTAGCATTACTCAGCATTATGAACTTCTGCAATACATCCACAAAGCATCCACATCCTTATATCCACAAGGACAGTAATCTTTTTCAGCTTAGTATAGGTTTTCTATGCAGTGATGAGGAAGCACTTAGTTTTAACATTATAAGGACGCAACCTCTCAAAAGAAATTGTCTTTCATGTTCTACTCTGTACTCCCTACAAATAGTGAATAGATGAATTTAAGAAATCAGAGCAGAATTGCAAGTGTTTGTCCCAGAAGACTGCATCTGAAATGAGTTGCTTGTGTTACCCAGGGAGATGCCATTATATTGATATCGTTTGGTCCTGCTACTCATGCCTGGTACATTCAAGCAGAACTCACAGGTTCCCTATTAACTAAGAGTTAAAGATGTATTTCCTGCTTGACGAAACAGAAGTGCTGATGCAGAAAGTTGCCAATTACTATATTGTAATTTGCTCAAGAGCTTTGGTGGTCAAGGCTTCTAAGGAGACATTGGATTTCTTTGAGGCTATATTCTTTGTCTGCGTCGTCTACTTGATGCCATGTTCAAAGAACCCAAAGGGAATCAGTAGTTCCTGAAATAATGCAAAGCATTGTTTTTTTAACAGCTGCAGGGCAAAATGTCAATGAAAGCTGAAAAACTTCAAAATTTTAATGAAAAACAACAAGCATTTTTTTAACAGAACTCATGTTTTTCTTTTGGTCATTTTCTACAAGCTGTAACTTGTTCAGGGCTTTTTCCAAGCCCCTCTGAGGATAAGTGTAGTAAATCAGTACCCCATTGTCCAACAAGCCCAGAAGCATCCCATCCAGTCTATCATTGTGTTAAGTCACTCTACATGTGCCCATACAGTGATGTTGCTACTGCACCGTACTTTAGTACAAAAAGAAGTACTAAAGCACGATGCAGTAGCAGTCTGTACTGTACTTTATGCTGGGTGCATGATTATTTTTAGCCTCTACTTCAATGCAGTGTGTAACTGTGCACAAAAGCATGAAGCTAGACTAGTACATTTGATGCTGCTCTGGGTCGCTGGACTCTCTCTGACCCGGTTTCACAACAGCTTGCAGTCACGGAAGTTGCAGCAAAAAACCACTTGCAGGCTGTCCGGCTAGTGAATTTAGCAAAATTCGGAGGATGATGGCAGCTTTTCCTCCGTACACTTCAACACAAGCATCGATACTCGTTAGCATGATCAAAACAGCTCTGGGATCTTGCAGATAAGGGTGAGGCCACAATCCTCACTGCTGGGGTAGTAACAGTCCCCGTGCATGTCGTCTAGGCTTCCACGTGCAGTACGAAATCCCGATGATTGCTTGCAAGCTCTGTTCCACACTGACTCTCGATGGTCCACCTTTGTGCCATGCATATGCTTTCTGGCTGGCCTGACCTGCAAAAAGTGCTGGAAGCAAGACAGGCCAATAAACATTATATATCACCATACCGATGTCAGCAGCGTGTCCTCCTCTCCATGAGGCCCGTCTGGTTAGAAAACTTGCCTCATCTTGGTCCACCAGGTTGGATTCGAACTCCACGACCAGGCATCCCATCCACATAGCTAGGGTCTCTACTGATCTTATCTTGAACTTTTTGCATAGGGCCTGCAATTCAGTCCAGGTTCTGGTGTGATAGGTGCTGGCAGAAGTACAGGCCGCACTCTCCACACTCATCACTCGGCTTCTTGTTGCCACGGGGTGCGTGGCCGTCTGAGTTGTCTCTGCTTCCGACAGGGAACTCGGTTGCAGCATGTTTCCCATCTCCTCCTCATTATGGCCCGAAGGCGGGCCCGTGGGGATTTTGGGGGGTGGAGTCGCTACTTCCGCCCGCCAATAGCTCTGCCCTCCTCTTCCGTCCTTCCATGGAGGCTCCCCTCCTCTTCCGTTTTTCCGTGGTAACTCCGCCCTTGTCCTCTACCCTCCCGTGGCGGCTCCCCTCCTCTTCTGTTCTTCCGTGGGTAACTCCACCCTTCTTCTCTATCCTTCTGTGGTGTCTCTCTTCCATTTCGCCACCATCTTGCGATGACGGGGGACCTTGGCTTTTTTCCGTAGCTGCAACCTGCTTGACCATGTGAATGGCATGCAATTGGGCTTCCAACTCAGTCTTTTCCTGCATTAGAGTCGTGACTGTATGCAACATTACGCTCAGCATTCTCCCCTTCCCATATTCCATGCCAGTCCCTTAAACCGTGAGGTGGCTCTTCTCCACTTCTCTGTGGAGCTCCGAAATCTCCAATTCTCACAACTCAGTAGCAGCATATCCAAATTAATCAGCGCTGGCTCCTTACTCTCCCATACACAATGCATACAGCGAGCAAACTCCTGACTGAGAGCAATATCTACCTCACTTGGCTTTTATCCGGCTGAGGACTTGCTGCCCACTTGCTCTCGGGGTCTAAATCGAACCCACTCACTCCCCATCACACATCCAAATGCTCTTGGGTGGAGACGCACTTCCCATTCTTTCGCAGGTTCTCAAGCGAGAGGTAACCACTCACAAATCTTCCCCCCTTTCCAACCGCTTGATGGTAGGCGATGTGTGTGCCTAACTCCACGGCGTCCAGCACGTGGAGTTTTCCGCTGTGCCAGGGGCAACCTTCAACCAATTCCAGCTCCATCACGTCTTCCTGGCATACCTATCCTGTTCGTGACGCCATGTGGGGGCTGAGAAACGCTGGCGGAATGGGGCCACCAATGGAGTGGAATTAGGTGCGGGAGGCATAGTGGTTGTAACAAAAAAACTTTACTTGCAGGCTACGATACAGCGAGGTATGCAGTATAGGCACACTCCATAGACAAATAACAAAACAAAAACCATAGACAAGCACACCGATGTTCTCACACATGCAGGGCATGGGGTACGTTGTGGTAACCGAGACGGGGAGTCGTTGATGCCTGATCAAGCCTCTCCGTGGCTCCGAGGTACATGTGGGGATCTGTCCCTATGCGCATCTGAGCTCTCCTCCAATTTGGGCGGAAACCACCCAAGCCTTTTATATGGCCAGCGAGCCAATTGCTGACCGCCATGTGTGCATAATTTACACCGAGCCAATCAAAAGCATGCACTCAATGGTGCAGCTGCAAGCTTTTGGTGGGCTCTGATTTTGCACCAAGGACTCTTTCCCAACTTACAGGGGAAATCCCTGCACTGGGGACTCGCAATGTGCTTAAACGCAGCTGTGCCAAGGCATCTCTTAACCATTTAGCTCTGACAGTAACAAGGGAGCACTCTGCTACAGCAAAGTAGCTGCTAGTCATGTGTAGACACAAATGGTCCTTATCACCATAACACATCACTGCAGTGACTGTATCACAAGCGTACAAATACCATGCATGCGCTGAAAGCCTCATAGGAGAGCATGAACCTTCTTAATGGGTATTTTGTGGTCGTTTTTCAAAAGCCCAAAGGAACCTACCTGCCTAGCATGATGTGGAACAGCCAGGGTGAGGGTGAATTTATACCCAACATCAGTGTAGATTTTGTAAAGGAACATACCTTGAGGGGCTGGACACCTTCAAGTCAGCTGGTCCTGACAGGTTGCACCGCAGGGTATTTAAGGAGCTGGCAGGCATCATAGCCCAGTCACTGGCAAGGACCTTCATGAACTCGTGGTGCTCAGGTGAAGTACCTGAAGATTGGAAGAAGACCAATGTAGTGCCTACCTTCAAGAAGAGGAGGAAAGTAGATCTGGGGAACTACAGGTCAATCAGCTTTACCTCAATCCCTGGGAACATTTTGGAAAAAATTATCAAAGAGACCATTCTTGACAAACTGGCTGAGGGCAACATCCTGAGGGACAGCCAGCACCGTTCTGACCAATCTCACCTCCTTCTATGACCAGGTGACATATCACCCGGACAAGGGAGAAGAGACTGACGTCATATATCTAGGCTTTAAAAAAGCCTTTGATCTACTGTCTCATGATCTCCTCATGGAAAAATTGACCAACTGTGGCCTCCGCTACATCACAGGAAGGGGAATTGGCTCCGAGGTCGGACCCAGAGAGTGGTAATTGACAGAAGTGAATCATTGTGGTGCTCCATGACCAGTGGTGTCTCCCAAGGTTCCTTCCTTAGACTGATACTTTTTAACATGTTTATTAACAATGTGGACATTGGTGTCAGAAGCACATCTAGGGCCTTGTCCTGCTTCCCATGACATCAGTGGAGAAATTTTACTTAATTTCAAAGGGAGCAGGACTGAGCCAAGGTACTTTATGTTTGTGGTTCCATAAACTGATTCTTCTAGCTCATTAATGTCCTATATTCTTATTTCCTCTCAATGTTCCAAATACCCCTTCTTCCTTCCAAATCATGTGCCATTAAATAGTTAACTGATGTGCTCAAAGATACTGATTTCTCACAAATTAGATGTTCTTCCATTTCCCCCTAAAAGTACAGCAAAATCTGAATTGCAGCGTGTCCTGTAACTGTGTTAATACAGCCCTGAGTGTTGCACAATACAATAAAGAAAATCAGCATTTAGGAGAAGGTCAAAAAACAAGGGAAGAGAAGCTATTTTCTCCACAGAATGAGTCACTGAAATCTCATCATTATCTTGTTTAACAAGGCTTTATAATTCTGCACCAGAACTACTCATTCACAAATCATTGGAGAGGAGACAGAGATTGCTGTTAGTGCTCTGTAATGTAATCAAGAAGCAGGAAAAAGAACTGTTCCTTTTATTTTTTTTTAAGGCTACCAAAGCTTTAGAGTTTTTGAAGGAGTGACAACCGTTCTGTGAGATGAAAGGCTATTAATCAATGTGGGGAGGATAAAAGCCCAGAATGCACTACAGTTTGAGAAGGAAACTCAAAGTCACTGAGCACAAATTAGATTAGGAGAGCCTGGTGAGCATCTGAATGCACTCGGTTCTGAAATAACCATTCCCAGGTCCACTCTTTATCCATCAGTCTTTGCAAGAAGTAAATGCAGTCATGCAATGGAGTTTCACACTTGAGGTGATTGCTGCAACATAAATTTATATGTGTAGACATATTGCTATTAAACAGCATTTGGATGTAAGAAGAAAAAAAATCTTATAAAAGTGCCAATATAAATGCTTCAGTGTTTATATTATTTTCTAAGTCTGTGTGTAACCAAATGGATTCAGAGATATTAAGGGCAGAAGGACTGTCAACTCATCCACTCTGACCTCTCTAACATGTTATCGACCATACTCAGTAATCTTTGCATCAAACCCAGAAGCTTGGATACACAAATTTGCATTTCAGGTGAAAATTTCCACTATTTCCTCCAGAGCTTTGCATGCACACAGTTCCACATGTGAAATAACAGCTTCTGTCTTTGTAAATAAATGTACCAAAGAACTGGAGATGCTGACAATGCTCTTATTTTTGTCTGGGACCTCATTGTGTTTGCATTTTAAATGGGAGAAATTGATTCAGTGTGCCCCAGTGGGGTTTTTAGGCAGTCATATGCATTTATCCTTCTCTTCCAAACCATCGGTATAGAAAAACTGTTACTATGCTCCCTTTTGAAACCTCTTTGACACACTTTTTCTTAGCTAAAAATAATCTTTTAAGGTGTTTCTTTTTATTCTCCTAAACCAAAAAGCATGCTTATTTTCCAAAGGAAGAGAAACATGACGAGGGAAGAAGAAGGCCTAATGCAGATGGTTATAAAGTAGTCTGGGATGATTTGCAAATCCTTGCAATGCTTTGTTGCCTGGTTTGGGATCTGATTATGAAAAGACACCTCACCCCATGAAACACTGGAAAACTTATGGCTAGGTACAGGCACTCGAAAAGTCTGTGGCAGAATTGGTCAAACCTACTCAGGCTCTGTAAGTAGCCTAGGTTAGATTGGGAGTGAACAGAACACATGTTCACACTTTGGGGTGGGGGCATGCAGGCTGCCCTGCACGTTTGGGGGTGCTCCTGCATGCCTCCCAGCAGGCCCTGTGGGCCTGGGCTATTAGAGACTGCCAAGCACAGCTAAGAACCCAGGCCATCCTGACTGACTGCTGGGCATGGATGAGCATGCCCTCAACCCCCCGTCATCATTGCAGACCCTCCCCTGCACCCAGCCCTGGGCTTCCAGGGGAGCCTCAGAGCAGGTCACCAAGGTATCCTCCCCCATCGTGTTGCTTTCTAACATTTGAACACATCACACAACATTGAAACGAATGTAAGTTTTAGAATACATTCATTATGAATCAGTATTTTTTATTTTCCACTCACAGCTGGCTGGAGGCAGAAGGTGGGGCCGGGGGTAGCCAGGGTCTTGTAGGGCTGTCCCCAACTGTGGAGGTTCTCCTTGTGGGATGCTTCATGATGGGATGTAGCGCATGACTTGGGGACACAGGTGCCCAGGTCTTGGGATGCATGGAGGGAACACAGAAGACTCCATTTCCCTCCCCCTCCTTCCACCCTAATCCCTGGCTGTAGTTAACAGCTGGTCAGAGGCAAGAGGTGGGGCTGGGGAGAGAGTCAGTGCTGCCTCAGCTCTGTGACAGCCTAGGGGTGGGACTCACTGTGTACTTGGCCAGAGCAGCCAAGAGTAGGGCAAGTACTAGTCAGTGTCCCTGCAAAGAGAGGCTAGCAGGGGATTGCAAAGGCACCTGGGATGCTGGAAGACAGCAACCTAACATGCATTGATAGGGGATATGGCACAGATATGGCACAGAAGCTCAATGTGCTGCTGTAACCTAAATCAATTGAGTGCACATTGAGCCAGATCTATATTAGACCAGGTTCTGCCATTTTTAACCAGTCTATAGGCACTGAATTTCTGTTCTGTTATGGGTGTAGACCAGTTTTTGGACATTCACCCCATTTATGTGTAATGTCTGTACCTGGCCTATGTGAGTTCACATCACATATTGGTGAAGTACTTGCAACTTGGAAGCAGAATGGCACTGGAAGGGTTGCTTTGGCAAGCAGTGCTCCTTTTGAGCAGGAGAATAAATAGATGCATAAAATATTGAATCAATAGCTGGAAAAGCAGGGATGCTGGCCCAATAAATCATAGTCATATCTGGTTTCAAAACTGATTCAACTACCCTATATACTTTCTCACACATTTTAAGAAACTCACTTCCTAGACTAGGACTCAGCTCCTTAGCTCTTTTACATCAGTGTAAAATCAGAGTATGTTACTTGACTCCATTGAAATTGTTCTAAATTATGTTGGAAATAAGCAACTACAATCCAACCTTACTCTCATCTAAAATGTGCATTTAAGCCATTCAACCACATTTTGCCTAATAAAGTCTGTTTCCAAATGTGGCTGCCAGGCTGCAGCTGATAGCTGACTGTAGACAAGAGGCGGGGTTGGGGAGAGAGTTTGTGCTGGCTTGGCTCAGTAACAGCCCAGGGTGCGGTTCACCGTGCACTTGGCCAGAGCAGTTGAGAGCGGGTGGCCAAGTGTTCCAGGCTCTATCCCGTCAAGATCTGCATGAAACCAGGTCTTCCCATTTGAATGGCCTAAGGCAGGGATTGGCAACCTATGGCCCATGGACCAGATGTAGCCTTCAGGGTCTGGCCCATGGATATGAAGCTTCTATGGTAGGGAGAAGCAGTCGTTCCTCCCTCCACTCCCCATCCTGCAGCAGGGCAAAGCAGCAGTGGTAGCTGAGTCCTAGCACCTTCCGGCTTCTGTCCTGAGCTGGGTCAGCCTGGCCCACAGCTTGAAAAGGTTGCCAAACACTAGCCTAAGGTATTGTTAGTTTCTTTAGTAAGAACTGTTATTCACATGAATGATGTATTACCCACTGGCATTATTTAAGTCTAGCAATTGAAGTAAGACTTCCATTTTCCTTCCTAGAGACAGAAGATTCTTGACACCTCTATTAACAGGAGTCCATGCTTCTCATGTGCATAGTTTGGCAGGGGATGAGGGGAGCGAATCTGTAATTTAGAGAGCAGCGAATGTAAAGAGGACTGAGAGAATCTGATGGATGAACAATGGTACATGACTTCCTCAGAATAATGTACTGTCTCAGAGAGCAACTGTGGTCCCCGCATGCATAAGCTGGGGAATACTGAGTCAAAGTAGGAACATATACAGAGCATTAGTAGGATCAGTATTGGCATGCATAGTATATCCAGTTTTGAGGTCAACAATGTAAAAGAGATGTTAACAAATTGCAAAGGGCTCAGAAAATAAGATTTGAGGCCTGGACAATCTGGTTCATAAGGAGAGACTAAAGAAAGTCCATCTTCTTAGTTTAGCAGAGAGAAAGATAGGGGGGGACTTGATCACTGTCTTAAATAACTTCTTGTGAGATGAATTCTAACGGCAGAGGACTCTTCAGTCTAGTAGACAAAGGCATAACAAGACACCATTGCAGGAAAATGAATTTAGATAAACACAGGCTAGAAGTAGGAGTGAAGATTATTAACTGTTTGAACAAAGTACCAAGGAATATGGTAGATACACATAATTTAATACCCTGAAAGCCAGGCTGGTAGTCTTCCTAAAAGATACTAGCTAAGTGCAGAATTATGGACTTGATATAGAAGTTATTAGGTGAAATTATTCAGCTTGTGCTATGCAGGAAGTCATACTCAATTATAAAACCTTAAAATCTATGAAATCCATTCCCAGACTCAAATGAAGGAACAGACCATGGAAATTACAGGCTGTCCACCTACTACAGTATTATGTGCCAGAATAGAGCTGCTGGTACCCAGGCTTTCAAACAGAGGAAAGATTGATGGAGGGCTCCAAGACCAAAAGCATGATGATCCTAAGACTGTCTCATAGTTTGGCATATACACAGGCAAACTCTATAAGACAGAAAGCTTTACTTGAGCGGTTGCATTTTAAGCCAGAGAAATATATGTAGAGAAAAAGTAGGGGCATGCCATGCTTCTTTCTGTGTATAACAGAGGGGAATACTGCTATGCACAGCTCCTACTGGAACCAAATGATACCTGGACTAGCTGTTGTGTAAGCTGAAGCAAATTCTTGCAAACTCACTGTGATAAAAACAAATGACAAGTCAAACTGTAAGCTATAAATTAATGAATAAAGAAACCATTAACACAAAAACTCCAAGAGAACAGGACTTGTTTTCTGAGACTGAAAAGAACACCAATGTTAAGGGGCTTAGGTATTAGAGTATATACCCCAGGTAAAGCAGAATTACCACATATCAGTCTGGGAGCACCCACATCTTTCACATTATGATCTGATGTAACTAGATCTGAGTCTATCTTTAGCCTAGAATCATCTCCTTTTGACAGAAGTGGGACTGTGAGTCGCACTGTGGCACAAAACCGCATTTCTCATAGATGGTTTTCAACCAAGAATTTCACCTCACACACTCAGAAAGGGCCAGAGGCTCTGCCTAAGTGTTTTCTCAGTAGTTCAACTTTCTTGTTCTAGTGTGAGCCAACTGAGTGCATAGCTTAGTTCCTTTTCCTGCTGTTCAATACAGGGAGCGAGTGTGATTTGAGCCATGGAGTCCCTGACTGTGGGTATGATACAACCTCTTTTGCCTGCAGAAGGCAGTATGAATACACAGTAGTATGGAGGAACTTTAAAAATCTGGACCTATGCATATGTGTACCCCATGCCTCTTGGAGGTAGGGTAGAGTGGTAGGAGATAATATTTCCAGACAAGCTCATAGGTAATATTGAGGTAGTGGGCCAGCTTTTGCAGCCAGGCTTAGATGAAATCAAAATTCAGAGCAAATCACTGGGTTAGAAATATTTACTGGGTGCTCCTAATAGCTTGATTTACAAACAAGAATGAAAAGGGAATTCAGTTTAATCCTTGGATATCATCAGTGACCAAGTCAGTAAACAAAATAGAACTCCGGCTTAAATTTTGTCCATCCAATATCCCTGAACTCCCTGAGATGGATTTTGGCTCTGCATTATTTCAACATAAAACTTTTCTCCCTGTTGTCCAGAAAATATGTGCAATTAAGTTTCACGATCTCATTTATCTCTGTCAAAAGTCACTTC
Source organism: Caiman crocodilus (assembly GCA_030014935.1). Classification (NCBI taxonomy): domain Eukaryota; kingdom Metazoa; phylum Chordata; order Crocodylia; family Alligatoridae; genus Caiman; species Caiman crocodilus. The sequence goes on from JAGPOW010003648.1 coordinate 99,415,125, forward strand.
TGATTGATGTACCCTTTCAAAAGCTGCATCTGACCATTAGATTTTTTATAGCTTATCCTATGAAATCATCTATATAAATTCCCAGCCTGCCACTGAGCATCTGACATGTAAGAACAAACTCTCCTGACCTTCATGAACTGACTGACAGGCATCTCTACCTAAAACTACACAATAAGTTAATTTTATCTTCCTACTGTCTGTTGTTTTTCATGAGGGTGTAACTGAGATCTAGCTTGCTTAATAATCCAAGTACAATTTTAGACAATACCCCCAGACATTTAGTAGAGAGAATTTCATAAATTGGTGCTTTACAAACAATATATCTAATCAAGGGAGTGTCCGGGTCCCTCACAATCAGTAATGTATTTATACTCACAATATCCAGGTGGGGGAAGGGGATCCTGCCTCAATTTAGAGATGGCCAACTCAACCAAAGTGAGTTGCATCGAGTAACGTCACACAGTTCCCCAAGGGCACACAGGAAATCTGTAGCAGAATAAGGAACCAACTTCACCACTGCTGAGTCCTGGTCATGTCCTATGCACTCAAGTTATACTTCTATTTAAAGTGGCTGAATCAGTGACAATGCTCCCTGAGGCATGGTTGTTCGAAAGTGAGGGCCTGGCTTCTCATTCTCTGACTTACTGCAGTGGGGGAAGTACAGACACTGCAGCTAGAGATTTTCAACATTATGGATTGTGTGAGATTACAGGTATTATAAGACCGCAGCTCTGAAACTATGCATGTGTTGTAAACAGACAACAGAAGTGGTCCTGGTTGATCCAAGTTATATTGAGCCATTTACTGGGTCAGACCATAGGTCCTTCTTGACCAGTATCCAGTGTGTCACAGTGGCAGAAAGTGGATGCTGAAATGGAGAGTGACCTGAGAGAGTCAGAACCAGGGGCAGAAGAGGACCAGGGTTGCCAACTCTGTTTGAATCTATTCTGGGAGGTTTCTGGAATGCTAACGTGCCTGTGACATACAACACAAATGTGCCCATGTGCTTGCATGGCACATGTGTATATCAGTTACAGATTATGGTGCATAGACTTTAGGTCAAGAAGGAAAAGGCACATTACTATTACATTTTAAAAACCCATTGGACTACTGTATAAATTGGATTCAATATTTAATATTTATTTTTAATGAATGCCCTATCATTTATCTCCCAAGTGACTCTCAGCAGTCTCCTGGAGATTTATATCTACTTCCTGGAGACTCCATGGCAATCTTGAAGGGTTGCATAGCCCTTCACGTATGTAGCCCTTCCAAGCTGTATTGCTGCTCCTTTGCCAGTAGGTCGTCAGGGAGAGCCCACAGCCTGACAGGCTTGTTCCTTGGAATAAACCACAATTAAGTAGAATACACTGCAATTAATTTAGAGCCAAACATTTTATCTGACATGTCATGGGTATTTAAGCAGGAAACAACGGGTGTGAACAGCTGTAGCATCCTGGACAGGGAAGCTTTCTCCTGAGAGTGATGCAACCTCTGTTTACAGGCAATGGTGGTTATATTGAAGAAAATAGAGCTACTTCCAATACACAACCTAATCAGCATTCAGGTTTGTAATATCCACAATGGAAAACTGGACAAAAGGGAGTGAAGACCCTAGCTAATAGGTAGACATTATTGGATGAGGGAGGAGAAAGAACAGAAGAATGGAAAATGACTCTGGGGTTAGTCCTCAAGTGATCAGCATGCTGAATATTTTTCTGTGCCCTTCAGGTATTTGAAAGTGGGCAGGTAAAGAGGATCAATGATAACAATGTGCCATCTTGTATGCTGTCTAAAGCTGAATGCTTAACTGGAGGCCACAGCAACAGAGAATCCTAATATATTAGTTTTGGTGACTTACCTCAGCGAATGGAAGTGAGATCATCCTTAAATCTAAGATGGTACAGTTGCAAACTGGATGAAAATAAAACAAAGCGGTAATCTAAACTGTAGGCCATAACCAAATAGAAATAATTCAAAAGCTAGCTATACTTTGATCAATATGGGTATCTGTCTGTCTATAGGTATCTGTCTATAGGTATTGGTTTCATCAGCATCAGGGACAGACTTAGGGGCTAAGTACAGGCAGTCAAAAAGCCTGAGGCTGAATCAATTCAGTCTTTGCAGGTTAATCTAAACTGCCCAGCTTAAACTGAGAAGTAAATGACCAGACATTCACATTTGATTCAGGAAATGCAGCCACATGCCTGCAGTGGCTCAGGCCAGAAGCTGAGGTGTTGGAGTGGAGATCCCTCATCTCTACTTGGGTTTTTAATGGTATGCTTGCATCCCCTTCTCCTTCTTGGGTGCCTTGACATTAGCATGCTTGTCACTTATAGTGTCTTTGGCAGGACTCTCATGCATTCAGTGACTTTTGTCTCTGCTTAGGTATTCCAGTCTCCCACCTTTTACAGGTTCTGCTTTATAATGCAAATGTAGTGCTCTGCTTTCTTAGGTCACATGAGCCCAAGCAGTCTGGGATCCTCTCCTGTTTCCCTAATTCTGTCTCCAGCACAGACATTTGATGATTATGCCAGGTCTTTGCTAACACCTCCCCCTCTCAGTCTGGTCCTGCAGGGCTTGGCCCTCTGCTTACAGGTGGCAAGGGACCAGTCCCTCCAGCCCCAATTCCCAAGCCTCTGCCCCCTCCCCCATGGCCTGGGGGACCTGAAGGGAATTATGTCCCTTCTCCCTCCCCTTATCAACTGCTTGCCTCAGTCTCTGCCAAAGGTGGAAGGTGGGGAGTCTGCTGGTCTCCTGCCAAACAGACCCAGGCTTGGGGCCCGAGCCATTGGGAAAGAGGGTTTAAACCCTATGCCCTCCTGTCCATCTGAGCCTTCCTGTCTATGTCCCCCTGTGCCAGTGGGGAAAAGTCTGGCAGGGGCTGCCCCCTCCCTGGCAGACCCGGCTGTGGTCCCCAGCTGGGTTTTCCACGCCCACCACTTGTCAGCCAGCTCGTACTGCTCTGCCTAGGAGCAGAGGGGCAGGGCCAGCCCTGTTCTCTGGAGCAGACAGCCCAGCCCAGCCCAGCCCAGCCCAGGGCTGCAAGGCATCCTGGGATGCTGGGGGACTGTGATTTAACTTGAACCAGGAAGGGGTCTGGGTTTCATAAACAGGTTTGACCTAAATCAGTTAAGTCTGATACTATATTCAACCAGGTTTATCTTAAACCAATTTCAGCCATTTTGAAACTGGTTTATTATGTGCACTGAACTTCTGTTACAGTTTTAAACTAGTTTCTGATAATTTAAACTGGTTTACGTGTAACTTCTGCCCCTAGCGAGGAAATTAAAAAAGGGGGTGCAGATGGCCTGGTGCATCATCCCATATAACAAAGCACATATTTTTCTCTAAGTAAAAAGAAGCTGGAGGCTTTACTAATATGCTAAGGGCCTAGGGGTGTATTATTCAGTTTAACATCAAAGCGAAAACAAATATAACTTCATTGGAATGAGTTAAAAGCAATCTTCAGGGCTGGGAAATAAGAGCTACATTTCCAGGAGCAGCTAACAGCAGAATTGCAGAAGGAAGGCTAACTTGATTAGTGGGACATCAAGACCATTAAAAAGGAGTGAGGGTCATTAACACCTGTGGTAGGAATCCCTAGGTTTTACTGAGCCATGAATTCAATTAACACTCTCATTGCTGCCTTAACACAAATGCTACTGCCACTGCCAGGTAATTGTTGCTAAATGTTCAGTGAATTGGGAATCAAAGGGGGTATAGCTGCATCACTGAACTCCTCCTGGATCCACCTTTGATCAGCGTTCATTTCTGTGAGCAACCTGAAGGGGAGAAATCAATGCACCATTTCTATACAGGACACCTGATGTGGACATACCAAAAAACTCCCTTATAATTTAATGAGAGAGAGTGAAAGAGAGAGAGAGAGAGAGAGAGTGCAAGCAAAAAAACATAATCTAGATAGCCTATAGAATTATACAGAAACCTGTGAAAATATAAAGTAAAGGTGAAGGTAATCCTATTTGCTAAAGCCAACTTGCTTTTGTATTCAGCCTAGTGCAAGATCCCTTTCTGTTTTTATTCATACAGATGTCTGAAGTTTTATCCAATGCCATATGTGCTTTCCTGGCTGAGCAAGCATGTTCACACACCTTCTGGGTAGCTGTTTGCGCTAAAAGGGTTAGCATGCTCATGACATTAGTGTGTTTCAGAATGACGGCATCAAGAGGCAGGGAGAAACTGATACAATACTAGCCAAATATAGTGATCACAGGTCATCAGGGACATTGGAAGCCCTGAGAAAGGGGAGGGGAGGGACATGCAGAGAAATTATTTTCAGAAATAGATCCAGAGCAGGTGCAGTAGCATGGGCCCATTGCAAATCACACCATGGGAATGGCAACTAGAGTCTTTTTGAAGTCCTCAAATCAGGTAAGAATTCCCCTCTTCCTTTTTTGCCTGTGCTTAGAGGCACCTCCTGTCTCCTCACAATTGTGTTCCTCTTCTACCACTCTCTTTGGCTGACCCAAGGACAAAGGGAGAGCTCCAGCTGGACTGTGCAGGGAGCTGGACTCAGCCCAGGACAGCAGCAGCAGCGGGCAGATTCTCCCCTACTGTTGCCTGCCAGCCTGGGAGCAGGCTCAGAGAGGAGGAACCTGCTAGTTGCTACCTCTGCTGTTGTCCCTGGCTGAACCCAACTCCTTGAGCAGCCTGGCTGGAGCAGGGCAGGAGCACCCCTCACTCCTGGGAATGGGAAGGGAGAAAAGGTACAACTGAGCACAGAGGGGAAGGGAAATTTTTAAAAAGCCTCTGGCTGCTGCTCCCACAGCATGATCAGGCTGCCATGGTTTTGGGAAGAGGGAGGGGGCTGGGAGCAGGGTTGCAGCACCTCTGCGGTTTCAGTTGCTGGTCCTACACGATCATCTTGGGCACTTCCTTTAATGGTTGTTAAACCACAGCTATCTCTGGGGGATCTCTCTTACTTTTACTAATAGGTAGGCTTTTTTATTTATTTATAGGCAGGCTCCTTTTTCATTTATAGGTAGGCTTGATAGAATTAAATTAGTTTTTAAAAAATAATTTCAAAGGCTAAAATCAATGTTTCTTTTTAAGCATGTATTTTCATTATCAATTTAAATTTTCAGGACTAGGCAAAATTAGGAGTGTGGGGGTGTGCTTATGCATGCATATGCACACAAATGCACAGACATGCGCATGCACACAGACGTGCAGACATAGACATGCACACACAAACATGTCTGATTCCTCCTCTAGCCCAGTGTACAGCAGGTGCAGGGGAAGTTGCAGTGCTGTTGGGCTGTCGGCACACTGCCTGGCCCCCGTTGCACAGCACCACTGAGCTCACCACCCTCTATCCTTTGTCTTATGGTGGTCACCCCATCCCTGCAGACTTGCTTTCCAGCTGCTGCAGCAGGATCTGTGCCCTGCAGCCAGTGGCTTGCTCTGCCCGCTGGCCTCACTTGAGTTTGCAAGGGAGGGTACCTTGCAGGCAGCAAGCTGGGGAGACAGGGTCAGGGATAGACACAGACACACAATGCTCAGCCTGCCCCCCACCTCCAGCTACTTACTGCTCAGCAGGAGCTCAGCTGAACACTGTGGCAGCTGCCTATTCTTAAGCTTCCTTTTTATAAATTTCAACTATTACTAATGGAAATATTTTTCATCAATCTCTGAGTGTGAGGCAAACTCTGTGCTTATCAAAGTTTAATGATAAAAACTGAATCTGCCAAGCCACCTTGTAGGCATTGCACAACCATAGTGATTTCTCTTTCTGATATAAGTCTTGCCTGCTGCAGTATGCTTTGTTGGTCTAGCAAATGCATGTACCTTCATTGCTGATTCCTCTTTCAGCCAGCTTCAAAGGCTGCAGATCCTCTGAGCTTCACTAGGAATACTGAAGATCATGGAAAGTCCACAACTGGGGCATTCTGGGAAAAAAGGAGGGTGAGATCATGATGGGACTACAGCACACACAATTCTCCTTGATGTTGTGCTGGCAACATAAATTCAAAGAACCTTTTGGAAGCTACTCGGAACTATTCATAGCCAGAGCAAGGGTTGGGAGATAGATAAACCAAATGGTTTTTATTTCCTCCTCACTTTTGGCAAGAGACAAGTGATCCAAGTATTTCTGGTTTATCAGTGGTGTTATTGCCATGCACTGCTTTGCCTGTGTTGGTCCTTGCAAAAGAATCCTGTTAGGTTTTTGTCACTCAGCTTCTTTCAGAGAACTAGTCTAGAGAACTAGATGGAACTTGTTTTGGTCAGCTTAAAGGGCGCAAGTTTCTTTCTTTTATTATTTTCAAAACCTACCCAAGCTTTCTGTCTCATTTATCCAGAACACTTGTCTTCGGCTCTTTGAGCTTTCTGCTTACAAGGGCGAAGCTGCTGAATTGATTGTCCGCCTGGCTTTTCATTGGTTTTAAATTTTAATGTTATTATATAACCCATTCAAGTGTTGAGGGACACTTTACATTATTTAAAGGTTGTCATGCAGGTGTGAATCTCTTCATTGATTTATCATTCACTGTTCCTTCTTGCCTGGCTGTATTTGGAGGAGGCAATCTGTTGCTATTACTGAGAAACTGCAATTCCATTTACATGAGCATTGCCAAGTGTCGCTCACTTTTGCAGGCTATATGTATTTTTCCTGTGTCTGCTTCAGGTGATGTTAATGACAAAATAAATAATTCAACATGATTTTCACCCAAATGTAGCCCCTTCAGCGACTAATGGATTCTGCTCACTTGGCTTATTTAAAAAAAAAAAGACAATACCTAAGAAGTCTCCCAATTGCATGCTGGAAGTTCAGCCTCCTACTGTGATGTGAGCTTTGTGGCAAACTCCAATAAGTGCCCTTAAAAACCCCAGAATTAGTTAATGTGTACTTTCTTGTCACCCTTGCTTTTCTTCCTACAGGTTCTATGCTCACCTGCCAGTCCTTATTTACACTGTAAATATTTGGATCATTAATTTCTTTTCCTTTATGGAATCTTAAAGGACCCGAAATCTGCAGTCCTACCTGTCATAAAAATTGGTAACAATGGCTGCATCCAGATGAGCATGGCCATGCAGTAAGTGATGCTGCATACACATACAGACACATACTGCACATTCAGTTGTTCTCTATGCTGCAAGGGAGCAGCGTGGATGGTGGGACGTTGAGCCCTGAGTATCTAGGGGTCAAAAAAACCCGTGGAAAAAAAGCAGAGAAGCACATGCAGGGGCAGCATGTGCCACTCAAAACCAGAGCCAGTCTGAAGCCTCACTCTGGCAATCAACAAGGCTCCACACTGTAGGATTGCCACTGCTGCAGCCCTGGGAGGCCCTCAGGACCCCAGGTAAGTTTGCTTCCTCTGTCCCAACAGGAGTAACCTGCCATGTGCCACAGTGTGTATAGCACAGGCATTTCCCAGGTACAACAAGCAGTGGCATAAGGTGCAATAAGCAGTGCCACTGCTGGTTGTCCCCAGGGAACCAAACATCCACATGTGTGGATGTGGCCAATGTGTACAATAACTTTTAGGAACATCTCTTTTGCATTTCGATGCAACTAGTCAAAACAGAAGATACTCACTACATCTTTGAATAAGACCCTAAGTGCCTTGGATTTAATGATTAACCTTGACATACTGTATATTTCTGAATAAGAATACTGACAGGGTACACACACATAGTATTAAAGATTGTAAAGATTAAAGATGACAGAGATGGTATCTGGTGCCTTTGACATTAGTGGCAAAACTCCCATTAACCTTAATGTATCTGGGATTGTACTGCTTATCTATGTGATATATATATTTGTTTCTCTCATCTCATGTGTATTCAGGACTTTATTTGCATTGTGTTTGTTAATGCTTGCTCTGAGATGCTCTGCTGAAATTGGTATGGATTGCTAAATAATTTCTGAGTAAAGAAATACTTCTGTTGAGAATAATCCTATCATTTTCAATATTATTCTCCTTGCAGTCAACAATGTACCAGTCACAAAACAATCTCATAGTAGCATTTGGATTAAGGACCTTATTTCCTCATGACTTTATATTCACCTCCTGTTCTTTTTTCAAGTACAGCACTTAATCAGTGTGTAAGCTACACATTCTGCAATGGCACATACATCATGCCAAATTATTCTTCCCTGGAGCAGGGTCAATTTGATATTCAAATTGGCTTTTCAATTTATCTTGGATTTGCAAAGTGATTTCACTTTCTTTCAGCTTCACTTTACCTAAAGTGTTGGTATCCGATTTTTGATTTTTACAGTATTGAACTGTGTCTAGACTGTTATCCAGGGTGTTTTTCCCATGTCCCTATTTTCTTTTTTTCAACTCTTAGTCTCTTTTTTCAATATACAATTACAATTGCTGTTTTGAAAGTTCATATTGCATATCTAGTAGATCAAATAAGACCTCACAAATTCTCAAGAAGAGAGAAATCATTACAACTCAGGCTTTCAATTCACAGCCAGCCCATTTTCTTTCAAATAAAGTAATAATAAATAGTCAATACATTTCTAAATAGATTATAAGTAAAATTGGTAAGGAGTAGACTGAGCTTTGAGGCTGGGCCCTGAGAAAGGGAAAGCTCTGCCCCAGCCTCAGTAGTAGAAATGAATTGTGACTTGATGCTCATAGACATCATAATTACACTAGAGTAAACTGACACTATTCCCTAAAGAAAGTGGAGCAAATCCACGACACATAGCTTAAGGAGTAAATCTTTCTTTTCTAGGACAAAGTTGCCTGCCAAAAACTGTGGCAACTTTACTGCAAGGAGCAGGGTTTCCAATGCAAAACAATTTTTTTTACTGACTAAACTTTTTTACTGAAAATGTTTTTACTGACATATGTTTTACATAATATAAATGTAACCTTTCTTCCAGGCCCTAGACAAAGGCTAGGTGTATATTAAGACATAAATATATCAACCATAGAAAAAGTTTGGTTTTCAGTAAAAAGCAGATTAGCAGAAAAAAACAAATGGGGATAGAGGTTGGGGGGGAAGGGGATGGCTACCCTGCATGACTGCAGCAATGTTTTTTACACTGTGCTTCCCCCAACCAAAGGGTCTCCTACTCACTCCAGTACCTCTGACCACACCCCACACCATGACACAAAGCTATTCCCCCTTATCTCACCCCACTCTGTCCCACTATGGACTCCCATACTATCTGTCTACCTGTGAGGCAAGCAGTATCACAGGTAGGTAGTGGACACAATAGCAGCAGCACAAGGCTCGGGGTGGTGGGTGGCTGGACTAGAGAGGCTCCTGTGGGCTAAAAAGCCCTGAGAGAGTGCTCCCTGCAGAATCCTGTGCTCCAGCTCAGACACTAGATAGTAATATTTTGCTTTGTCTGTCCATCAAAACTTGCCTCCAGCCTCTTTCCAATGATGCAGCTTAATCAAGCTCATGATTGCTTAGTTTTTGGTTTGTTTTTTTAACAGATGTTTTTTTTTTAATGGACTGTCCATAAGTTTACAAACTGTTAGCAACCCTGGCAGGGAATGAGTGGTATATGTGTTGTGTGTCCACTCCCTTACTCAATTTCATTCCAAGGGAGCCAAATGCTCAAGGCAAACCAATTCCCCTGCCATCTCATGACAAGCCTACTGTCTTGTAGGAGCTGTTTGTATGTACATTCCTTACTATGGAATAAAATCTAGAATAGATAATTTCAGAGTAATTATATTGAGTCTCCACACACTCAGACAACATCCCAGAGGCAAGCAACTTGTAGATCCTTTGTATATATTCAGACCCCCTCTTCATGTACAGATATGATAGGATTTATACAATCATGCTTCCTGCCTCCCACATGTGCATGGCAAGAGGTGTGACTCTGGGATCATGCATTACATCCCATTGCACCTTACTTCCAGTACAGGGGAGCCTGATCCTGAGCTCCCCACTGTACCAGCAGGATGCAAGCTCCTATGTCTGGGAGCATCCTCACTTGAAGGGCTTCTAGTCATGGGGGCATGCTCTGCACCTCTGTGGCTGGGAGATCCTGGCAGCTGCTGGAGCTGAGAATCCTTTAAGTTTTGGGACTCCTAGCCCCAGTTGGGCATGGTGCATCCCTATGACTGGCAGCTCCATCAGCTGAAGGGGCTCCCAGCTGCAGGAGAGACCCTGCTACACATGCAAATTAAAGATCAATAGCAACCAACTTTAAAGTTAGTACACATTTTTAGGTCTAACTTTATAGCTTGTTGGAGCTTTTTATGTTGTGATAGCTACTATGCATGTGTAGCTGGTCTTAAGATAATTGCACAATTAATCAGTTAATTACATGATACCTGTAATATTTAGAGGGATCTCATTTTCCCTCACTGCTGACCAGCAAAAATATCTTAGCCTAGTTTTTCAACTTGCTTACAAGAAGCAGCATCCAGGGAGTAGGTGTTGCATTTGGAACAGGCCTAAACCCAAGATGCTCAATACCCCAAGCAAGGATTCAAATGCAAAAGCACAGTTTAGCTTCTTAGATGATTCTAGTTCAGTGGTTCTCAAACTTTTCAGACTCAAAGTAGCTTTTATTAGTCAAGTCACCCCTTGTCAGACTCAAGACACCCCTTGCAAAATGCCATCTCTTAGCCATCTCTCATTTTTTACTATAGAAAAATACTACAGCAATTCTTCTTTTGCAAAGAACGAAGAAAGACCACAACAGGTTAATATTCTTTTTGAGATTATGGATTCCTATTTGAAATCTCTGGGCTTATCTTGTGTATCAAGCATAGGTGCTTATACATGTAGCTGCCCTAATATATGTGGCCTCTCATGGCACCCTTAAAAGTGTCTCATGGCAGCCATAGATGCCTAGGACCTTGGTTGAGAATCACAACTTAGCTGTTGCATTCTGCAATAATAACTGGTGGTGATGATACAAGTACAATTTGGAATGAGTGTGCATGAGGTTCAAGTCCGTGGTAGCCTTCACACACTGTTTTGGCAGGCGTAAGCTTCAATATTTATTTCATGGACCCCAGGGAGCTGGCATTTTCTGAGGTGTGCCTCGAGTCTAAAAGAGTTGAGAACCCTGCTTTAAGTATTCAGCGTCATATTCTCTTATCACTCACACCAGTTTTGCATTAATCTAAATCCACTGATTTCTGGGATACCACTTTGTACTGATGTGCAAAGAAAATCAGGATCTGAGTGCAAAATTGCATGGTGACCAGAAAATCAGCTACATTATTAGGTTGGTTGATATTTCATGATTGGTTAGAATCAAGAAACCAATTGTTATTCCTTTTATCTGGCTGTTCAGTAGCACCCAAAAGGTACACTTACTAAATATCAGGCATACTTTTGACAGGTAATTTTGCTTTGGTGACTGTGCTGTAAGGCTAAGTTGTGTGTTCTAAAAAGAAAAGGGTGTAAACTGGGAAGTGGATTCAGACCAAAGTCCTAGCATTGCCCAAGCTTCTGAGTGATCAGGCGTTGAGTTCCCATGTTCAGCATTAAGGAACTCTTTTAGAAATGCTGAGCAACTGAATGACAAATAAAGTCAATGGAAATGGCAAGTGCTCAGTACTGAGGCAACACAGGCATACGAAAAATTCAAGCTGCAAACAAAACTGGATCTAGATTTGAATTTTCCCTGAATTTAGAGCAACACAGCTGCGGGTTCTGCTTCATGTCCAGTGTTTGAAAAATAATGATGACGATAGTTAATCACATGATCAGTGTTTGATTTCACAAAAAGTTAAAGCCTGTGCCCTTTAGTTTTAACCTCCACATTAAAAAACAAAAAAAAAGGCATGAAAAACACTCAGAGCATTCAGTCAGTGTCTAGAAGGTCTAGCAATTTCTGTGCATTTGGCTAAACTGTGCTTGTAAGAGTTAATAAGACATGATCACCTGTTTAGCTATTTATAGTACTTAAAAGAGCATTGGAGGGCTCTGAGCTGCTGAAGCTGCCATCTTTTGGATAAATGTAAAACTGAGATCCTGTCCATGGCTTATTTTATAAGTTAAAAAAAATTAACTCTATCTTGGCCATATCCCACAGTAAGCAATTGTATACTTTATATACCTAAAAACTTCCCTGCAGCAGTAAATGAATACAGTAACATCCTTCAGTCCCTGGTCTAAGCTCTTCTGAGGCATTGCTGTGTGGTAGCAGGTAGTTACCACATCACTTTCCAGAGCTTAGTGGATGAATTGCTTATAATATTTTCAGTTCTGAAGTCCCTGGAAAACATCCTGTGATCATGAACTTAGAGACTGTTTCATAATGCAAGTGCACCAGTGGGTCAAACCAAGCCTGTAGAGTTACTTCTTTTTCAGGGTTTGATTTACCAACCTTAATAATGTAATTTTACATGGGATTTCTTTTTCTTTTTGGTACAATTTCATAAGCTGAAAAAAATGGAAAGACCCAGAACCAGATTCTATTGTGTGACATCATTTTGACATCCACATGGTTTATCAGCAGGGTTAACACCTTAAGTCTGCTAGACAGGTCTTTACCACATAAATTAACAGACTAATGCATGGACCAGTACAAGAAGAGGTGGGACCTTTGCCAGTACACTTCAGAGAGGGAGAGGGATATATAGCAACAATGGGCTATTCCTGACTCTGGAAGGGAATGTACTTGAGTAGACAAAAATTATTTTGTTTCCCCCTGACTTGACCCTTTCTGCCATGAACCCAACAAATTCTCTTTGTTGTCCATTGCTTCTGGCATGCTGGGCTTCTTATCCCATGTCCATTAGACTCATAGACTCATAGAAAACTGGGGTTAGAAGGGACCTCAGGAGCCCGTCTTGTCCAACCCCTGCTCAAAACAGGTCCATCCCAAAGTACAACATGCCAGCGAAGGCTCTGTCTAGCTGGGTCTTAAAAACCTCTATGGCTGGAGAGTCCACCACCTCTCTGGGTAACTTGTTTGAGAGTTTTGCTACCCTTCTAGCAAGAAAATTCTTCCTAATATCTAACTGAAACTTCCCTTGCTGCAATGTGAGACGGTTACTCCTTGCTCTGTCATCTCCTTTCACTAAGAACAGTCTAGCTCCATCCTCTGTGTAAAGACCCTTTCGGCAGTTGAAGGATGCTATTAAATCCCCTCTCAGTCTTCTCTTCTCTAGACTAAATCAGACCAGTTCCCTCAGACTCTCTTCATAAGTCATGTGCCCCAGCCCGCTCACTATTTTCATTGCCCTTTGCTGTACTCTCTTCAATTTGTCCACATCTTTTCTGTAGTGGGGGGCCCAAAACTGGACACAGCACTGCAGATGTGGCCTCAGAAGTGTTGAATAGAGGGGAATAATCACGTTTCTTGATTTGCTGGTAACACTCCTACCAATGCAGCCCAACATGCTGTTAGCTTTCTTGGCAACCAGAGCACACTGTTGGCTCATATTCAGCTTATTGTCCACTGCAGTCCTCAGGTCCTTTTCTGCAGAGCTGCTGCCTAGGCAGTTAGCCCCCAGCCTGTGCTGGCACATGAGATTGTTCCGTCCTAATTGCAGGACTTTGCACCCTCATGAGATTTCTTTTGGTCCAATCCTCCAATTTTCTAGGTCTCTCTGAAACCAAGTCCTACCCACCAGCATATCTACTATTCCCCCCATCTTGCCCTGATGGAAAATATGTAGGAGAAACCAAACAATGACTGCATACCAGAATGAACACACACTGAAAATATATCCAAGACAAAAATACACAATTACCTGTGGTGCACATTTCATACAAGACAACCTCTCTCTCTCTCTAATCCCTCAGTTCTAATCCTCAAAGGAAATTTACAAAATACCTTTCGTAGATGAGCCCATAAATCTACTGGGTACAAAAAAATCATAGGCTAAATATAGACATTGGATTTATAGCACATTATAACCTGCCTGTCATCTGATAACCTCAGACCTTCATTTTACATATTGCTTCTATTCTACCCAGGAGAGCGCTAGACACCAGCAAACTCTCCCTCTGCCTGAAGAAGTGTGTTTGTGCCCAAAAGCTTGCAAAGAACAATTTTTCCAACTACTTAGTTGATTTAATAAAAGAGATAACATCTTGTCTGCCTATGTCCTTAGATCAGCATGGCTACTACCCCCATTGGTATTTTACCCCATTGTTAAAATAAAGGTATACCACATCCACTGGTCTCTTTGCATCCACAGAGGCAGTCATCTCATAACAGAAGGCAATCAGGTTGGTCAGGCATGACTTGCCCTTGGTGAATCCACACTGACTGTTCCTAATCATCTTCTCCAAGTGTTTAGAAATGGATTCCTTGAGGATCTGCTCCATGATTTTTCCAGGGACTGAGGTAAGGCTGATTGGTCCGTAATTTCCCGGATCCTCCTTCTTCCCTTTCTTAAAGATTGGCACTGTAGCTTCCCTTTTCCTCTCCTGATTGCCATGAATTTTCAAAGATGTTGGACAAACACCTCTGCAGTCACATCAGCCAACTCTCTCAGCAGCCTTGGGTGTATCTCATTCAGTCTCATGGACTTGTATATGTCCAGCGTTTCTAAATAGTTCTTAACCTGTTCTTTTGCAACAGTTGGCTGCTCACCTCCTCCCCAAACTGTGCTGCCGGGTGCAGTAATCTAGGAGCTGACTTTGCCTGTGAAGACTGTAGTGAAAAACACATTGAGCACTTCAGCCTTTTCTGCATCCTCTGCCAGTAAGTTGCCTCCCCCATTCAGTAAGGGACCCACACTTCCCCTGATCCTTCTCTTACGACTGACATACATGTGGAAACCCTTCTTGTTACCCTTCACATCTCTTGCTAGCTGCAGCTTCAATTACCCTTTGGCCTTCTTGTCTTCATCCCTGCATGCCCAATCAATACTCTTATACTCCTCCCTAGCTGTTTGTCCAGGTTTCTTTTTGTGATTTAGTTTACTGAAGAGTTCTCTGCAGAGCCAAGCTGGCCTTTGGCCTTACTTGCTAGTCTTTCTGCACATTGGGATGGTTTGTTTCTGAGGACGTAGTAAGGCTTCTTTCAAGTACAGCTACCTCTCCTAGACTCCTCTCCCCCTTCAGACTGGCTTCCCAGGGGATCCTGCCTGCGAGTTACCTGAATGAGTCAAAGTCTGCTCTTCTGAAGTCCAGGGCCCTTACTCTGATGCTTTCTGTCCTTCCTTTCCTCAGGATCCTGAACTCTTATCATCTCACTGTTGCTGCTGCCCAAGTTGCTATCTGCTAGTACATTCCCCACCAATTCTTCTCTTTTTTTGAGCAGCCGGTCAAGAGCACAGCCCCTAGTTTGCTGCTCCAGCACTTATACAAGGAAGTTGTCCCCAACACTCTCCAACAACTTCCTGGATTGCCTGTGCATTGCTGTATTGCTGACAAAACCTGCTAGAGAAGTTGGGTGAGCCACTTACCCTATACTAAGCTCCATGTTGTCATAGCTATCAGTACCTGAGCTACTGCATTTCTGCCTGTCTTGGGTAGGCCTGTGCTGCACTGCAGATGCAGCACTGACTTCAGTCTGGAAATAATACCGGTCTCTTCTTTCTAATTTCCTGGTCTCCGTCTCGGTATCTCTTTCATTATGGTACCAGTCTCTTTTTTCAGCCATTTAAAAAAAGTTAAGCCCCAGGTCCTTGCTCAGCCACTTCCTACTTCTCCATTTAATCTGTTTTCTTCCTCTATCTGCACTTCCAGTCATCCTCTCCATATCTGGTTCTCCCTCACACTGGCTCCCATTCTTAGTATCTCACCCTGGGCTTTTTGTTCGATCTCTTTGTCCTCATCAGGCTCCCTTTCTTAGTCTTTTTGCCCAGACAGTTCCCATTGTCTTCCTACGCCTTGGTAGAAATCTCTTTCCCCTTGTACCACTAAGTCTCCTGATTAGCCAGTTCAAGTCTTCCCGCCTGATTCCTCATTCGGTCTCAGGCCCACCTGCTGGGCTCTCTTTTTTTTTTCCAGTCCCACTGTCAATGCAGAGTCCTCTCCTGTCAACCTTAAGTGTACCTCTCAAGTCTAACTCCAGTCCCTTCTGCATCCAGAACAAACAGTTGCCTCCTCAACGCTGTGTGGGGCCAATGGTCAATGAGAGCACAAGACTGATAAGTTCCCAGCTGTCAATTGAGGTGCCAAGACATGGTCTCAGGTTTGAAGGAGTCAGTTATAGGGAATGGCCTGCCCAGTTTTGGGGTGGAGCATGTCCAGCTAGAAGGAATATTTTAAGGATTTAGCAAGAAGTCTGTACAGGGTATGTGCAAACTGTGATTTTTCTAAGGCTTTTCATGGGGATGGCACAGAGGACATCCCTGGAATTATGGCCACCATCCCTGCTCTAGGGCATGGGAATAGTAGACCTTTTCAGAGAAAAGGTGACCAGAATTTCCTAATGTGGACAAAATAACATATTTCCCTTATCTCATTCTTGGAAATGTTGGACCTGTTTTAATTTAAATTCCCCAGTTTCAAACAAACAAATAACAAAAACCAGCAGACTCAAGCAAAATGAAAAATTCTAGTCCAAAAAATTCAAGTTTGCCAAAGAGACATGCAAATGAAAACAGTCTTATAGAGGCGGCCCTTGCCATTCACCAGGGATATGTTCTCATAAACCCCACAAATGGCAAAATCTGCGAATAAGGCACTGCGTTCATGAACTCAGTGCCCCCAGCGGCGGGGGGCACAGCTGCTCTGGTAATGGGGGAGCGCGGTGGCAGGAAGCCTGGAGCTCCCGAGGAGCTCCTGTAAGTGCATTTAAGAAGTTGGTTCAGCATTTGTGAATATTTGACACTGCAAATGCTGAACCCATGAATAGCGAGGGTTTCCTGTAATAGGAACTGTTGGACAATGGGGAAGTGTTACCAGGCTTATGCATAATAGAAATGTAAGGAAGACTTTCATGGGAAACATGCATTGGGAAATAATATGAATGGGTATTTTACTACTTAATTCATTATATTTGAATGTGGTAGGAGTCAGTTGACTTTAATTATATATCCAGGGGATGTTTCTCTATGACTCCAAGCACAACCTCATTGATTTTAAAGCAAGTGAGTATAATGACAGCAAAACTAGCTGGTAATAGCAAGTCATATCTCTTAATAAGATAGAATAGTGATGACCATATGAATACTTAGAAACAAACAAGAAAAGTCGAGACTAATTGCTGCAAGACATTTTTTTTTCTTTAAGTGGGATTGCTGCAAACATATTTCCTCACTGGTATATATGGGCAAATAACTAGAGGGCTTTGTATTTACATTACTTTCCATGGCCTGCTCCAAAGCACCTTGCATGCCTATACATGTGCTCTGATGCATTCTAATTAAAACACATCAGAGCAGACTTGATTAATCGTGTCTCCTCTGCATTCTAGCATTGCCGCAGTATTGCATATATAAGGCCCTGCAGGTTAAAAATGGTCACTTTATCTAAGACTTTTTCCTATGGCCATTTCTAAGTTTGGAGGGGCTTTGTGTATATTGTAATACACATGATGCTGTAGTATTTTAATTAGAGTGGCTCCTGGGAATTGGTCTAATTAAAATGTGCCCCCCCAACCTTGAGCATGTGTGTAAGTACCAAATGAAATCAATGGAAAGAACCACATGGATTTAAGTAAGCTTCAGATCAAGCCCTCAACTCTGCTGTTTACTGAAAGTCAAGACCAGCTAAGGGAGTACAGGGACAATTTTTCATCGGTCAAACTCATCTGAGTGGACAAACACAATGTTCTTATTGCTCAGTATTTGGTTTTTAAAGCTTCAGGTGTTGTAATTCTGAGGAAATAAAATGTTTCTTATAAAAATCCCAATATCCGTTCATCTTTATGGATTACATTCAGGCATGAACTTCCTGAAAATGAATGGCTAAATAGTCTCAGCTCTCCTCATCTGCTTTTCTGATGTTTAGCGCATGTAAAACCCCTCAGCTGGTATAAGACAAATGGTTAAACTCCTGGGTTTTTTTGTATAACTACATTAGGTATATTTTACATTAGAATAAAAGCTAAATCTCCAACCCACCAACATGTGTTTTAAATCACTTATGACACAATGAACATTTAATTGCTTTAAAATCTCATTGTCATCAGCTACCATTGTAACCTCTAGTTTCTTCTGAAATAAGTAAATGCTTCCTTTTATTCATTGTACAGCCATATAATGGCAAATGTATTGCTCAGAGCACTCCTACTTAGGCTCTTAAAGTTGTTAGTCCCCATGGCTTGCTAAGAGCCTGATAACAAAACCCACTGAAGTCAACATAAGGCCTTGAAACTTCAGGCCCCAGCCAATTAAAAAATGAGACAAATAAATGCGATTCCCCCTCCTATATACTGTTGCGTAATCCTATTTCACAGTTGCTGAATACAGGCTCAGACCAGAGACTATAATGGATTTAACAGCGTAAATATATGCTTTGGTATAATAAGCCATGGAAGGGGAATGGACCAGCTCCCTCAACTCAAAAACCTCAGTGTGCCCTTCACTGAACATCCAGCCAGCCACAATATATGAATGAGACAATCTCTTTTGAAACAGACCTTAGTTAAACAAAATCATGAGCTAAAAGGATTCTCACCATGCTTCACTTTACACACTGACTGAGAACAAAGGGCAGATATGGAAAAGGGGGGGAGGTGCAGCTGCATCCCTCTTTGATTTCTTCTCCACCCAAATTATAAAATCAACTGTCTGAGAAGGGCAGTGGCATTTCTATCCAGGCACTGCTGAAAGCGTGAACTGATTTCATGGCTCATTACCACCTCCCCAATTCCTGTTACTCTCCATCCACTCCACAGGTGTTAATGACCCTCTATCCTTTTTAATGGTTTTGATGTTCCACTATTCAAACTATCTTTTTTCTCTGCAATTTTGCTGTCTGTCAGCCATTCCTAGTAATGACTCTCTTCTATTTCACAGCCCTACAGACTGTTTTTAGCTCTAGCTAAAAATCGTAATTCAGGTATGGTAAGGTATGCACCAATACCTTCAAGTATGTGCCAATACTTCAATTTCTGTATGTTACCTCAGATGAACAAGTGACAGAAATTGAAGTATTGGCACCACTGTCAAGACTCTCAAGAAGGCTAGATTTTGTTTTATAAATCTGAGTAAGACATGCACATTTAACAATAATGACTAAAGGACTAATGACAGAATATCTTTTCACTATTTGACCATTTTTGCCTAGACTGCTGTTTTTTTAGAAATTTATATATAAAATAGTGAATTAGTATATATTCCAAAAGCTTTATTTGTGTCTGACTTGATCTTAAACTGAATAATACATAGTGCTAGGCCCCTATCCTATTAGTAAAGCATCTAGTTTTTCTTTAAATGGAGAAGAATATGTATTGTGTTATATGTGATGATGTGCCATGCTATCTGTACCTCCCTTTTCAAAATCCTAGATCTACCCACTTTGAGAACAGGCAGTTTTGGGGAACTATATTAAATTTACCACACCCAGAAAAATGAAAAAGAAGCTCTTGTTTTGAAAACCAACCAGTGGAGGTGAATACATGTATTCATCTTTACTGAAGATTGACAGGTATAAACCTGTTTATGTACTTTGTATAGTATAGTCTACATACATGGATTTGAAGTGGTATGAGGCCTCAAGCTGACACTCACAAGGTACAAATTCCATCCAGATGCCCAAAGTTTCTGAGTTGTTCAGTGCTTATGGGAATTGTGTAGCATTTTCTTTTCTTAATGAAGTCAGTGGCATGTGAAGATGTCCACTATCTCACAGCAGGATGCTTTAAAACACATCTTTAAATGCTCCTATAAAAAATTCCTAATACCTTGGCATGTTTTATGTTCTATATATATATACTTTCCTGGATTTGAAGTTCTATGGAAAGATGTTTGAAGGTATAAATAGGAGTTAGGTACACATGGATTTCCCATGGATTTAGAAGATGAGCATCTTGCTGCATTGGGAGACTCTGATCTTGTACATATCACGCTGCTTATTTCAATGATGCAGGTAGAATTATACATGAAAACCCTAAAGTGAACATACAACGCTGAGTTGAATTTAGGCATTGTGAGAGTCCACTGCCTCAGTAACTCATTGGTTATGGTAAAAATGGTAAGGAGTAGAGGGGCAGCTTGCTCACTGGCTAAATTTCTCCTGTCTTCTCTCAAACCCAATATTCTTTGGCTTGAAGCATACACATCTTTTCATTGTGCTTCACCCACAGAATCCAGTTTGCATGGTGGAAGAATATAGACATTCGGGGTTAAATCAATTCCCTCCATTGCAGCAGACTTTTACTGTCATATAAGTTAGGTTCACAGAGTGCCAGCCAACTAAAAAAAAGCAGAGTCATGGATTTTAGGGGTGTTAAAAATGGGTCCTATTCAATTTAGATTTGGATTCATCTCAAATCAGGGACAATGATTTGAGTTGTTAATTCGGATTACTCTCCCTGATTTGATTCAGCCGAATCTGAAGATTCAAAGCTGATTTGGAGAATCAGTGATTTGGCCATAGACACAGCTTTAAATGCTTTTTCTCCATAACTCAAGGTACAAAGCGCAGCTTATGAATGCTATGATGCTGGGATGGATGGAGTGTCCCATGGCAGTGTGGGGGGTGGGGGGAGAGAGGAAGAGCCCGCATGCTTGGCAGCGAACCCAGAAGTAGACCAGAAGTATTTCCAGTCCACTTCTGGGTCTGCCAGAGCGTGCTGGGGGCCCTGCCCATACCTCCTTCCCCCAGCTTGGGGATAGGCTGCAGGGGGACCCCAGGTGTCCCCCCCCCCAGACCCAGGAGGCACCAGTTGCTGAGCTGGGGGCCAGGGGGCCAGCACACTCCCTGGCAGACCTGGAAGTGGACTGGAAGTGCTTCTGGTCCACTTCTGGGTCTGCTGCTGAGTGTGCTGGGGAGCACCCCCCGCCAGCCCCATGTGGGACACTCCATGCACCCCAGCATCTCAGCATTCACAAGCCCCCTGGTACCTTGAGGTATGCAGAAAAAACATTTAAAGCTGTATCTATGTGCAAATCTCCAAATCTTTTTGACTCTCTCCAAATTGATTTGGAGGGTTCCAACTTGAGTCAGAGAAATTAAAGGGTCTTCTAATTCGATCTGGATTCACAGATTCAGCCACTGAATCAGGGCAAAACTCCACTGACTCGAATCACAGACTGAAGGCTCGCACAGCCCTAATGGATTTCACTACTGCAGATGGAAGTGGGTGGGGACAGTCCTCACACTAGTTTCAGGCTGAGAGAGAAAGATCTCCAGGCCACAGACTTGTCTTGGTCAAGGGCTTGGCCCAAAGTAACCTAATACTGGGGCCCCTGTTGAGGCAAAAATTCACATTGATGATGACTGATTTCAGAGCTGGGCTTATCATAATTCATGCGATTGAAACAAAATCAAAGCAGTTTGCTTGCATAAATGAACCAAAAAAAAATATCACAGCTATATGGAGCATAATTGATAGTGCAATGAAGCCCAAGCGATGGGATATATTCCTGACTAAATGTACGATTTGCAGTCTGGGTTGCTTAGTATCATTTTTAGTTTAACTGTCCATTGATCTTGAATTTCATGCAACACCTCTGGAAGTATATGTAGGATTGTCATGAATACCAATGAGTTATTTAGGAATAGCACAGTGTATGCAGGAAATGAAATCCCAGGTTGGGGGCTGCATTTTTTTTTTTTAAAGACAGTATCCTTATCACCTCCTGTTTCTTTGAGCTCTTGATGCTTTAAGCTTTTAAAATCATTGCCTATTTAAACTTTCTGCACTCAACCTTTTTTGGTAGAAATAAAAGTTCTTTCATTAAAAATGAAAAGACATACTCAATAGCACTGCAGTGCTGGTATCATATTTAAGACAGCTCCCAGGGTACAGCTCTTCCAGGTGAAAGAGAATTTTCATTTGAACCAGGGGTTGGATTGCCCTTTTCATTTCTGTACAACAAAGCACTCAGGAGCAGCCACTTGGGATCCTTTACGAGACCTGTTGTGCTGTTAGGTGTATTGGCTACATTCAGCAATGCAGCAGTTCCCAGCAACCCAACAAATCCTGACCTAGAAACACATTGGCCAAAACCAAGTCTTGTTCATCATAATATGTAGGACTCACGATTTTCTTTTGTGTCTCAGTTAAACTGGGGCAACATGCCCTTAGAAAATGACATGAAAAACAGGGAGGAAATGTAACGCCACAATATGGGGCAACTCTTTGGAGGGATAATGATTCTGCTTCCACAAAACAGTTAACATGAGGTTTTGAAGGATAGAGACTACTGTGTTTTACACTTGGCACAGAAAGCTTAGGATTGGCAGTGGGTATGAAAGTTATCTATTAAAGGTGTTTGTTGGACTGAGCCTCAGTCAGTGCATGGAAAGCAGAGACTTTTACCTGCAAGTTGAACTTTTGAAGCTGGCCAGCGTCAGGGCGTCTGATCAATCAGGCCCAGCTGGGCTGAGCTCTGAGCTAACACACCGGACCCCCATCCCTTGCTAATGTGGCTGCTCCAGTTCTTTGCAACTGCATGCACTGCTGAGAGCACCACTCAATCCTTTTAAGCCTACCTGATACCTCAGGCTGCAGAAATACCTTGATACAGCCTCAATATGCTCTAGCAAGCCTCACATTCACTGCTTTCTCTGGTTTTTCTAGCTTCTGACTTGGTTTTGGCTCTTCCTGACCCCGACTTTGGATCTCTCCTGGGACTCAGCATCAGCTCTCTGGCCCCTGAGAGCTTGGCCTGCTTTTCGGACTGTTCCTCTCACATTTCCCCTCTTGGCTCTCCTGGAACTTGCCCCCCATGTTCTCAGCCCTCCAACCCAGACCTGACCTAGCGCTCTGGTAATCTGTGTGCCCACCTTGCTGACCCCCTAGCTGCTCCTGGTGGCTTACTGCAGGCATGACTGCCCACATCCAAGCTGAACCCTCACAGCTGGGCTCACTAGCATTCAGTAAGCACATCCGCATGAGACTCTGACTGTGCAGGTGCCAGAAAACACTGCACAGTAGTGCATCACAGCATGGCCAGTGCTAATATGCTACTGCGCAGTGTTACTAATCTACTGCAAAGTTGCATCACCTAAAAATGTTCACCAGAGCTACTGCACAGTAACTCTAGTTAAAGTTGTGGCAGGGAAACAGGGGGGGTGATTAACTCCTAGATCCGAACAGGCCGAGGACGAAAGGGTTATGGAACCTTGTCTCCTTTCTCCTCTACTTCTTCCCGTCCAAGGAAAAATCCAGAAAGACAATGTGACAAGTAAATGCTTTACTTACACTTCCGAAGTACAGAGCGTAGGCACCTTCCGTAAAAGTTACACCGGATAGCACATAAATGCCATATTTACACTTCTGCACCGGCAGTTCCCTTTACAACAACTCCAAAACCAAACCTACGGGGAACTCGAGAGCTCTTCGCACATTTGAGTGATGTATTTAGCTGTAATGGGGGTGTCCAGGGGGGAAAGGGAGCCGTGGACGCAGGACCTCTGGTGATGGTGATCAAGCCTCTCCGATGTTGTGTGGGCTTTGCTTTTATACTGCCCGAATAGCCAATAGGATTAGGACCCTTTTGGCGCACTAAGCGGGTTGCATGAGCTGGGTATTCTGCTGCATGCACTGATCACGTGGCTATTAGGCTGCACCCGCTGCTTTCCCCATGCCATGAGCATAACTTGCTCTCCTGTCTGACGTTTGGTCACCTTTTCTTTATCACAACTGTGCATTTATTTAGTACTTGCTAATACAAATACTAAATAAGTGTGACTATGCAGTAGCATCTCAAGTAGTTGTGCCCTGTAAGTTACTACCTGATGGGTCTGTAATTACTTCTGGGAACTGTTGAAGAGTTCACTCCAGCCCAGGGACAGAAATTATTTCTGCCTTGCAAAGGACAGAGAAAATGAACTGATACAGCTCAACCCTCAAAATCAAGGTTTGGGCACATTGCCAAAATGATATAGCAAAATAATACTGCGGAGGCTGTGCTTGCACTTATCCTGTGGAGAAGCTGAGAGCTTTTTGGATGTTGATCCTGTTCACACTGAAATCAATAGCAGATCTTCCAACAAGTTCAAGGACTGCTGGAGCGCAGGTTTAGGTTGGACATTAGGAGGCGCTACTTCACGGTTAGGGTGGCTAGGATGTGGAACCGGCTTCCTAGGGAAGTTGTTCTTGCTCCTACCTTGCGCGTCTTTAAGAGTAGATTGGATAGGTACTTGGCTGAGGTCCTGTGACCCCAGCACTCGTTCCTGCCATTGGCGGGGGGTCAGACTAGATGGCCTGCTCGTGTAAATAGACTGTCAGCTCTGTGGTGCAAAGACCGTCTCTTAATGTGTGTTTAACAATATGAGGTATTAGTTTTGACTTCATTACAAACAATAAACTTTTCTTTCTAGTCAGCTTGTTTCTTGGTAAATACATTCATTTAAAAAAAGAAAAAAAGAAAGAAGAAAGAAAACCCTGTAAACCAGCATCATTAGCATTAGACAATTAAATACTAAAAAACCCAGACTTTCCACACCTACCTCAGCCTATTTATAACAAAATTAAGTGCAGCTGGGGGCGGGAAGGAAGGGGACAGGTCAGATGAGGAGGGTCAGCCATCTGCAAATCTAAAACCTTTGCTACTAAAATCCTCCTATGACCTCCTACCAACTTTGAAAGAGTCTGTGCAGTTTTTCAGTAAAAGAGAATATTTAAATGTGCAGCACTGGAATAGTATCTTTCAAGGACAGTGAAGAGCAACCAGCCAACTATTCCTGCTGCACATGCTACCAGAATATTTATAACCTTAGCTTTTCACCAAGGGAACAGCGGTCTAATTTAGACTTCTGTTTCCTGCTTATGTTCCTCACTCCTAAGGAGCTGATGGAGCTGCATCATTAATCTCCAGGGTCGCTTACCTGACCATTGTATTTCTTTCTTCAATAGAAATGTTGACTGTTTCTGCTGCATGCAGGAAGCAATTTTACAAGACCCCCACCCAGAGCCTCCAGCGCCTACTTTCTTCAAAGACAAGTTGTAGGTTCTCAGCACCTCATAGAATTAATTCCATTGTAAAGAATAGGTTTTTCCACACAAAGGTGGACCCATCTAATGAACCTGATTCTGTGAACATGTTTATGTAATATTAAACTACTGCATGGATACTGGGATTCTGGTTTAATTGTCTCTCATTTCATCTTGGTTAAAACCTGTTCTCAGTCATGTTGATGAAACATAAGCCCTGGTCCTTACACAGAGTTATAAGCGTTTAGTTAAACTGGTGGAGCTTTGTGTTTTGACACTCAGAACAATGCAAACCAGAGTTAAGATATTTTAGCTTGTAGCAACAGAACTATGGGGACAAGCTAAATTGAAATCCTATCATTTTTAAACTGATAGAAGAGCCCATATGCAGAAATATACTGCCCATCGTGAACCAACCTTAGGCAAACTGATGCAGCACGTGTGTTCAGACAAGGCCTAAGCCATTCTTCAACTGGGAAAAGAGCACCCACAAAAGACTGCTCATGTTCAATTAATCTTCAGTTAAGTTAGTGGAACTCCTCTGGATAAGCAAGGCCAAAAACATGCAGTTTGACAGCTGCAGTTATTTGCCTCCCGTCTACAGCCAAGCTTTAGTAGGATACACCTACCTGTCCCTAAAAAGCAACAGTTGTCAGAAGTCTTCCAGTTTGCATCTGGCAGAGGGATCACTCTTCTTTATATTTCAGTTATTTGAATAAATGTCTTAATTTTTGGTAATAATACCTACCATGCATAAGAATAACCAATTAGAAGAGAAGATATCATTACTGTGGTACCCATCTTCAAGAAAGGGTGGAAAGTGGATCTCAGGAATTGCAGTCCAATCAGCTCGACCTCAATCCCTGGCAAGATTCTGGAGAACATTATCAAGGAAACCCTGCTGGATAAGCTGGCTGAGGGCAATATCCTGAGGGATAGCCAGCACTGGCTTTTTGCAGGTAGGTCTTGCCTGGTCAGTCTCATCTATTTCTAGGACCAGGTGACCTGGGCAAGGGAGAAGAGATTGACATCATATATCTGGACTTTAAAAAAGCCTTTGATCTGGTGTCCCATGACCTCCTCACAGAAAAATTGGCCAACTGTTGCCTCGACTTCACTACAGTCAGATGGCTGGGTAACTGGCTCTGAGGTTGGACCGAGAAGTAGTGATCGATGGTAGTGAATCATCGTGGTGCTCCATGACCAGTGGCATCCCCCAAGGCTCTGTCCGTGGACTGGTTCTTTTTAACATCTTTATGAACGACATGGACATTGGTGTCAGAAGCAGACTGGCTAAGTTTGCCGATGACACTAAACTTTGGGGCATAGAGTCCCCACCTGAGGACAGGCTAGTGATCCAGGTTGACTTGGATAAACTTAGCAAGTGGGTGGATACGCACCTAATGACGTTCAATATCGATAAATGCAAGGTACTCCACCTCAGGGAAAAAAAAGCCTGCAGCACGCTTACAGGCTTGGCAGTGCTATGCTTGCTAGCACCATGGCTGAAAAAGACTTGGGGTCATGATTGATCACAAGATGAACATGAGCCACCAATGCGATGTCACAGTTGGCAAAGCAAACAAAACTCTGGCTTGCATCCATAGATGCTTCTCAAGTAAATCTCAGGATGTCATCCTCCCGCTGTACTCAGCCTTGGTGAGGCCACAGCTGGAGTACTGCATCCAATTCTGTGCTCCACAATTCAAGAAGGATGTGAGAAGCTTGAGAGAGTCCAGAGGACAGCCATGTGCATGATCAGAGGGCAAGAGAATAG
Organism: Caiman crocodilus; assembly: GCA_030014935.1. Taxonomy (NCBI): domain Eukaryota; kingdom Metazoa; phylum Chordata; order Crocodylia; family Alligatoridae; genus Caiman; species Caiman crocodilus. The sequence continues at coordinate 99,441,824 of JAGPOW010003648.1, forward strand.
GCCTTATGAAGAGAGGCTGAGAGCCATGGGACTCTTCAGCCTGGAAAAGTGCAGGCTCAGGAGGGACCTGGTGGCTGCTTATAAATATATAAGGGGTGTACATTAGGATCCAGGAGAATGTCTGTTCACCAGAGTGCCCCAAGACAAAGCAAGGAGCAATGGTCATAAACTCCTCCAAGACTGTTTTAGGTTGGACGTAAGGAAAACTGTCTTTACTGTCCGAGTCCCCAAGACCTGAAATAGACTCCCTCCAGAAGGGGTGCAGGCACCCACTCTGGACTCATTCAAGGAACGTTTGGATGCTTATCTTGCTGGGATCCTTTGACCCCAGCTGACTTCCTGCCCCTGGGGCAGAGGGCTAGACTTGATCTTTGAGGTCCCTTCCAGCCCTAACGTCTATGAAATCAGTACAGGTATATAATCCTTACTAGTGTTAATGAGAGTTATATTTCACAGGGAAAAGATGCCTCTTTTGACATGGCACATGGAATTTATCAGTTGATTTTTTTTTTAATTCACCAACAGCTACATGTGTCGGTTAACTGAAAAGATTCAACTGGGAAAGAATAGGGGGAAAACCAATTTTTTCCATTTCAAATCGCTGTTACAAAACTAACTACCTCAAGTTCATTAAAAAAAAGTAAAACTAAATGGTTTTTTTTTGGCTCATCTAGGAAAAAACAAAAAACAAAACAAAATGGTTTTCAAAAAGGCTTAAATGGTATCAGAGGAGTTTTTTCTGCCATCAGTTCACGAGATTTAGCTAGGTAATTCCATTAAGATGGTGGAATTTCCTTCACATAAATCCCCCTGGCGTTAATGAGGGAATAGACTATTAATATTAATAGACGGTTGGGAACATTGCCTTGGCACGGGTTTTAGATGTCAAGTAAGAACGTATCATCACTGTCTGCAGGTAGAGCTGAGCTCTGTGCTGAGAGCTGGAACAAAAAATGCAGTCTCACACGGGGGCTGATCCTGCCTCAGGCAGGGAGTTGGACTAGATGACCACTGGAGGTGGTCTATTTCTCTATGGCTGCTTCCAGATTTTAAAAACAAAACCAAACAAAAAACACAATAAAAACCATGCTTTACTTTCAGTTCAATGCACCCCTACACCAAGTGCAGCACATGCTCAGGAGAGCATTGTATTAGTTTGACCTGGCCCACCCAACATCTGTATTGATTGCATGCTTCATCAGGGCTTTTTGGCATTTTTGTCTAATGGGCAATTGAATCAGCTTTAGATAAAAGCGCCAAAATGCCCTGTTGAAGCGCCCAATCTACACAGATGCTGGGGAGCCTGGTTTAACTAACACACTTCCTGTTCCAGTAAAGCACTGTTTTGGGGGGGGGGGGTTCACATCTGTCCACATCCTACAATTTATTTTGAGGGCTTTAGCAAGACTCAGATAGATTTTAAATCTTGTCCTGGGCCTATACAATGGAAACATGTTACTGTTTGTAGGAAGCAACATGTGGTACAAGACAGTCATGGAAGACAATCATCCTTGACTGTGAGGGACTGCCAGTGATGATGATCATGACAAGTACTTTTATTAGCTTTCACAAATATGATACATGTTGATAGGTCATGATTTCCCCTTGGGCAGTCAATCTCAGGTTTTTCTAGGTGAAAATAGAGAAACATTCAGAAATGTGTAGATTTTTAGGAACCTTTCTTCCGTCAGAAATTTACCATTTAGGAGGTAACAGCAGAATTTTGTGGCCAAGTGACAGTTTGCTGCCTTTCAGAGATAATTTTACCTTTACAAAAATAAATAAATCAAGGCCAGGTAAGAAAATGAGGCACTCATGTCCCTAAAACTATATTGCCGATGAAGTTAAATGCACAGACAAGGGGTGGGTTGGGGGAAGAGAATTCTCTTGCTGTGGGAGCATGCAGCATTGATGTCTGCAGCAAATATAGAAAGCACTGTATTCAATATTTTAACCAAGCGCTTGTGCAAAACTCCTTCAGTCCCTCGACTATTTCATCTCCCTTGTCTTCATTGTACATGGGCTTTCACTCTGAAATATTTTGTCCTCTAAGAGGACTCCCTCCTGAGATTTTCACACTGAAGATGAACCCCACTGTGACAACTGTGCTCCCAACCCCTCCCTGTAGCTCTCCAGATTCCCTCTGCAGACTCGCTAACAACAGAGCACACAAGCCTGCTCTCTTTTCAAACAGTAAAACTGGAACTGCTTATAAAGAAAAGATGCTATTTAAGTAGTGTATCCTTTTGTTCTGATAGCTCCATCTCCAGGACTGCAATCTTGTGTGCAAATCAATGCCTGTCATGTTGGATATTTTGATCACACCAACACCTGACCTACCTTGACACCTCAACTTCTCACAGTGGCCACTGAGCAATCTTGAGATAGTAGCAAGGTTTTCCAAAGCTGGACTGAATTTGAATCTGCAAACTCTCATTAAGGTGAAAGCCTTCATTTTTCTGCAGTGAATCACAATATAGATTGGAAGTAGTGGGAAGTCCTGCATGTCTACCATACATCACAGATCTAAACTACCAGTAAAATGTGAAATCCAGCCCTCTTCAGAGAATGACTTTGACATCCCTGTCATATAGCCAAAGGTGAGTGTGTATCTCCTCTGTATGTTGTTAGCTTCAAAAAGGAAGTAACCGGAGGGATATAGTCTGAAGTGTATTGAACACTATCATAGTAAAGATAAATGGCACTGCACATTATTACTCGGGGCTGATCTTGTACAATTACATCAAAAACCCAGGCAAAGTTACATATTGCTCTAAAAACTGTCCCTTTCAAAATCCAGCCATAAGCAGAGGTGTTTGTTCAATGACAGAGATATAGGGACTTTGATTTTCAAGTGTTTGATTCAAGGAAGAGTCACTTTCCCAAACAAAGCAAGGTCAACATTAGTTTAGTTTACACCAAGAGTGTTTTTGGAATTGTTACACAACCAAGTTAAGATGTGGTTTAGCTCTACTATTTGGCATCTTATGTTAAAAATAAGCTGTCTCTCGCTGGCTGAAAACAGGGGGAAAGCTGTTGGGGGGAATGGAGCGGAGTGGTTCAAAGTCTGAGCAGAGGGCAGCAGAGGTGAACCTGGCACACTGAGAAGAAAGGAAATCAGATCAGCTCTGGTGTGAGCTTATATGTGACTGACTAAAAAGAACAAGAGAGAGCGAGTGAGCTCTACAGAGATTTGCTGCTTAAATAAGGCTTGGAAAGTACTTTTAAAATGTCTGATGGGGGAAGAGTTACTTGTGATTTTGAGAGCCAAGAATAAGCCTTCTGCAATATAAAGAAAGTGAGGTTATTTTTCTGAGCTAATGCTAAAGAAAGTAGGTAGTGTACAGCAAGTATATGGCATCTATTTTGTGCACAGTTTTGGTTCGCAAATAGCTTTTTTCTTTCAATTCAATAATTACACTCACAAATCTTGTTGTTATTGCAAGTATATTTCTGATTAGGTTCGAGCCGTTTGCTGAGAAGCAACTTAAGGGGCACACAGCCATCTAGATTGCAGATTTACATATCTACAACCTGACATCCCAAGAGTCAGAGCTGAGGTGATGGGGTCTTTTGCGTCTTATTTTTTAGCTTCTCTGTCCAGTGTCAGATGCAAAAGCAAGGGAGCAGCTAAAATGATCTCAGCTTTATAATGCTGTTAAAAAATGATTGCACATGCCCCCAAGCACAACCTAAAATAAGCTGCAGGAAGACAACTGAACTAAAGTAGCAAATACAAGGAAAGTTCAGCTGATTCTTTCCTTTGAATGGCTTTGTGCTTTTGTGGGAAAGGGGGCACAGAAATAACAGGTGAGAGATCAGCCATTCTGGCAGATCCCTACCCCTGTTACTGCCCCCTCCAAGATCTATAATGTCAAGTCAACTGTCTTGCACACAGCACAGCAAGGCTTCCTGTATCCTGCGGTCCCCCATTAATGGCTGAATCTGCACTGAGCGCTTAATCCACCAGTGTTTCCAATCATTCCTTTCATTTTAGTACCAATTATTAGCATGGTTAACTGTCTTCCGAAAACAAGCCTGCCTGCATTTAACCTGCCGAGTCCTGCATCTCCATGCACTAACAGCCAGACCTTGCCCAGCACTCAGCTGCAACATGTTGCCCACCCTCCAAGTCCGAGTGCCTACCCCTTACTTCTCTAACGCATCTTTCAGCAGTCACGAACAGCCATGCTTCAGCTGAAATTGCAACTCAATGCAATATAAATTGGGTCAGATGCTCAGCTGGAGTAAGTGGCCGTAAATCCACTGAAGCTGAGGATCTCATATGTTTAGAAGACATTATAAATTATATAATTATTGTGGTTCCCATCTTTAAGAAGGGGAAGAAGGAGGACCCGGAGAACTACAGGCCAGTCAGTCTCACCTTGGTCCCGGGAAAGATATTTGAGAAGATTCTCAAGGCTCATATCTGTGAGGGACCGGC
>JAGPOW010003648.1:99446367-99513986 GCA_030014935.1 Caiman crocodilus
TGGGGTCCTGTGACCCTGGCACTCATTTCCTGCCAATTGGCGGGGGGTCAGACTAGATGGCCTGCTCTAGGCCCCTTCTGACCCTAGGTACTATGATACGATGTAATGTATGAATGGTAGTATTTTCCCCCTAGCAATTCTATGAATACTGAAATATCTGGTGCTTTCCTTCAAGTCACAGTTACTGCAATCAAGGAACAATTCTCAGGTTTAAAAAGAGCCAGTTTCTCACCAATGTGCTTGAGAATGTGAAGCGAGTGTTCCAGGGACAGGAAATTAAAAATGTAGGGTTTTTTTCTTAATTACTTTGTAAAATACCTTATAAATTTTAACCAAATGTCACAATTTAGGAGCCTGACCCATGTTTGGAATGCTTTGGGTTGGAAATAATGATCTTCACTGTTTAAATGTTGGTATAAAGGAATCAGAGCATTGTTACTACAGAGTGAGGGAGGCACATATATACTGTGAAAACTAGGACTAGAACTGTATGAGAGCACTTAAGAGCTAGGTAGAATTGCCCATTGCCATCCCCCTGATTAACCTTCAGAGGTATGAATTCAGCAGGGTTTGGGACTCTATGCCAGATAAAACTGCTGCAGTTTCAAGCAGAATCGAAGAACCTTTCTTGAAGCTGAGAACTGGAACAACACGAGTTAACCTATCATCTGAGGATTAGCCTGAGTTTAAAAGCGCTGCATCTCTAATGTTGACATGTACTACCTACATGTAACAATCACTTACCATCCACAGATTTGCAGGAGAGCAAACTGGCATAAGGTCAGTGTGATCCTTTACTTGTGTGGGTGCTGGCAGCGTCAGAGAGGGAGGATACTTGTGCCTGCCCATATTTAAGAGTTGCAAAGAGTCTTTACAGGTCATTACAGGGGTATGAAATACACTGAGACTTAAAGAAATCCCACCTGGACCCTCTGCACACCTTTCTTACATTTCAACAGTAGGGCTCTTGGAAAGTGGTCTATCCTTGCTCCACAAGCTCTTTGGAGTAGGTTTCCTGGCCCAAAGGGGCAACAGCTATCTATGAATCTGACACTAGTGTCTGCAAGGGAACCTGAGTTTTTTTGGACATTTATGCTCCCCTCTGGGTTCAAGGGTCACCATGGCAGAAACAAAAGATTATCTCTACCTCTTTAAATTGGCATGCAAAGTTCCTGACTTCAGACCAGGCAAGGGTTTTTTTTGGGTAGAGATGATATCTTTTATTAGACCAACTGAGTAGTTGAAAAAAAGTTCTTAGCAAGCTTTTGGGCATAGTCACCCTTCTTCAGGCATAGGGAACCTCTGTTGGTCTGAGACTCCAAGGAAAAAGAGAGAAGCTGAAAGTGTGGCAGTTTGTCAGTAAAAATGTAAATAGGTAGAAATTAGAAAAAATAAAAACGTAAAGCAGGGAAGGAAGGGGAAAATAAAGCAGGGAAAAACAAAGCCAAAGGGAACCAATACACTGTTAATAATACAAGGTAAAAAGAGGCTAGTAATGAAAGAGGGAATAGTTGGAAATCAGGGAGATAAAAAGGGCAGAACAGTAGGGGAGGGGAGGGGAGAAAAGGTGGGGGGAAAGAAGAATGCAAGAGCTCAGGTTAGGCAATCAAATGCTCGTGTTGACAAGATGTTTGGGTTGACAAATCATTCCAGCCGAGAGACTGAGACATGCTGCTGCTGATAATTCAAATTTTCAGAATCAAATGATTTGGAAAGCTTTTCCTCCATGATGGCCCATGAAAATAAACATTTTTAGCTAAGTGCGGGTACAGACAGATGGCTGCACTTTCTACATCTAACTGATAGTGCTGTACTAGACTGACCGACTGGGCAGGATGTATCCCAGAGAAAGAATGGGGATATTACTTTCCTAAGTTGTCTGGTGGTATATTTCACTTTGCTTAAAGAGAATCTGGTATTGCTAAGAGTTAATAGCTAAATTAATGCCACATTTACACAAAAGGTTCTCCCTAAAATTCTGAGCTCTGCAAACCACTGACATGGTTTCACTATCAGAACGAGCCATCTAGCTATCACTAGAAGAGAATTAGAGCAAGAGTTCAGACGAAAAGAGAGTTCTTTTTAGGCCTTCTACAAAGCTCGCTGAAGTCAATGGAGGAAGCCTTGCCACTGATGTGGCAAGGGCTTCGGAAAACTGTCTTAAACCTTTTTGTTTCTAACAGCTGCAGCATTACTTTTGTACTCCAGTAGGGAAACCAGGTATCAGATGTCCCTGGTTACAGAACACTGACACTTCCCAGGATCTAAAGATGCAGACAGGTTTTAAAGTTTCAAACATTTCAAAGTGTAACAGGATTTTGAATGTTTAAAAACAAAATCAAAAAAATCATTCAACTGTGGGCAGGCGTACAGCTTTCTTCCACCTTCCCTCTGGAGTACTTCAAATCCCCATGCCAGCATACAGCAGTGGTGCCATCCAGGCAGGAAGCCCAATAGGGGGTTGTTGAGCCCTGTGGCTCTATGAAGCAGATAGTCAATAAGCATTCCTTACATCCTGGCTGGTACTGCCACACCGTGGTCTTCCTTACCTGGACACTGTTGGTAGTGGGGCCGGGGTGACAGAAAAGGGAATGGATACCAGCAGTTGGCAGAGTGTGGGGAGACAACAAGGCCTGCAGCACCCACAGCCAACTGCATGGGAAAAGACTCTGGAAGGTAGGCAGAAAGCGAGCACGGGAAGTTATATAGTGTTATTCTCTAGAAACCAGCCAGGTAAGCACCACTGCTTTGATTTATTTGTACAAAAAAGCAAAACACTACATAAGGCTGAGTAAATATTCTGGAGGTCTATCCACAGAGATCGAAGGCCCCTCTTCCTATAGCACCTGAGCACCTCTACATCTTATTTATTTTTACAATGATGTTTTAAGGCACTGAAGTGCCCATTTTCCATTTGACCCAATGGAGAAGACCAGACCAGCAGAGTCTCCCTGTGCCTGAAGAAGGGCTCCTGTGACCACATGCTTGCCAAGAACAATTTTTCCAACTATTCAGTTGGTCTAATAAAAGATATCACATTTACTCAAATGACCTCATCTGTCATTTTCGAAGTGAGGCATTTGGGATTAAAGTGACTTGCCCAAGGTTACCACAAAACATCTGTGGGAGTGAAGGGAACTGAACCCTAGTTTCCTCAAGTCATAAAGTAATATTCAGACCACTGATTTCTCCCTCTTACTACATAGCAGGACAGAGACAATGTAAGATTTTTGTATGTTCCTCCCTTCTGGGGAATTCCTTAGGGGGAAAAAAAAAAAAAATGAAGACATTGAGCCATGTTTGCCAACTATACCAACTGCTTTACAGCCAATTAAACTGGATTTAAGGCTACTGAGTGTCACCAGGCAGACAGAATGATGGGAGATTCTGGTACATTTTTAAAGCCAAACATGAATGGCCCCATTGTGCTAGGTCATGCCCTCTCTGTCATAAAGGTTTGAGCCTGGAGGCTGCAGAGCTCTCCTTATCATTTATCTTCCACCTTGTTGACTCACTGCGAAGGCCTATACACTCCCTGGATGAGACTCTGAAAGATAAATTCCATTGATGAAGTATTTGGGCAAGCTACATCTTGGCACAGAAAGACACTTCTGTTGAAATAAACTCAATAACATACTGACATCTTACCTGCTACTTTGTAAAGAGATTCTGGACATGTGCTACCTTGAATATTGAACAGTATAAAAATTAATTCAAATCCCTATTGTAATATTTGCAGTTAGTATTCATTTTAGAGAGGAGGGTCTTCTCTTCCATTTTAAGAGAGAAACAAGTTTGGAATGACACAATGAGGCAAATCCTTTCAGTACCACAGAGGTCAATAGATTATTCAGTGAGTTGATGGACCTTAGTCCTCTTTAAGGTCGAGCCAAATTACCTCACATATAATTTAGCTTTGATCCTTGGCTTCCCAATACTGAACTGACAGATTATACAGCTGTTAATCAGCATCAGCTTTGGCCTTTGAGGGCAACATCCAGAAGCGAACAACATACTCCATGTGGGTGCTTTTTTATGAGGTTCCTCAGATGTTTTTATATTCAAGAAAATATGCTCTAGTAACTTTTGACAATTCCTCATATTTCATGAAAGACCGAACTCAGCTTTTAATAAATTTAATTGTAATACAGAGATTTAATTTTGCAGACTACTGAGGAAGCAGATTTCTCTTTGATAGGCTAGAGAACACAAGAGATTATTTATCACTGCACACCTGGGCCTGTAGCTAGTTGCAGTGTCATAAATTTGGAAGACAGCACCATTACTGATCTTCAGTTAATTTACAAGAAAATCTTTATCCTGGATGGATTACTGAAGTAATGATGGAGCCAAAGCAACACCCCCCCCACCAGCCATTCATAATGCTACCTGACAGTTTGCAAGAAGATGATTTTTATCAAAAACTTTGAAGGCCTCTTCCCTACATGGATATGTCTTTTATCACAGCCTTCTAAAGAAGGAATAGAAGAAATTTGATTTAAATTTCTTCTGTGATAGAAGAAATTTAATTTTTTTCTACCGCCACCATCTTTGTTTACAAGGAGAAAAGTAGACCATACTTTGCCCACAGCTATATAAGGTACTCCCCAGTACCACAGCCCAACCCTCATGGATCTCAACTTGATCTTTCGTATCTTGGCCCCTTCCTATTCTCTCTGGGCCCTCAAGTGCTGCCCCGCTTCCTGGGGTTCACTCTGTCCAACTTGGACTCCTTACATATACTGCCCCCTCTCTGGGCTTGCTGTGCCCCCACTGGGCCTCCTAGTCCTTGCCTTACTTGGGCTCCTCAATGTTGCCCCCTTCCTACTGGGACTCTCTATGCAGCCCCCACCTTCCTCAGGGCGCGCTGTTCCAAACTTGGGCTCCTCAATGTATGCATCCCCCCCCCCCCCCCCAATCAGGGACTCCAATGCCCAAACTTGGGCTACACAATATTGCCCCCTTCCTGGGGCTGGCTGTGCCCAACCTGGGTTTCTGGCGTGGCCCCTCATGGGCCTCAGTCTTTGCCCCTCAAATATGGTACTCCCCTCTCTGGGGCTTGCTGTGCCCCCACTGGGCTTCTCCATGTGGCGCTCCCCCCCCGGGGCTCGCTGTGCCCAACTTGGGCCTGCTGCACCCAACTTGGGCTGTCTAATTAATGGAGCCCCCTGGCAGGGACTCCCAGTGCCCAAACTTGGGCTTCTCAATGAAATGCCCCCCTCCTTGGGGCTCTCCATGCCTACTCTGGGCTTCTCAAATTTGCCCCCCTCTCTCTGGGGCTTACCATGCCCAACTTGGGCTTCTCCTCCTTTGCTCCTCTTGGGCCTCTCAATCATGCACCCCCTCTCTCCAGGGCCTTGTGTCCAGCTTGGACCTCTCAATCCTATGCTCCCCACTCTGGGGCTTTCTGCAATGCTGCACCCCCCCTCTCTAGGGCTCATGCTTGCTGCGCCCAAACTGGCACCAGGGTCCCCTCTCCACTGGGGGTTCCCCCTGAGGATATCGCACCCTCTCTGGCACCTATAAGAACACTGCACCCTCACAGGCGCTGGGATCCCCACACTACTGGGGTCCCTCTACGAGGCTTCCTCCTTCCCCTTATAGCCTCACCCAAACCACCAGTCATATATAACAACAGAACACAAACACAAGCCTCCGGCTATAACATAAACACAAGGCCCCTGGCCATAACAGCATAAGCCTCCCAGCTATTCCATAGCATCATTGCTCCAGCCTCTGGAGCACTCATGAGCTGCACTCACATTGCTGTCTCAGAGCTCCAGCCCCTCTGGCTGCTGGCAGAGAACTGCCTCCCTGGGCTCAGCTCTGGGCCTTATAAGAGCCAAGCCCTGCCCCTTTTGGTCAGCTGACCTTCATTGGTGGCTTCGGTAACCTGCAGCTGTGCTGCCTAATCACTGCTAGGACTCCCCCTCTAGCAGTTCTTCTTGTGTGCAGGCACAGGGCAACCAAAGTGCTCTGTGACACCCATGCTACATATTTGCATTGTGGACTCAAAATTTGATACTTGGATATCTAGGTATCAAAAAAAAAAACCTGCAGAAAAAAGCTGTGAGGCAATTGGACCACACTGTAGCACATGAGGGGCAAGGAGTGGTGTAGGCTACAGGGGCCTGGACCTGGGTTTTACCCCCAGGTAAGTAGAGACTGGGGGTGGAGGGTTCTGGAGCTGGAGCTGTGTGAGTGTGGGAGACTGGGGGGGTAGGGTGCTAGTCAGGAGGTATAGGTACCCTTCCTTCATCCTGCAGCAGCAGGAACCATCAGAGCTCAGGGCCCTCCTGTGCGATGCAGGGCAGCACAGCCGGCCCTGGCCACCTAGCACCCAATGCTGCCTATGCCCCATTGTGCGGGCCCAGCCCACCTTGGCACAGGGCCATGCACCTTTGGCTAGCTCCAGACCACTCAGGCAGTCACCCAGGGCCCTGTGTCCCTCACAGGAATGACATGTCATGCTGTTTCATAGTAGCTAGGGTCAGGAGGGACCAGAACAGATCATCTAGCCTGACCCCCTGCCACAGACAGGAATGAATGCTGGGTTCAGAAGACCCGGGCAAGGACCACTTCCCTGGGAACTTGGTTCCAGATTTTGGCCACCCTAACTGTAAAATATTGCCTTCTGATCTCTAACCTAAACCTATTCTCCATCAGTTTATTACATTGTTCCTCGTCATGCCAGGTGATGCTGGGGAGAAAAGAGCTCTGCCTATTTGCTCTTGATCTCCCCTGATGAGCTTGTAGGCAGCCACCATGTCCCCCCCTCAGCCTCCTCTTCCTGAGGCTGAACAGGTTCAGGTCCCTCAGTCTCTCCTCATGGGGCCTGTCCTGCTGCCCTCTCGCCAAGTGGGTGACCCTCCTCTGAACTCTCTCCAGGCTGGCTACATCCCTTTTGAAGTGTGGCACCCAGTACTAGATGCAGTACTCCAACTGCAGCCTGACCAGTGCCGCATAGAGGGGGAGTATCACCTCTCTGGACTGGCTTGAGATGCACCTTTGGATGCATGACAAGGTATGGCTGGCCTTGCTGGCTGTGGACTGGCATTGGCAGCTCATGTTCATCTTGGATTCAAAAATGTCACAGAGGCAGCATCGGGTGCCAGGTGACCAGGGCTGTGCTGCCCTGTGCCATGTCCGGAGGGCCCAAGCACCCCAATAGCTGCTGCTGCTGCAGGTAAGCTCTGGGTCCTGCAGGCAAGGGAATGTGGGCTCTGTTGGAGGGGTGGGTTTTGGCCTTGTGTGGTGGCGGGAGCTGTGGCCCTTGTTGTGGGGCTGTGGCCCTGTAGGGAGAGAATTTTTTTCCCTGAGGGGAAGCAATGGCCCTGCAGGGGGGGACTGTGGGCTCTGCAGGGGTGGGAGGGCAGTCCATGTGCTCTGGGAGGCTGCACCCTATGGGAGGCAGGGGACCCATTCCTACTGAGCAGTCCCCTCACGCACTGAGCTGCATCCTCCACATTTCTCCGTACCCACCCACACAGCCACCTGCATCCCTCATGCCTCTTCACCCTGTCCTGCACACCCCACTTCTTCCCATCACACACCCATCATGTGATAAAAAAACCAAAAGCAGACTTCAAAATATGTATTTAGAATTTATTTTATTATGATGATAGAGAAACTGGTAGGCTTTAACATTGTGCACATAACAACAAAACATTGCTCAGCTGATCTCTTTCCGCATGTGTGTGTGTGTGTAGTCATCTTTTGTTTTAATTGTGGAAGAACATGGATTTGGGGGTATTTTAAAGAGTGAATTTGGGATTTTTATATCAGAGATTTTGCAGTTTTTACATTGTGAACATCAGAATTCCTGCTAGTGAGGTAAGTGGCGGGACCCAGCAAAGAAACCTGCTCAGGGCTAGCACCCAAGACCCAGCTGGAGGTGGCCGACATGCTGGCCACTTGGGGCCAGGACGACATGCTTTGACAGTTCAAAGCAGGCCACCACACCGAGAACATCTTCTGAGCGATAGCTGCCTAGATGGCAGGGTGGTGGTACACCTGGGAGTAGTGCTTCACAAAGGCCTACTGTGCAGTTACAGCCCACTGGCAGCTGGCCCAGAGGTGCAGATGCCTCTGCTGTGGCCGTGCGGTCTCCATCCAGGTTTGGTAGGCATGCAGCCTTGGGATCACATGCTGTCACAGCATGTCACAGCCAGGAAGCAGCCCCACTGCCAGACTGCTGCAGTGGATAGAGGGTGCAGGGAATTCTCATTTAGGGCTGCTCCAGCAGTATAGCTTGCACAAGGGGCTAGTGTCCAATTGGCTGGGCCCCAGAAGCCTCTGTCTATTTGTCCATCCTATTACCATAGGCAAGGCCCACCTGGCTAACTAGTAGTCCCTTTTTACGGGGTTAATGGACGAATGGAACAACTACATTCTTGGGACAACTAATGAAAAAAAAAACCAAGATAGGAGTGTTGTGTGGGTCAAAGGGTCAAAATGTGAAAATAAGTGTCCCTGAGGGGGACACTGAGCAGAGCCTCCCAGGCCATACCCATCAGTCCTCAAAGGCATCTAAGGAGCTGGTGGACACTGCCCACTGGTGCTCTGCCCAGAAACATGCATAGACAAGTGAGAGGAAAGTGGACTCACAGTTTCCAGGCCCCTTCCTGTCCAAAGACACCTTTCTGGTCAATTACAGGGCCCACTTTGCAAGGGCCAGGAGGCGGTTGACCAAGAAGTGTCAGGACTTAGTGAAGCTGCGAATGGGGTGACCAAAACCAAAAAGGTCAGGGGTAAAAATTCAACCAGAACCTCGGGAGGATGCTCTTGAGGTGGAGGCGGAGGGGCTACAGCCTGGCACACTCAAGGGTCATGTGCACAAGCATCTCTCTCTGCCCACAGAAGGGGCAGGAGACTGGGGTGTCTATGAAGCTCACACACCTGTGGTGACAGCTCCATGGAGGAGCCACCAGCTGGGTTCCTCAGTGGCTTGTGGGATGAGGGTGGAGTACAGACTTAGCCATAGGGGAGCCCCAGCCACACCCTCACCAAGTAGGTCCTGCCACTTGGTGTCTGAGCAGAATGCAGGAGTGGCACAAGTGTGTAGAGGTGGCAGTGATAGACAGTGGAAAAGTGGACTGGTCTGGTGTCCTCCAGCTGACTCAGGTGGTGGCGCTGGGAGTACTATGAGGCTGGGCAAGGTGCCAGCCCCACAACAAACTCCAGTGGACCTAGTGCCATCCTGGTCAGAAAAACTTCAGTGTCCATCTCTGGAGTCCTGCCAGGACCTCACGGGGAACAGGCAGGGTGTGTAAATGGTGTGAAAGCATGGACAGGACCAGCTGGTTCAGCACCAGTTCTCTCCCATGCAGGGAGAGACATCCTAAGAACAAGTAGCCCTGAACTGCTTGCCAGGGCAGCTTTTTAATGCTGAGGTGGCACAGGGAAGGTTTTTATACTACTGAAGCCAGCACAAGTGTGGGTCCCAGCCTCTAGCTCCCCTGGCTGCAGATCCAGGAGGAGCCAGCCAGGGTTATTTTGCCCCAAGTGGCACAACTTGCCTCACACCAAAGTGCATGTCCAGGCACATGCTCTAAGGCAAAAATCCGCACCTCAAATTTATGCCACTCCTGTTGGAGCTACTGCAAGTGCACGTGTCTGCACGTATAGATGCACCCAAGGTTTTGAATTTTGCTTTCTTCATGTAAAATTATGAAGTTTTCATATCTTCTCTTAGACTAATTAGACAGTTGCACTTTGGGTAGAAACAGAAATTGACTTTCGTTGCATTTATGGCACCATAAACATGTTAACAGTGGCACAAAGGCCTAGCAAACAGATGTCCATGCCCCTTGTTGTACCACATATACCCAAAACTTGTGGCTGCAAAGGTGGTGTCAATTTGTGTTGCTATTTAGTGGCAGATGTCTATTTACTTAGCAGCAGGGAGGAGCAGGAAGTGTTTCTTAAGAGGAGAAATCCAGGAAGATACACAATGAGGTTGAGGGACCTGCTCCTGCATGAGAATTCCTGGGGTGTACAGGATGAGGCCTCCTCAAGCAGATCGCTGTTGTCCTGCAAGATCAATGGATGGGACAATGGGTGATGTGTTTCACTCAATGAAGCAGATCAGCTGTGCCAGAACACACCTTGGCACAGGTGATCCATTTCACTTAACAATGTCTGTTTCTAGCCTTTGACCCTCTTCCTTCCCAGAAACTGAGGAAATAAGGATCTCTCTGAGGTGGGGGTGCTATGGATGACCAGGAAAGTCAGAAACAAAGAATAGCCAGTCTCAAAACCAGAGGCTCCTCCCTCAGATGCTATGCCAGGGCTGGTTGATGGAGCTTCTTTAGGAAGGAGACTGGACAAGTTTTCTGGGGAGCCAGGGTCTCTTAGACATTTTGAGGACCCCTTGCCACACTGGGCAGTGTTTGCTGCCACTTCCTGCCTGGAGCTCGTGTGATGGGCAGCAGCAGTAGTAAACATTGCCTAATGCAGCAAGCTGGGCAGGCACAGCTGATGTGACCACGGCCCAACCCCAACAGGCGAGCCCAGAGCTGGCACAGATCCCAGGCTGGCAGCAGGGGTGGGTTACAAGCTTGTGCCAAGTGTGGGGAAAAGTGGCCCCTCCCCCACCCTGTACTGCAGCCACTCGCAGCCTGTGTAGGACTGCCTATGCCTGCTCCAAACAGCCCTGCTCGGGCTGTGAGCAGCTGCAGCAGGGAGTGTGGCCCATGGGGCAGAGGAGGGGCTGCTTTTCCTCCCACACTCAGCACCAGCTGGTCCCCTGCCCTCCCCCACCCCACCTTACCTGAGTTTCCCACTTTGGGGCAGCCATATTGACAGTTTATGAAAAGAAATGGATGGTGGAATGGGCAGTCACATTCTACACTAGTCATGTTTTCTTGAAGTCTGGGTTTAAAGGAGCTTCTGTAGGCAGTGTGGAAAGCTTCAGGCTACCAGTGTCTGGGATACAGCTCTGTCAGATGTATAAATAAGACACCAGGGATATTGATCTAGGACTTTTTGTCAGCACAGAATTCACTAAATGAAGAGAGAAAATTAATTCTTCTTTCATGTATCAATAATCAATAGGAAGGAAATTGCATTTGGTCTTCCTAATCTTTTAATTACAGCATTCCCTCTTATAGCCTCCATAGATAGCTTTATTAACAGCCTGCCTTCCTACTTTATCTACTACTATCTCTCATAAATACTTTGAACTCTATGGGTGTGTTGAACCATTCACCCTTATCTAACAGATTTCCATACCAGTATTCAAGGCATTAAATATTATTCAAATAAAGCAACTTTTATACAAACAAGTTTAGTCTTTAGGTGGTCTTGATATTGGATTCTTGGGGAACCCTAGCACAGTATACAGCTTGTTTGACTCACAAAGGACTCACCCCAACCCCACGCTCCTACTTCTGCCTTAACAGAAACTGATTAGAGCAGAGGTGGGCAAAATACAGCCTACAGGCCAGATCCAGCCCTTGAGGCCATCCTATTCAGGCCATGGCCCCACCAAAATTTAGAAAATTAAAATTTATCTGTCCTTAGTCTCTGTCAAAGATGACAGGAACCAAGGGCAGTAGGACCCAGGGGAAGCCTTGGAAAGCGCCTGACTGCCTACAAGCTCCAACAGGCACCTGAGAACCTCGACTGGTGCGAGCTTTGCTGAGTGGCGAGACCCCAGCTCTTTCTCTCTGACTCCAGGAACCTAACTTTTATTCTCTTACTCCAGGCACAGCTTTCTAAACTGGACTTCTGCTGATCAAACTTGAGCTTGACTTCCCCAAATACCTAATTGAAATGATGTAATATTGTAACTGTTTTATTTGTCTCTCGTGTGGCTATTATTATAGTGGCTATTATTATCATAAATCATATACCTGGCAGTAAATAACTTTTATGGTCAAGCTGGTTACTATATTCTCTCTGAATTTCACTTACTCGTCCTTTCCCTTGACCTCCTCATTTACTCTGCAGCAACAATTCTTTTACCTAAGCCAAAGATCTCTAATGGCCCAAACTACAGTGGGGTCCTTTCATCAAGGGAGTTACTACTAGGCAATTGTGACAAGAGATTAGCACGTGCTGAGTTTTGAGGTGCATGAGGGTATCAACTGAAAGTGCCGATTGGACCCAGCCTGCTCAGACATACTGTTAGCATATGTGTCCAGCTGCATTTATTATTGTCCTGCTGAAATAAGAGATGAACTGAGTTCAAGGCACATGAGGGTCACAGCCTGTCAATGCTGAATACTCTAGCCTGACTCAAATGCACTCTCTTAAGCCATGTGCTTGTGTCCGACTGCATTTAATTGTTGCCCTGATGAACTGCGGTTAAGGCACGTGGGGGTGTTATCCTGTTGATGCTGAATTATCTGGCCTGGCTCAGACGTGCCTTGTTAATCTCTGTGCACATATGTGTTTAACTTATTCAGCGGTTGGAGGAATCCAGCCCCATTGAACCCAGGTTCTGCAAGACAGTTCCATTGAGGGTGAGGACTTGCAGAAGGGAGAGATACAGCTCCACACAGAAACACAAGTAGCACATTGATAGAATTAAAGAGACCCCAGAAACATACCCCTAATCAATGGCATCCCAAAGGGATGGACAAATCTGGTAACAACAGGACATTTTGTTTACAGCATAAAGGACTCTGGTTTTCAATTGATGCTTTCTATCCAAGGAAAAACTTAATGGAGGTCAGGTCATACTGTATTTTGTTTAGTGCAAGTTTAATGTTTTTTATCCAGAATAATTGAGTAGCAACAATGAATTTGGAAGTGGACAGGATGGATTCATTTTTTTAAAGCAAATAGTTCGATGAAAAACTTGTACTTCGTTTACTGGCTGCAACATTGCCGGCTATTGTGATTTTATAAACAGGAGTCACAATATTTGGTGGAGAGATGATCAGAATTTCTGACAGAATGCTAGTTTTTTCCCTTGGAAACTCAGATTTTTCAGCATGACACAGTTTGCAGAACACGTCCATTTAAACCAAAAAAAAAATGTTTTAAACAAAAACTACAAGTGTTTCAATAAATAGCAGAATGTTTTGACTACTTAGTTTAGAAAATTTTAAATAAAAATTTAATGTTTCAGTTAACCCAAATTATTTGGGGAGAGGGGAGGGGCAGGTAAATGTGATTTTTTTTTTGGACATTGTAGATCTTTGTTGTTTCATTAATCCATTTAGAACAAAAGGCTTTCAAAACCATGAAAAACACCCATCCCCAATGACTGTTTTTCTTAAAACTCTAGCTTGTAGAGTCATGAGACTGCCTCCTTCCATTAAAATAAAACAGAGGGAATGTCTAGTCCTCATGGTTGCAGAGAAAAGGCGAAAATATTGTAGTGGATTAGCTTGCATTTGGCAGTAGAGAAACTGAATAGACTGAAAAAGCATTTGTGTTTTCTGAAATTCCATGTCTCTGGGCTGACAGCTCTTCCACTGATGCATCCAATAGATAGATATACATGCATAAATAGATACATGCCTGTGGTGGGGGGTAGATTTTAAGATATTTACTATGTATACCTTCAGGTTTTCAAAAAAATCTCAGCCTCCACTTAGGCCTTTTAATTAGCACCAGATTTTTGAAGCAGTCAGCCACTAGTGACTCTGACAGAGTCACTTTTGGCCAGATTGTCAAAGCAGCTCAGTATCCTGTTTGCTAAGCTCAATCTGAACATTCTGGCTGAGCCATCATTTAAACTGACTGTTCCTCAGGCAAAGAGTAAATATCTTCTGACATTATCCTCATATTCTTATTCACTGCCATATGTAGGCTGCTTATTTATAGAAACATTCACTTCATATACGTTGCACCGAACTCTTTGGGAAGAAATCTCGATCAAATTTAAAGGGAGTATTGCTAAAGAATTAACAGGTGCTTTGGAGGAGGGTACAGTCAAGGTCAGAATGTGTCCACCTACTCTGCAGAGAAAGGCAGAGCGCCACCTGACTAAATGAACTCAGGTCCAAGAAGCAACTTTTCAGCAAGTACTAGCAATGAACAAAGTATTTTTGCCAATATACTGGAACAAGAAAACTGATTACAAGGTCATAAATAAAACACTTGAAGGCTTTAAGGAAGTCCCATGAGCAAAAATATAGTTTTGCATCTGGAAAAAAAAAAGCAAATGGTTAGGGAAATAGATTTGCTTACTGGTGCTGTAGTTTCTTAACATTTTCCTCAGCAAGGGAGGCACAAAAAGGGACCAAAAAATGTTTTTCAGAAGACATAGCTCAGGTTATCTTCTGTACTTGGGATAGAAGAACAAGAATATTCTTAGACCAGAGAATACTTGCCTGTCTTGAGATTTATCATATGACTGTCTCTGACATTAGCTGTGGAAATCTGAAGTTTCTCTACTATACATGAGAAGAAACTATGGCATCCTTTTTCTCTCTGGTTTCTAGCACATGAATTGCTCCATTCATCAGTCCCATTGTTTTTCTGTTCATAACACGGGCTAAGTCCTTGGCCAATGGAGCAGAACTGATGCCTAGAAAATGGTATTTAGGGGTTTGTTTTTGGGAACTGGCTTGTATGTAAAGTAGATATGCATTAGAACTGTGGTTCAGGGGACCAGCAAGAGTTAATTGGTTATTAAAAGTCTGTTTGTGACAAAATTTCCTTCAAGGCCCGCTGAGGGTGAAGCCAGCAGACACACATGTTTGGAAACTGAAGACATGTACCACACTGTTCCATTACATGAACAGTGTATCCAAACAGAGATAAGGGACTCCGCAGCATTGGTGCTAGTTCACAGTACCAAACTGCAGAGCCCTTGGGATTTCTGGCTTCAGTGAACAGAACAAATTAGGAGGACTGGTAAATAACAAAATTAAGATGTACACATGGGATGGGCTTGTTGGAACAAAGAAATATGCTGATAGATCAGAATGTGGAAATGTGTTAACAGGTCAGAATTCCCCACAGCGAAACCAGTCAATGGTACCTAGGAATGAAGAGTCAACAGTGGGGAGAAAGAATACAAAAGGAGGGATTTCAGAGTAGCGAAGGGTCCTCAAGATGGGAACCCAAGGCCACCATGGAAAATACCACCAGCCTGTCTCATCCACCTCACTGGGGGGGGGGGGGGGGTGTAGGCCGCATCTTTCAAACTCCAGGCTGATGACATCTGACATTTAAGAGAGAACCTCAGGGTGAAGCTTGCATATTGGCCAGATATACCTTCTCTCTGTGACAGCTCTAAGACCAGTAGATATAGAATTGTTTGCATTATTCTTATCTACTATCACTGTGAATCAATAACATGTGCCTGTTATCGAATGGTCAGTCTGAGGGTTTGGGTCTACCTGGAACAAGGCATCTGGGTCGTAAATCCAGTGCCAACTGGGAGCACAGGCAAAAGGCTGGCTGCTCTAATAATCCTTAATATCTTTAAGATTGAGATGTTACCCACAGACCCTTTGAAAAAAAGAAGTGTAGGTGAGTAATGGCCAAAAGGTCTTGATAGCATGCATATATGCTTTGTGCTTGGAAATGAGTGCAAGCTGTAGACACACTTGTATTTACAGATTATTTCTACTCTGAGAAGGACCAGATTGACAGAAGACTTTGCTTGGTGCTGTCCAATGGGATTCTCAATGAGAATGAGAAACAAGGTATGAATTGATATTGCAAGTTGAGCATTAGAAGAACTCAGTTAAAAAAAAATGCAACGCTTCACAAAATCTACAAAATTCTGAAAAGCTTGGGGAAAAATGAGAAAATGTAGGGGGGGTTGGGTTTTTTGGGGTTTTTTTGTTTACACATGCTGTAAAAAATAATGTATAGAAAAAAAGAGCTGAGATTGAATTGAAACATCCACCCATTTAAGGATGGGCATGCCATGACTTGTGCTTGACAGAATATGCTCGGATTTATTTTAGCTGTGAAGGATTTCTAATTATCATGACATGAACCTGCTTAGCATGTGTTTTCAGATGAGCAAAATTCTTCCTTTGAAGGATGCAGTTGGGTTCTCCTGGACATCGAGTTCTAAGGCAGTTCAATGAAGATATAAATAGTCTCTAACTGGAACTTGCAAACACTTTTAAATTGTACTGCCTACGGTTAGCATTCCAAAAGGTACTCGGGAACCTCCTGTCTTTGAAGGGATCAAATAAAAAAAAACAAACAACAAAGACCTTTCACAATTCAACACTAATGTCCAAAATGCTATCTGACTGGTTTATAAGCAAGATGCAAAAATATCAACACAATGGAGAATGCCTTTAGGATGAGGAGAGCTTGAATGCAGTGCGGGATGAGTAAGAGAGACTTTATCTTGGCCTCAATGCCTCATGTCAAACATGTATTGCTATATTTCGGTTCTAGAGACTAGGAAATTTCAGGGGAAAAAAAGTCATCTAAATGTCAAGGCAACCCCTGTAAATGCAAGAGGCATTTGCAATCTACCATATCACCAAAGACAAAAAGTTACAGATCATTGTTACCTAGAAGAGAAAAAAAAAAGCATTGCAAGAACTGATTGGAATACCTGGAATTAGCAGCCCTTGCACTGGATCGTGAAACTTCAAGTATAACCTTCCCTCATCCAAGCATTTCACAGCATTGTTTATAATACATTATGTTTGGGGAGGTGGGGGGAGTGGGAGGGGTCAAATATATGGCCAGCAGGTCAGATCTGGGCCGCAGAACAGTTTACTCTGGTCCACTGGTAGTCCAGCAGGTTACCAGAAGCTGTGGTGGGGAGGGGAGCAGGTGTGACCTGTCACAGAATTCAGGGTCCCTGTACACCAATGGACATGGCCATAAGTGATAGGTTAAAAGGAAGGGCTGTACAGATGCTGCTTCCTGAGCCCAGACCCATGCAGCTACCATTGGAACCACTGCAATTGCCATTCACTTTGCAGACTTGTCATGGGAGGAGCTGCTGTAGGCTTGAGTTTGACATCCCTACTCTAGACACTTAATACAAGCATCTAAGATTCTACTAAGGGGGCCATTGTCCCTCCCTGAATCTAGCACTGAAATGCTCAGTGTTGTGGTATGTACAGCCTTTTTGGGATCTACTCTGCAGATGCTTTTGGAAAATCTACCCCAGCAGAATATGCCCCCAGGTCTCTGCCTTTTTTCTAGCACTATTGTAACTGCCCTGGTCTGCAACCGAGTTTGAATGTGTTTCTAAACTTGTCTACACTGGGGTTGCAATGTCAAACTCCTGGTTACATTCTTAATTAATAGTAGGTATCATAGTGGCTGATGGTAGAGGTTTCCTACTGAGGAATAATTTAGTATTACTGAACAGTAATCAAAGTGTTAATAGCCTCAGAATATAATGCATACAGGAGGAGTCACATTTATAAAAGTGATAGAACTACTAAGACTAGAATGAATAATGTTAGTTGTAATATCACAGCACATTGTAATAGTATAATTAGTTGTGATATGAGGAATTAGAATTACACTGGTTGAAATTCCAGGAATTGTGCCAAAAAGTGCTGTTAGTCTTAGGGATGAGTAACATTTATAAAGTCCATTATCTCATATACTACCAGGACTTGAAATGAAGACTACGTTACTGAAAAAAAATGAGACTCTGCATTTTAGTCATACATAGCGTTTAATTTTAGCCCTTAAACTGTTTTGTTCAAATTAACATGTCTTATTTTTCCCACATTTGCATTGCAGAGACTGCTATCTTGATCACCCGGTAGAGCTGGTAACCAGTACTATGCACTTTATGAATCTGATTGGCCTAATTTTTAAATAATGTAAAGCATTCACTGCTACTAGCAGTGTGTGAAAAAAACAACTGGCTGCTTAAATCATGCTGTAATTGTGTGTGCGCACTGGAGAACTAAGGAGTGGGGAGGACAGTAAGATGACCTGATTTGAAAGTTGAGAGGACAGCAAGATGTCACTTCATTAATAAATGATTTTTCCAGATTTTATTATTTAAATATTAACATATTAAGACATCCTTACTGATTAGTATTTGATACTTATTCATCATATGAAAGAGGTGTTGGCTTGTAGATAGGGCATGGAACCACAAAGCCAGATGATCAGGGCTTTGGTTTCTTGTAAGCTGACTTGGAGGTCATAGAAATTAGGGCTGAAAGGGACCTTGAAGATTATCAAATCCAGCCCCCTGCCCCAGGGGAAGGAAGCCAGCTAGGGTCAAAGGATCCCAGCAAGATAAGCATCCAATCATTCCCTGAATGAGTCCAGAGTAGATGCCTGTACCACTTCTGGAGGGAATCTATTCCACATCTTGGGGGCTTGGACAGTAAAGAAGTTTTTCCTTCTGTCCAGTCTAAAATGGTCTTGGAGGAGTCTATGACCATTGATCCCTTGGGGCACTCTGGTGAACTGACATACTCCTAGATCCTGATGCACACCCCTTATGTACTTATAGGCAGCCACCAGGTCACCTCTGAGCCTGCATTTTTCCAGTCTGAAGAGTCCCATGGCTCTCAGCCTCTCTTCATAAGGCCTAATCTCTTGCCCTCTGATCATGTGTGGCTCTCGTCTGGACTCTCTCAAGCTTTTCCACATCATTCTTGAATTGTGGAGCCTAGAATTGGGTGCAGTACTCCAGCTGCAGCCTCACCAAGGCCAAGTATGGCAGGAGGATGACATCCTGAGATTTACTTGAGAAGCATCTATGGATGCAAGTCAGAGTTTTGTTTGCTTTACCAGCTGTGACATTGCATGGCAGATAACTTACTGCCCAAATAATTCTTCTCAGAGTACTTTTGGTTACTCCCACCAGGTGACTCTCTTATCTATTGCTCAGGATAGGAACTGGTCTTTTACAATGCATCTGTATGCATCCTGCACAGTGGGGTTCCAATTTCAGTTGGGACCTCTCTGTTGTAGTGCAAGGTAAATTACAATTATAATGTATGATCACCTTGTTCAGACTGTGGCTTCAATTCTTTGAATTTATACAAATGCTCACAACCCTTCCATTCCTTTTGATCTTCAGATGTCTTCCCCTTATCAGCATGAGCTTCCAAGACTGAGGTCTATACCACTGCTTTCCAATCTTTTCCTCACCATGACCCCATTTATGATCCCATTTACTCAGCATGGCCCCTCACTCCCCACCCACAGCCCCCTACTCCTCTAGGTGCCCTTCACTCATGAGCTGTAGCCTCTTGCTCCCCCAGCCCTGCTGGCAGGGGACCCCAGATGCCCAGGCCTATGACCCCTTGCTGCCTCGCAGCACCCAAGCCCCAGCTGCCACCCACAGGAGGCAGCAGCTGCGACTGCATCTGGAGTATGGCCAGAGTGGAGGAGGATGCAGGTTGCCTACTTCAGACTCAGGGTTCTCTCCTCAGCTGCCCTCCTTTCAGGGGCCTCCGCAGCCCAGCAGGTAAGACCTGGCATGGGAGGGCGGGGAGGCTCATTGCTGCTGCTGGGAGCCCCATGCTGGCTACACCACCATGGCGAGGCACCTGTTCTGGTAGCAGAAGTGGTGCAGAGTTGTCTACTCTGCTGTTGCCATGCAGGCAAGGGGCACCTGGCAGTGGCACTGAGCCTCCCTACCCTGTGTTTCAATGGGGGTCCCTAGGAGGAGAGCAGCAGGATGGAGAACCCAGAACCCACAGCAAACAGCCTGCATCTGCCCCAGCCCCATGCACAAATCTGGGGTTCATATGCACCCCCTCTTCTACCTCCTTCCCTGGGAATGCATGACCACATTTTTTTATCATTCCAACTCCAAATGGGGTCACAACCCAAAGGTTAGGAACTGCTGGCCTTTACTCTAATATATAGGAAAATAAGAGAACACAATTAAGGCTCAACCTTAGCAATGGCATTTACTGACTTCAAAATGCATTAAGCTGCAATCTTAGCAGACTTTTGACATTTTTAAAAAAGAAAGTTACAGGATAACTATCTGTCACACTTATAGTCCAGGCTGTTAGACCCCTTTTTTGGTGATAGAATAGCAGCAAATTAGTGTATTTGTAGTCTGGCATGAAGGGATAGCTGTGCTTAAGGACTAACCCCCAGCTGGGGATCTTCAATTCCCCTTTTTAAGTACGACTTGGAGTATTCCTAATCTAAACAAATGCTGAGAATCTTATCAGGAAAAAAGCCTATTGCTACTTGAATCCTTGCCCCTCTTGCTACAGTGGATGCAGGATGAGTGTAACATTCAGTCTTATAATGTGACCCCATCATTACAGAGACGATTAGCAAATGGCACTTCGTCTGTATTTATAGTGAAATACTTTAATATGGTGACATTCTTTTAAATTCAAAAGTTCATAAGGCATCACTTAAAGTAATATTCAGTTTAATAATGTCTAATTATGAAGTTATATACAGTCAGAAAAGTACAGGTAATACGACTTAAAAAATTATTGGAAAGTCATTATTTCTAATAAGAAAGACAATCAGATTCTACCAGCTGATTGTTATTCAGGAGTCATCATGAAAGGAGGTACAGTTCTTACTTCGGTTCCTCAAAGATAGGTAAAAAGATAGGCTTGCAAAACCTACCCATCCCAAATCAGTATTTACTACAGCTTTTCCTAGGCAATATCAGCAGAAGCATCAGTGTTTAAATGGGTGAGGAATGCTGATTTCTCCAGTGGAAGACCACAGTGGGAACTGGGAGGATAAGGACTAAGTTGGAATTCATCTCTCATTCCGCTGAGGCAATTCCCTTCAAGCCAGGGTTAAGGCTACAGATGGTTAAAATCTTCTGAATAATTCACATAAAAGGCCTTTTTTTTTTTTTTTTTTTTTTTTTACACTAGAAGTGTTAGTATTTATTTCCCCCCTCCCACCCACATTTTGGACAAACCTGTGTAACGACTGTAAAAGCTTGCTTGGCTGCAAGTTGAGTACATGAGCTGTGCCAAAGAACTTTGCTAGAAAGGCAGGACAAAGTTTGCAGCAGGTTTACTGAAGCATTTGAACTGTGACCAGAGCCCCCATTGCAACCCCCTGGCTCTGATTGTTTTATTTTTATGGCTCCATAGTAGCCAAACAAACAACCCCCCCCCCCCCCCCGAGATAGGAAAAAGCAGAGGGGAAGAAATTGGAGGAGAGTAACACCACACTGAAGAGAGTGGCAGAGACTCAGTTCCTCCTTCCCCTCTCTCAGGCAGTGGGAATTGAGCTGAGGCTTGTTGGGGAGCAGACATCAGGACAAATGAGGTCCCGAGTCATCCCAGGAGAAGCTGATTCTCTACTCAGGTCAGAGCTGTGCAATCAGGGACACAGGTCCTTAGGGAAAGAGTAGGAAGAAGTTGGTAAGGTAGCTGGGAGAAGCTGCCTGGTCAGGGGCCCATGGAGGAAAGTCCTTTATTTGAGCTGGAAAGGCTCATATTGCAGGAGCAAGAGACCTGCTGAGGGAATCCAATGTCTGCATGCGGAGGTGCTGGGGGAGAGAGACAGCCCAAAGAGGGAGCAGGCTGTAAGAATCTGAAACCCATATGGGTGTGTGAAGGGATGCTTAGCCCCTAGAATTTGCAGGAAGCAGAAGGAAACTAAAGAAAAGAAGCCTATTACCTGCAGTGGCTGATTGGAGATTTGTTTTTGCTGAGTTACCAAGAAAGACCAAGAAGTCCACTTTCACCAGAATAGCAGAAGCCTTGCCTTTGCTATTTAGTGGTGGATCATAGTTAAAGCTGTGTCACCATTTATTGTTATGGGAAGGGGATTGAGACCAGAGGGAAATCAACCTAGGTTATAGGGATGAAACTGTTATAAAGGGTTGTAACCAGGTGAATATGATTATTGAGGTTGTTTGATGCAGGAGGGGCCACCCAATATGTTGGAATTATTCACCCAAAGTTGCTGTTGTAAACTTAATAATAAAACCAACAATTTGAATAAACTACTGACTATTAACTAATATAGATTTTTGATTAATCACTTATTTTCTGTATACTGATGTACATAAGAAAGAAACCATTGTGTTTATTGAGTTCGGAGTAAATTCTTGGGCGGTGAGGGTGAGGCATCTTCTACCTCTCCATGGGACACCTTAGTCAGCAAACCTCCCTGAGGGGATTTCCAGGGCTACTGGCACTCTGAGGATCCAAAATCTGGCACATTGTCCAGCCTAGTTACCAGCACAGGTTGCAACTATATTCATTTTTCCACATCCAGTATATTGGATACCATCCACTTCATCTCTTCTTCACCTTCTTCCATCTCCTTCTTGTGAAGAAAAGAGGAGGGTGAGGAAGCAAATTAAAGAAAGATAAAAGTGAAAAGGGTTTGTGGAGTTTTTCAAGCAACAAGAACAAAACTCAGGATGAAAATAATGTCAATTTTCACTTCTTGTATTTTTTTTTTTTTAAATCACCTCCAGTTAAGATGTCTCAATCAGTGAAGGGAATCTTGTGCTACTACTGACACAAGTCATGTCCCTGTTCTGGTTGCAGTCACAAAGAAATGTTGACTTTAAATAAATAAAAAAAATTAACCCCTTACTGGCTTTAGAAGAATAAAATTACTATGATTCTCAAGGAAGGGGATGGTAATTTTTTACTTTAGGAGCCATATTGTAAATAGTACTTTTTTCTTCTGTTCATACACAAGTAGCACAATGGGACCTGACTGAAGTTCCTAGGTGCTACCATTTTTTTTTTTTAAATAATCACACTATGGGTACATCTACATGAGATGCTATGTTACTGCAGTGATGAGCTACAGCAATGTAGCATTAGTGAGCATGGACTGTGATGCTGACACTATTGTGCAGTAGGTTCAGAAACAACCTGTGTACCAGACTGTCCAGTAATGGGAGTAACAACTGCACAGCTAGGAGCATGTGTAGATTTGTCCCAGTGAAGTCTAAATATTAGGCCTGCTCTCAGGAAATTCAGCTTTAAGCCAGAAAAAGCCCTTTGGTTGCTCACTAAAGCTTTCCCCCCACATTTCATCTCAAGTTCAAAAATTAGTTAATCTCAGACATGCCTTCAGTCCCTTTGAATGCTTGCTTTATGAACATGTCATCAATCAACCATTACATGAGTGCTCATGGAAATGAATTTTAAGCTCATGTTCTTGGACATTCATGGGATGGAAAATTTTGAATTATCATTTGCAATGAGATGTAATAGAAATGGTATAGTTTAGGTGGAATTTCTGATTAAGCAGGCATTTCTGAGCCCCTAGCTGGATTTCTGGCACAGAAGTAAAGAAATAAAACAGGATGTGGCTCTGATTGTACCTTTCACAACCAGGGATCCAAGCTCACAAACCTTGTACCACTGGCTGTGGTGATGACAGAAATTCTTCAGGGTTGTAAATGCAAATACATCTGGAGTATTTTATCTCTGATAAGATAATGCTTAATATATCATGGGGAAAAATCCTCACCTGGCAGAGAGGCTGCATGTGGTCACACAATTACTGTTTGTGAATATCACTAAATCAACAGCATACCAGGCCAATACAGCTCATAATGGCCTCATTTTTCTCAGAATGATGCCTCAGGCAAGGGCTAGTATGGCCAAGAAGGAAAACAGTTTTTTTCCTAAGACTACCTTGATTCTTTTTAAAAGCTGCTTCTCTGAAACTGGCAATTGTTTAGAACACCCATTATTGTTCTGTATTTCTTTATATCATCCAGGCTGCACATACAATCAGGCTGAATTTGGTTTGAATTTGTGAAACAGATTCAAACCAGATATGGTCCAGTCATTAGAATATTTTTCTGTAACATGGGGCCCCCCTATTTCCAATTCTCTGCTCTGCCCCATTCAGAAAATAGATTTGAATCCAGCTGTCAGGAAAACATCCTACCTACTAGGCGAGAGAGTATTCCAAGGTAGGTCTGTCTCAGGAAGCTGGTCCACTTTGTATGAAACACTTAATCATTCAGCCAAAGACAGAAGCTTTGGTCTGCATTTGCATTTACAATTTAAATAAACAAGGTAGGTGAACAGGGAGAAAGCAGGTATTATTTTCCTCATTTAGCAAATGGGAACCTTCATCACGCAGAAGTGCTGCAACAGGCCCAGCATTGTACAGCAGCGCAATAGCAAATACAAGAAGAAAGGTCAGGTCTACTGACCTCCAGTTTGGTATGGTAGGTTCTGGAATACATATATACATGCAATTAGCATGGAGCAGTAAACTCCAGTACAGTTTGCGCTGGAATCATATGCTGTGCCTGAGAGCCACTACGTGTGTGCCCAGCACTACAGCAGTTACAGCCAAGGTTGAGCAGCCCCAGTCTGGAAACAGGTTTGAGGGGTGAGCCCTGGGATCCAGGTTATTGCCTTAGGCAGCAGAGGGCCTGGCTGGGGCATGAAGGTACTAGAGTGCAGGGCTAGCCAGCAGGCTAGCACCCTTGTGACACTGTCTACACATGCATTGAGGTGGTGTAAGTTACTCCGCTATAGGATAGTACTTGTCCTGGACAGTTCTATCCTACTGTGGAGTTATTAATTTACTGCACCCCAATACAGGCACACATAGATAGTGATGCTTTACTGTGGAGCCAGTTAGTCAACTCTGCAGTAAAGTGCATGTGTGGATGCACCCACTGCCTCTTAATACAGTGAGCAAGCAGAAAAGGTTTATAAGAGGTTAAGATTTTAATGTGATCCTATACAAAGAAACTATATCCACAAATGATGACTGACACCAATACTTTCAAATCAGATCATCATGACTGCTGTATGTTTTTTTTCTGCCATTTGCACCATGATTTAAGCAGCCAGTGGTTTCAGAGTGGGTACATCTACATGAGATACTACTGCACAGTAGTATCAGGCTACTGCATGGTAGTATCACTTAAAAGGTGCTCACTGGTGCTACTACACAGTAACACTGGTTAATGCATATTTATTTATGTACTTATACAAATACTAAACAAATGTGCAGTAAGCACTGTGCACTAGCATTTCATATAGATGTGCCTGGTAAGCCATTCATTTCTAACTAATATTTCTATTTGGAATCTGCCCTTGCTGTACCATTAAAAAACCAAAACAAAAAAAACCAAACCCCAACCAAAAAAACCCAACACACCAACCCCCACCCCACCCCCAGAAATGAATACCAATGGGAGGTCCTCCATACTATTAAATGTCTAAAAAGTGATTTGCATTTTTATTCAATCCCATGTAACAAGAACTTTATTTCTACTTACTGCCCTTAGCCACATGGAGCCAGCACAACTAAGGAAGGGGGCACTTCATTTTGTTCTTTCTTGTGCATCATTAGAGTTAATGGCTTCTGCACAGCCCATCTGCAAGAACCAAAGACTAATTAGGGAGGCACTGATCATTGTTTCAGTTTGAGATGCTGAACTCCATGCGATCCTGCTCCCAAATTAGTTATTAAATTAAATGCAACTCAGTGGGCATGTCTACACAAGATGCTTTACTTGAGATAAGAATAAATTACTGCACAATAAAAGTTACTGTCTACATGTGCAGATGTTTACTGCACAGTAATTTGCTTTAATCTCAAGTAAATTTGCTATCTTTAAATACAAGTAGCAAATTTAGTCAGGCGTAATGACTGCACCATACAGTAT
The DNA here is from genome assembly GCA_030014935.1 of Caiman crocodilus. Classification (NCBI taxonomy): domain Eukaryota; kingdom Metazoa; phylum Chordata; order Crocodylia; family Alligatoridae; genus Caiman; species Caiman crocodilus. The sequence goes on from JAGPOW010003648.1 coordinate 99,471,848, forward strand.
GTGTAGATGGCTGACGGCAGGGGGCGGAAAGTTGCTCCCTGCCCCTGGAAGCAGCTTGCTGCCAGGGCAGGCTCTACCACTGGAGCCTTAGAGGGGATGATGTCCCCCTGCCCTGGTATCAGAGATCTCTCAGCTCCCATCCCGCAATCATGGAGCAGGGACTGAAAGCTCTATGCTGCTAGGGCAGGGGGAGGGCATTGTCTCTGCCCAGGCTCTGTCACTGGAGTCTGTTCCCAGCAGCAGGCAGCTCCCAGGGGACAGAGCACCATCTCCCAGATCTTGTTAATGCATCTAAATGAATTAAATAAGGGATAGAAATAGAAAAAAAAGAAAAACTACTTTTGATAAGGGGGGGTGGGGAAAAAATTACAAGTTCTTGAGCTTTAGTTGATTTTTGGACTGCCGTGGAATTGAACCTGGAATTCCAATTAAAGAAAAAAAGAAAAAAGGACATAGGTTCTTGAATATAATCCTTTCCTTAGGTAAATTGTTGACCCAACAGGCAAGACCCATACCTTTGAATCTTATGGTATCTGTACAAGGAATTGCTTCATTTTGCAATGTGTTCTTGCACCTGATCTGTTGGAGGTGCAATTGTAAGGCCTACCTTGGAGCTATTTAATTCAGTCTGGTTAAGTTTGGAGTAGGTCAGCCTTAGCTGGCTTTGATTATAGGAAAAGTCCCTATCAAGTTAGTGGTTTTATAAGCCTTCAGCATGCGGCATGTTCTAAACCATCAAAAAAAAAAAAAAAAAAAAAATAGAACAGGAGGCCATATTTGAGAAAATTAACATGGCCTTATATAAAATTAAGTGGTAATGAGATGTGTGAGTTTCAGGGTGAAACTTTATATAAAGTTACAACTTAACCAATTAAATAAAAGCCCTCAGCAACAACCCACCATGCAATATTCATCAGTTGGTAAAATTAAAAATAAAATTAAACTTATAAATAAATATAATTATCTTACAAAGAAGAAAATTTAGAGCAGTCATTCTCTTTTAGACTACAAGTCAAGTAGCTCATGTTTTAAATTATTTTGTTGATAGTGAAATGTTTTTTAAGTCTTCTCACAGTGAAAGCTCTTGAAAAAAAATAAAGAGTTTACAGAATGTCTCATATATATTCTCTTATTCATGCCACTGAAGACCATGACTATATACAGACAGGGAAAAAACCAAGGCTGAATCTATTCCACCTTCGCAGGCTAGTCCAAACTGCATAGATTGAACCAATAAGCAAGTGAACAGACATTCACTCTGATTCTGGAAATGCAGCCACATGCCTGAAGTGGCTCAGGGCAGAAATCAGGGGGCACTAGAGCATGCCTCCCTACCCAGGTGGAATGGACTGCTTGAGCCAAGGCTGGTCCACTCACCCTGCCAGAGAGGGTTTGAGGGGGAAAGTGGCAAAGCATCATGGGATGCTGAGGGACTGGGAGTTACCCTCCAGATTCAAGTTATCTGGGACAGAGGTTCAATAAAGCAATTTAACCTAAATTAGTTAAGTATGATAATACATCCCTCCAGGTTTATCTTAAATCAGTTCTGGCCATTTTGAAAGTGGTTTAAGTGCACTGAATTTCTGTTGCATTACAAATTTGAACTGGTTTTTGATCACTTATACTGGTTTGTGCGTCATTTCTGTCCTTAGCCCATAAAACTGTACAGGGGTTGATCAGTAAGCCTGTGTGAAGTGGCTAGTATTTGCTTTGGACGCAGATTTGGGGACAGTGATTCGAATCACTGTCCTGAATTGATTTTTTTTGGCAGCAGCCAAATCAGTCAAATCTCCAAGTCAAACAGGCCTCATCACTTGCCTGCTCTCCCAGTCCTATCAATGGCTGCCCTGCCCAGCCCCAGCATCCTGGCTCTTTAAAAAAGAAAGAAAAAAAGCCCTGCATTCATCAGCTGTTGCCGGGGGAGGGCAGGGGGTGGAGGGGAAGAGATCCCCACTGCCTCATGCTGCATGGAAGGGGCTGTACCAGGAGTCCCCAGAAACCCTGACAGCCATTGCAGCAGCCAGTCAGTGCAGGGATTTTTGTTTTTTTTAAAGCCCTGGGACCAGACAATGCAACCATTGATGGGGCTGGGGGGCACTCGGGGAGCCTGGGGGGAGTAGGCAGGGGATGGGGCCTGGCAGAGGGTTCCCCCCATGGTCCCTTCCAGCCCCCACTCCCTACTTACTGGCACAGAGTCCAGGTCCAGCTCCCTGTGTGGGAAGTGGGGACTGCCCAAATCTCCTAATCAATCTGGAGAGCTTCAAATTGATTTAGACCTTTTTAAAAAAAATCAGTCTCCTGATTTGATTCAGATTCAGAAATTTGGCTGCTGAATCAGGCCAAGTCTCCTCTGAATCAAATCAGCACCCAAAGCTCCACATAACCCTATTGATCAGGACCTAGTCCGAAAGAAATAAACTTACCTGGGGAATTATTAAGGGCATGATTTAGTCCGCAGAATATTTTTTACAATAGCTGTTATTCAGTGGAATAGGCCTAGCATCGGATGAAAGATGGGCCCAGATAACAAGATACTAGGCTAGGAGATAGGAAGCCTGGTTCAATTCTCAGGCCTTCTTGTGTGACCTTGAGCAAGTCGCATAGGCCCTAGTCCACAGAGGTGTCTCTACACATTGCTATAACTATAAGCTTCTTCAGGCCAGCTTTTGCTCCCTGAGCAGCTCCTCAAACAGCTGCAACATTAAACAGAATATTTTTGAAAGAGACTTGTGTTCCTCATCCAGCCCCAACAATAAACAGTCTACAGAAAATAAAGCAAGTAGACTAAAACTTATTGTCCTGCCCTGGACACAGCAAAGCCCCACCTGTGGCTCTAGCCTTCATATAGAAACCTCCCCCACCCTCAGTTCAACTCACCCCTGCTTCTGTAACATTTGCACTCCCTATGGCTTTGCTTTCTGCAGCTTTTAACTTGAAGCAAGTCACTCCCTTATTAGCAGTCTTTTCACAGCAGCCACTACTCAACCAAGCTGGCTGACCCCTCTTAAATAAAGGCACCTGTGGCTGTTCAGGTGCCTAAAAGGTTGTGCAGGTTTCAGTAGAGCACACTGTTGGATCAATAGGCCTAAATTCTACTTATGTTCCCTTTTAGATACTAGAAGGGCCTGGAACATGTCTACTCCTTAGCAGCAGTGTATCCCAGCAAGGATGTACTTGAACATAACCCATAGACCTACTCCTGTTTGCACAATTCAATCCCTGTGGTTGTTCCTGAGACCTTGATCTCTGGTGCGCTTGAGTGGACTTGACAAGCCTATTCCTGGGTCTGGAGCATGCAAACAGGTGCAAGTGGGCAGGGTGTGCTTGGGAACAACCCCCCGCCGGGACACATTGTACATGTAATGTTGATGTATGCTTTGTGGCGCTAGGCCTCTGCACCTCAGTTCTCCATTTGTAGAATGAGAAAAGCAGTTACCCATCTCCCACACTGGTTGCTCTGAGGTTAATTACAATTAGACAAGGATATTGACATTCAGACACTACAGTAGCTGAGGCTATAGAAGTGTGTAAGATGGATGGCTTTTAGGGTCTACAATGTATTTGCAAATTTAGTGGTTAGCAAATTCTCTTTTAAATTGTACACTGAGCAAGACTTCCTGGAAGACTTTCAAGGAGTGTTGTTCTTGAGATTGGTAGGCAGAGAAACTAAGTGCTTGTTAAGCAGTATCCTCACATTCTCTTCAGTCCAAAATAGCTGGGCATGGGTAACTCCTAGCGTTTTTATGCCCATATCCCATGAGCCAGAAAGAAGGTAGTGCAATTCTTTTATGTGAATAGGTTCCTCATACTGGAATTAGTGCTTCTTTCTGCCCCGAAGCAGAAGCAGTCTCATAGGCTTTTTTCTGTACACATTTGAGACTGTAATAACAGCTTGTAAAAGTGACACTTCCCACTCTCCGAACTTGTGGAAAAGCAAGAACTGGAACTAAAATGAACCTTCTTTTACCTACCCAATAAGTGCATTGGGATGGTAGTTGCTAATAAATAAATGTGAGTGGATTGGGAAAGAGGTATTTTGTTCTGTCAGGCATTTAGTCTACAGACTATATCCCCACTTCAGGTGAGGCAGAAGCCAAAAGACTTGATGAAGCAAGAGAAGAACAAGTAACTCACTTGACATGAGAAATGCTGAAGGCTTTCATCTTCTGAAAGGTTAAAAATAAACAGCTTAGCTTTCAGCAACATGGTCTGATTAGAAGCAAGACAAAACCACACTGATTTCCATGGAAATGGAATATTTGTAGCTGCTACTTGATCTAGTTTGAATGTATTAAGAACACAAAGCAGTGTAATTTCAATATGTAGAGAGAGCTAGTGCATAAAAAACACCTTTAAATCAAATTGTGGTTTTTTTTTTAAAGAAACCTGGCTCATTTTAGTTTCTTAATTGGTTCATTACCATTGGGAATGGAGCAAACTCTGGGTGTAATACCATAGGAGGCTGTAATGGAAACACACAATCTGAAGCAACCCAGCAACACAAAGAGATACAGACCTAACTGGCATATGGCCGCTGAAATCAGGGGTACAGGGCTGGAAAAGACCCCCTGAGACCTCTGGCTTGCTATTAACAATAGTGCAGAATTGCTATCTGCATTATAAACCCTGCTTCCATTATATTAATTATAAAACTGTACTTGAGTTCCATAAAGGCAGGAACAGCTCTCAGTATCCATCCAACTGCTTCACAGAAGATTTATTAATGTAGTGGGATGCCTTGTGAGAGTAGGGGCTTGTCTACACACATATCAGAAGCTTGATAATCAAATTGGTTTTAATTCTCCCCTTTAGTTATGGTAATCTTATGACAATCTTCTTACTGACTGACAGTGTCCTATTTGAGCTACAATACTCTCTCAAAATTAAGAAACAAACTGAAATAAGAGTATCCACATAAATAAATAAATAAATAAATAAATAAATAAATGTAGGAACTGATGCCCACTTTGCTATTTTGGTCCGGTTGTCTGCATAGAAAAGCTCTGTACAAGTACGTTGTATTCTTGTTTCCCCAGCCATTTCATCTGCTGTTTTCTAGGCCTGTGTGAAGCAGCTAATATTTGCTTCAGATCTGGCCATTTCAGGGGGGGAGTGATTCAATTCGGTGATTTGAATCACTGTCCTGATTCAATTAGGCCAAATCTGGTTTGGAGATTTGGCTGCTGCTGAATCTCCAAATTAGCGAGGCCAGGCCCATCCCTCACCCCTCTCCCAGCTTGGCAATGGCTGTCCTGCCCTCCCCACCTCCAGGCACTTGTTAAAAAAAAAACCCTGACTCAGTGGTGCTGCCAGGTGGGGGGTGATCCCCGCTGTCCCCCACTGCGCAGTGCTGCATGGGGAGCTCTGCATGATCTGCAAATCCCCCCAACTCACCCCTCCTGCCAGTGGTGGGTGATCCCTACTGCCCTCCACTGCCCCGTACCGTATGGGCAGCTCTGCATGAGCCCCCCAAGCCCTGAGGCTGCTGCAGGAGTGCTGAGTCTGGGGCTTTTCTCTCAGTTTTTATTCTGAAAGGGCTGGAGCTGACCCAGACAGCTTACCCATGGTGGGGGGCTGGAGAAGTGAGGTGGGGTTGGGGGGCTTGTGGCAGAGCCTCCCTTGCAGCATGGGGCAGTGGGGGGGAAGCAGGGATTGCTGCCCCACCTGGCAGCACCTGGTGAGCACCAGGGCTTTATTTTAAAGTACCAAGCTAGGGTGGGCAGGGCAGCCATGGCAGAACTGGGGGACCAGGGGGGTCAGGCAGGCTGGCAGGTGTTCCCCCATGGTGCCCTCCCCCAGGCCCCCTTCCCCTGCCCCTTCTTACCAGCTCAGAGTTAGCTGCAGCTCCCTGCTGCCTGAATCATCAAAGCTCTCCAAATTGGTTCCTTGATTCGATTTGAATTAGGAGATTCAGCCACCGAATCAGGCTGAATCTCGTCTGAATCAAATCACCGCCCAAAGCTTCACACAGTCCTACTGTTTTCTTTACAGGTTGCAGGAAGTGATTTGTGGACTGTACTCAGCATGGGTGAGGTGTCATCTGAAAGGTGTGTCCAGCTTTGGGTGCTCCCCTTCAAGGAAGATGTAGACAGTTGGAAAGTGTCCAGAAGAGCAATACAAATAAGTAACACTTTGGAAAAACATCACATGACACGTTGGAAAAACTAGGATGATTTAAGAGAAGAAAAAAATGAGAGAGATTTTGAACACAGTCTTCAAATATAGAAAGGATTTTTATGAAAAGGATAGCAATCAATTATGCTGTGTATCTGCAGAGGACAAGGCATTAGGATATAGAGAAGGATGTTGTATGTATAAAAGTGGGGAAGCAGTGGAATACACTGTCTAGATAATTTGAGGACTCTCTCTCATTGAAGTTTTTAAGTGCAGGCTGTACAAACATTAATCTGGGATGGTTTAGACAGGCATGGCCTACTTGTGGCAGGAGGATAGAATAGAAAAATGTTGGTGCCCTTTCTCTCCTATTTTTTATGTTTCTACAACCTAATCTTCTCTCTGGGCATGTCTACACATGTAATTAATGCTCCTGGATTTTCTTCACAGAAAATTCAGACTCATTAAAGCACTCTGGAGTGCATATCTACATGTGCACCCCCATTTGGGAGCAAATTGTTCCTGACAGGAGCAGCCCAGTCCAGGGATGCTCCTGCCATGCTCTGCCCCCATGAAGCAGCCAGGTGGAGGTTCAGGCTCCTCCAGATGCCAGCACTAGTGGCAGAGGGTGGGGGGACGGTCCCAATCCCCACATGGCCAGGACAGCCATCCCCGCTTAGTGGAGATGCTGCTGCTGCTGGCCATGTGGGCAGCATCCTGCCAAGGCAGAACAGCTGTCCCTGCCCCGTGATCTCCTGTTGGCTAGGCTTGCCAGGCAATTTGCTCCCAGTCAGCTTCTATATGTGTGCTACCATTCAGTAGCTAATGCACCATTTATCTAGTACCTGTATTTGTTGGTACTAGCAAACAGTGCATTAGCCTAATTTTCTGCACAGTAAATCCCATGCATGTGTAGACACTGACAGTTTACTGTGCAGTAGATTAGATTTCTCACTGAGAGAAAGCCCTGCTAAAACAAAGCCCAGCCAGAGTAGACTAGACAATAAAATTGTGTCAAAAGGAATATGAATATAGTATATATAAACAGCTATGTGGAAAATTGAATTTTTGTTTCATGGAAATATCCATAATTCAAGAATTATTTGTTATAAAATAGAGTGGAAACAACAAATTTAACAGTTCCTATGAAATAAACTGTTTAGAAGCCAAATTGTTTCAGCTCAATTAAAAAAATTCCATTTTGTTAAAAAGGTTTACATTTTGCCATTATATCTTTTTAAAAATGTTATATAATAAATGTTTTATAACAACATCAAATACAAGAACATTTGAAAAAAGTTATTTTGAAAGCAAAAAAATTCAAAACCGTCCCTTCTAAAAAAGTCAAAACAGAATATTTTGATCTTTCTGATTTTTATACTTTATGTCCCCTGTGCTCCCCCACACCCTATGCTAATTCTGAATTTCACTGAAAGTGACAAAATCTCAGCACAAGTTTTCATTTTGACAAAATGGTATTTTCTGACAGAAAAAAACCTCTATCCTTCGGGAAAGGTTTGATCAATTCTAAATGTATGTGCCAGATTACCCTAGTTTTTCTTATTGAAGGCCTGCTGTATTTTTAATCATTCTATTATATCTTCCTACACGATTACAGTTACAATGTACTCTATTTCCAATGGTAATGAACCAGCAGGGAAACAAGTGCCAGAAAGATTTGTTAATATACCACAGATTTGTTAACATATCACGTGTATTCTCACCTTGACTTAGAACATAATTCTATTATTTAGTAGCCCATATTAGATATCGAAAGGGCTGAGCTTTTTTGTCCTTTCACTACAACGGATCCTATTGTTAGACATTTTATTTAGATTTTTTGCAAGACACTGGAAGTCCTATTGTGGCAGGCAATGAACATACACATAATACAAGTCCCTGTCTCCGCAAGATGCCTAACTTCAGGCACCCTGCAATTGCAATCTACTGGAATTCAGAATCATAATTTAGATCAGTAGGATCCCCAGACAATGTATGTTGGGGTTACAAGACAACCCCTAGCCGTCCAGGGAGCTGCTTAAACTTGCCAAAAGGAAACAGATGAAAAGGCTGGGCCAAAGTCACGTCACTCAGAGATTGTTTGCGCTATGCCAGGTAAGTACTTTCTCACAAAAAAAACAGAATTAGGGAGAAAGCCTTTAGCTTAGCACTTAGGGCTGGGTGTAGATGAAATAAGGGGCATGTGTGCACAACAATTTAAAGCAGGTTAAATGCTTTTGCACCACTTTAATGGTGTTGGTGTTTGCACATGTTAGTGGTGTATTGTGCAGTAATTCCAACTGTTGTAGTAAATTTGGTGTCGTAATGCACCTTAAATGACTTGGGGCCCAGCAAACTAAAACTCTGAGGAGGAGGCCCATGCAGGCAGCCCAGCAGCAGCCTGGGAAGGGAGGCTCCACCCTTTTCCCCTGGAGCCTGCCAGCTTGCCAGAGCTGCAGTGGGGGGGCAGTGCTTCCCCCTGTGGCTGAGGTGCCCCTGAGCCAGGTGCCTGTGGGCGGGTGCCACCTGGTGGGGGGACTGCTGCTGCCATGGAGGGAAGCGCCAGCCACCTCCCCTCACAACAGCCCAGAGACTGCTCCACCCGCCGGGAGCTCACCCTTCCTTCCCTGCCACCAGAGAGGCAGGTAAGTTCAGGTGTGTGCATGACACGGGCATTTAAATAGCCCTAAATTGAAATGGTGTTTTTAAAAACCCACCGTTTCAATTTAGGGCCCCCATTTCATCTACCCATGCCCTAGGGTACTCATCTGAGAGATGGGAGATTTACTTTCAAATTGCCAGGTTGGGTAGAGATACTATGTTTTTAAGTCTCTGGCATGAGCCAGCTGGAAACAGGTGGTGTTGTGCAGATTCCCAGGCAGCACAATGCTGATCGTGTATAAACTGAACGAAGCACACCTCTGTGAGGTTCCTCAGCTCTGATTGATTACCTTAACTTGAAGAATATCACAGTTGTTTTTGGTTAGCTACAGATGTATCATATGCAAGTTGAATACAACATCTGGGAGGGACAGGGTTGGTAGTTGCAGAAATACTCTAAAACAGTGGTAGGCAACCTTTTCCAACTACTGGCTGGAATGATCCATCTCAAGTCAGAGGTGAGAGAGCAGGCGGTAGGACCCACCTGTAGCCATGAGGCATCTGAAGCCCCTCTCCCCTCCCCAGCTGAAACCGCTTACCCTTGTATTGGATCCAGTGTCTCAGAAGGCCAAATTATTTGTACATGTCAATCTGAAGAAAAATCAGAGAAAATAAGGGCTGAGATTGCCAGAACAACTCCTAAAGATGTGACCCTGCAGGTAATAATTAAGACTGTTAACACAAAGTGGCCAAGACTGAGAGACCGCACATGTTTTATATTGGCTATAAGTGACAGTGACACTAAGGGCATTTGTAAGGCTTATTGCACAAACCAGATTTACAGGCCAACTCAAGTAAAAGAGCCCATATTTTTTACAGATGAAAAAATGGCCCCTTGAAGGAAAGTAAGCATACATTTGCCTATACTTGCTAGAAAAAAATTGTATTTGTCCTAGACTTTTATTTTTTCTGTCCTGAAATATCTTTATGAAGAGATACACCAATTAAACAGGTGATCATGTGTACCCCACACATTTCTGCTAGATATCATAATCATGACTGAAAGTGGGGAACTCTTTAGTGAGCGTGAGTTCAAATACATGCAATGAAAAACCTGTTTAGCCTTTGTCTCTATTATAAAGGGTTGGCTATAAAGGAATAATGTTGGGAAACATTAATTAAAAGGCTCCGGCGTGGGAACATTGGCCTCCCTGTACCAAGTCCAGTCTCTCGCTATTATAGGCACCGTTTGATATAATCCGTAGTTCAATGTTTCTTTAAAAGTAGTTCTTATTTCATTCTACACCTCTATGCCAATTGCAAGGCTGTCCAAGAACCTTCTTGTCCGTATGGTTAGGGACTTTCTTTTAATTCCCATTCTAAATATATTCAGGCCCAGTTCATCCCACTTCAGGCTTGTACTAACATATTCTTCCAACTTAAATAGGGTTGGAGTCTTGTAGATGTGATGATCCAGACAACATACAAGAAACAAGATCCCCCCCCTCCATCCCCCCGCACCAGTCTAGTTCTGTCAGGCTAACCAAAACAAGTTCATGAACTACTTGGAATCAGCTGCGTGTTGATCAGAGAGTCATGTTATGCACTTGCAATCAGTTACAATTCAAATACTGAATGAAGTTGATGTCTTGTAAGATTCCTCAGCTCTGAGTGATTACTGAGCAACAACCTGCTCCGCTCTGATTTGAAGTAGGGACAGGTGCCCCCTCCTCCTCCTCCTCCTCCTCCTCCTCCTCCCTCCCCCCAATGCAAACACCTGAACTATCAACCCATTGTGTATTTTGGGGTAAGTCGGACGTAGTCATTCTTGCTGAAGCTGTGCCACTTTGTGTAGTTAATTAAACACCCAATGGAACATAAATATACAAGTTTTCCATAACATTTACTTTTCCATTAAGCTATGAAGTCAGTCTGTCTTGTGCTCTCTCTCCGGTACATAAATAAATCCGAGGTCTTTTACTGTGTATGAGTACTTGCCTCTTTCTTCCTCTTCTCTCTCTCTATATAGACATAACAAATTCTGTATATGTACATTCTATGTACATGTCCAACAGCTCATACAGTGGAGGTCAGTTTTTCATTGGACTTCTACTCTCTACTTTACTTGAAATAAATACTACCTAATTCAGCTGTTCTCAGTTTATGATTCACCTTACTTTGCTAATAGCTGTTTTTTTTCCTCTCACTTTATGCTCTCTCTTGTCGAACGTCTGTATTTATAATGTTCCTTCTTAACCATCTCTTCTCTAGTCTAGTCCACTTATATTCCATGTTCATAGGTCATGTTCAGTGCTCACTTTAGCACATCTGTTGCTTTTTAGCAGTAGATGTTCATAACTAAATGAATCTTTATGGCCTATCAAATTTAATTGCATCAAGGACTAGTTGTAAGAACAGATCAACAATGCAAAAAGAGTTGGGGTGGGGGAGTGAGCAGAGATCTGATGTAGAGGAGGTGGGGTGTTCACATTAAGGTATAGCACAAAGTGGCTATACCTTAGTATAACGTAAGCTCGATAATGCAGAACAGAGATCATCCTGCCCTGGGATGAATTAACTTTGGGCCACCTAACAAGTACTTAAAACTAGTTTCAAGTGTTAATGTACAGACAATCCAAGGGTTAAGAGCTCTAGGAGCCACCTAAAATTACTGTGTAACAAGGACCTTCACTGAAATCCTGTGGTATTTTGATTGTGCTAACTGGGAGTCTGCTAATGCTTAAAAGGATATTTGGATGAATCGTTTTGATTTATTCATAACCTCCAGCATATACTGACGTACTAACCAGGAAACTTCCCTTTGCTTCATAATAATGATACTAATAAAAAAGGCTCTGTTTAAACAAGCCAGGTCTTGTTTCTTTAAAAGTAATGATGATTGATTCTGACCGAGCTGAAATGAATTCAGGCTCTATAAAGGTCATGTCTGAATGAAGAGGTAAACCTTCTGGGCACAGGAGAATTCAGATTGCTAAGGAGATGGGGAAAGCTGCATCTCTCTCAGGCTGGAGGTTAATTTCTAATGGCCTGATGCAGGAAAATTAAACAAAACAAAACAACCTTCCCGGGTCCTCCTGTCCATATTGCAGGCATCCACACAAAATCACAGGTGGCTCCTTCCATGAGATTCCCTGATGTAAAAATGAACAGCCCTCCTTCTGCAGGGAAACAGCATGCATGAAGCCCTAGATCCCATTGCAATTATTAGGCCTGTATTCAGCAGCTAATATTTACTTTGTATTTGGATTCGGCTGATTTGGGGGACAGTTATTTGATTTGGTGATTCAAATTACTGTCCCGAATTGATTCAGCTGAATCTGATTTGGAGATTCAGTTGCTGCCAAATTGGCTGGATCTCTGAATTGGACAGGCCCCAAACCCTGCCCATTCTCCCAGCCCTGTCAATGGCTGTCTTGCCTGGCCTCTGCCTCCCGCTCTTTAAAAAAAAAGCCCAGCACTCACTGGCTGCTGCCAGGTAGGAGGGCAATCCTCTCTGCTCCCTGCTGCATGGGGGTGGGCCTCTGCCACAAGACACCAGAAACCCCAACAGCCACTGCAACACCTGGCAAGTGCAGGGTTTCTTTCTTTCTTTCTTTCTTTTAAATAACTGGGAACTTGGGTTGAGTGGGGCAGCCATGGGGCGGGGGAGAGTAGGTGGAGAGTAGGTCAAGGGGTGCTCGGGGGGGGGCTGTGGGAGCAGGCAGGGGATCGGCCTGGTGGGGGTCCCTTCATAGTCCCCTTCTCCAAAGCTCTCTAAATCTTTTCTGAATCGATTCAGAGGCTTCAGGTCAATTGAGACCTTTTTTATTGGTCTCTTGATTCAATTTGGATTCAGAGATTTGGCCGCTGAATAGTGCCAAATCTCGTCCAAATTGAACCAGCACCTGAAGCTTCACACAGTGCTAGTAATTACTAGGGCTGTGTAAAATTTTGACACTAGTTTTGTTTCAATGATGTTTCAACATGTTTTGAGGTTGAAACAGAAAAATCAAAATGGAACAGCTATGGTAAAAACAGCCTCAAAACAAAATGAGGCAAGTCAAAACTTTTTGCCGTTTCAACACTGTTTTGATGTTTTGCCCAATGGCTATAATGGAGAAGGCTGAAACAGCCTATAACTTTGTCACTTCTGCCCAAATTTAGATGAAACTTGCAGGAATGATAGCCACATCTAAGGGCATGAAGCTGGGGGTCCAGAGAATCTTCATCCCAAAATCTTGAGAGCAAAACTTGTGTCACGTGCATGTGTTAGGCCACAGCAGGGTCAAAATTGAAGGTGTGCTAGTGCCTGTGGAGGCCACAAAGCCTCTTAAGTTTCAATGAGATAAGTGCAAAGGGTTCAGAGAAACTGCACCCTAAAATCTTGAAAGCAAAACTCATGTCACGTGTGTGTTAAGCCACAGCAGGGTCAAAATTGTAGGCATGTTAGCCCCTGCAGAAGCCATGAAGCCTGCCAAGTTTCAAGGAGATAGGTGCTTCTGGGTTCTGGGGCCCTGCACCTCTCGCTGCTGACACACAAACTCATGACATGCTTGTGCAACTGCGTCTGCCTTGGGGCATGGGGTGGAGGGGGGAACGACTGGAGGCCTGGCTGCTAGGCCCTGCTGTGGCTACAAAGCCTGCCACCTGTTAAGGAGATGGGTGCAGAGGGGTTCTGGGGCCCTTCACCCCTAGCTGCTGACAGGCAAAACTCATGACATGGGTGCTTGTGCAACTGCTGCCTCTCATCAGGCAGCAGGACTGAAAATCCTCCATCACTTGCCACCAAGACCTGGAGGTAATAACTGACCACAGTACGAACATGAGCCAGCAGTCCGATGTTGTAGCCAGCAGGGCCAACAATATGCTGGCATGCATCCATTGATGCATCACCAGCAAAACCATTGCAAAGAAGTGATTCTCCTGCTCTACTCGGCTCTACTCAACACTGATGAAACTGCAGCTGGAGTACTGCATCCAGTTCTGGGCTCTGCACCTTAACAAGGATGTGGTAAAGCTTGAGAGAGTCCAGAGAAGGGCTGCCCAGATGATCAGACACTTGCACAGCAAGCCATATGAGGAAAGGCTGAGGAACCTGGGACTCTTCAGCCTGAAAAAGAGAAGGCTGAGAGGGGACTTGGTAGCAGCTTACTGCTACATCAGAAGTGTACCTCTAAGGCTCGGTGAACAACAGTTCACCAGGGAACCCTGGGGGAAAAGTAGGAGTAATGGTCACAGTTTGGACACCCTGGTTGTGAAGTAGTTTTTCCTACTGTTGACTCTGAAATGAGCCTGAAACGATCTTCCAGGAGTTTGTGACCATTACTCCTACTTTTCCCCACGAGTGCCTTGGTGAACAGTTGTTTCATCCAAATCAGGTCAGAAATGATAAAGTTATAGCCTGTTTTGACCTTCCCCGTCATAGCCTATGGGCAAAAAATCGAAACAGGGTCAAAACAACAAAACATTTCGATGGAACGGAACGGAACAGCCATTTGGACTCAAAACAAAAGTCGAAACAGAATGCTGTTCCATCGAAACGCTGGTTGAAATGGAATGCTGCCATTTCGCTCAGCCCTAGTAATTACCTACTCAATCCCGATTTAAGGACAGTTTGTAGCTCAGAGAAATAGGGAGCCTTTCCTTTGGTTCAGCTGGTTCACAGTGCTCCAAAACTCTTCTGGATTTATTGGTATGACATACTGCTTATCTTTTTCACACTATTTGAGATATGGAATTGGTTTCATGCTGGATGAGCACTGTAGAGGACATTTGGTTGAAAGGCCTGTAACGTTCTCTCCCTGTACATGCCTTCTCTCCCTGTAATTTTAATTTTACTGGGTGTATGGGGGCAAGGGGAGAGCCAAGAGTAGAAAAATAGTACATTTATTTCTATTAATGACCTATGTATGAATTTCATTATCTGATTTAATTAGTTTGAACTGTTTTTCTCAAGCAAGAGTGAATTTTGCTTCTGGTTTTTATCTTTCTTTCAAAAGAGGACAGAGGCAAATAAGTTCTCAATGACAATTGGATCTCATTTATAAACTATAAACATTCTGAATATGAATTTCAGTACCCAAACCCTTGCATCTGTTTTCTGTTGTGAGAATGCAGGGTAAATGATCAAATTACCGCCTCCCTTGAAGGGATGTTTCATTCTAATTAAACTGTATGAAATCAAAATGTTTAATGTAGTAGGTAATAAGTTTAACATTTTGGTGAAACAAGTTGTGGACACACAATGCAATCTAGAATAATTTGACTGGTAAAAGTGGAGTAGGCACATGATTCAGTCTTATTCCGGTGTTGATCTCTTCACTCTGGAGTTAAGTCAGTGACTAAGAAATGAAAACTAACTATACACTGGTGTACCTACACACCAATCATATGACTACTTTCATAGTTAGTTTCCTTGAGGGACAGCTATTTGGCTTAATGCAAACCTGTTCCCTGCCACTTAACAGGCAGGTACTAATAGCACCTCCTGGTGACACCTTGATGGGGTTGGTTGTGTGTCTTCTGTCTATTACAGTATACATTACAGTATAAAATCCAGGGTAAATTTGCTCCACAGTAATTGTTTCATATGTCCACACGAAGAACCTGAACTCTTGTCAAATAAAAATTGTAGAATGGGATTACAGCATTGAGATCCCTCCATAAAGTCCTTTCATCCATGTGTTCCAGACTGGCCAAATCATGTCTTAAAACCCTGTTCTTTATAAGTTGCTTCCCATATACAGGCAATTTCATTCACTCTGCATTAGCATTCCCTCTAAACCTCTGTCCTATAAGATATTTGCAAATATCCTTTCTCTTCCTGTCCTGCCCCCACTAATATTCAAAATGCAAACAATCATTCTATTTGGAACATAAATTGCCCTCACAATCAGAAGTAGCAATACATTCATGTATTCACATAGACCAGTGGTTTTAAGGTTTTTTTAGAGGCTCAAAGGACTCCTGGATAAACTCAAGGCACTTTTTGGAAAATGCCAGCTCTTTTTTTGTCTATAGAAAAATAATAGAGCAATTCTTCTTTTGCAAAGAAAAATCACAACTGTGGATTTCTACTTGAAATCTCTGGTCAGGGCTGTCCCTGGGGGGAGGATGAACTGAGACCGCCCTGGGCCCCATGTTTTGAAGGGCTCTGCAGACAGTGCCGTACAGGCCGTACAGGTACAGGCTCTGCCATGGCCGCCATGCACCACCGACTCCATGCTCTGGCTGCTTGCCACCCCCCGGCCCTGCATGGGCTGATATGCCTCTGGCCCCACCCTTAGGGATGGCTCTGTCTCTGGGTTTATGTTGTGAATCATGTTTGCAAACCTAATAGTGCTAACGTTGTATGGTAACCCAGAGATCCCTTGAAAAGTTCTCAAAGCACCCCAGTATGCCATGGCACCCTGATTGAGAATCACTGACATAGACATGAAACAGAATTGTTCATGCTTCCAGTTAAGTCAATGGAATTTTCACTCTTAGTTTTAATAGATGAGCAATCAAGCTTGGTACCTGCTACTTTCCAGTTTCCTGAGGTTTTTTTTGCCAAAATAAACTGTGCAAAATAAGGCCTCCATCCTGCTGACACTGCATCCACAAGTATAACTGTAGTGTGGGGTCCGAGAAACGCCGGTGGTATGGGGCTGCTGATAGAGTGGAATTAGTTGAATGAGAGGCAGCAGTGGTCAAAACAAAAAAACTTTCCTTATAAGTTGTATGCATGAGGCATGCAGTGTAGGCACAATCCGTAGACAGACACAACAAAACTGTAGACAGGCACACCGATGCTCACACTCACATGGGGTATGGGGTACATTGTGGCGACCATGACGGGGAGTCGTTGGTGGGTGATCAGGCCTCCTCCACGGCTCCAAAGTACACGTGGGGATCTCTCCCTACGTGTGTTTGAGCTCTCCTCCAACTTGGGAGGATGTCACCTAAGCCTTTTATACGGCCAGCGAGCCAATTGTTGACCGCCATGTGTGCATAATTTACACTGAGCCAATCCTGAGCACGCACTCGATGGTGCAGCTGCAAACTTTTGGTGGGCTCTGATTCTGCACCAAGGACTTTTCCCGCCTTACAGGGGAAATCTCTGCACCAGGGACTCTCAATGTGCCTAACACAGCTGTGCCGAGGCACCTCTTAACCGTTCAGCTCTGACATAGTTACTCAGATGTGCAACTATTTGGAGGTACAGAAACTAATCCACCTTCAGAGCCCAAAGGTATAAATTGGGAGGCGAGGAAGGCAGGAGGAGGGAGCTGCAACCTGCAGCACACATGCTACTAGTGGCATGGACATCCCCGGTGTGTGGCATGAAGCAGATTGTGGAAGGAGCAGGAGACACAGTGACAAATAGGCAGAGGAACAGAAAGCAGAGGCACTCACCTGCCAGGGAGCAAAGGATAAGGAGCAGAAAGAAAGCAACAGATTGGGCAGGGGAAAGGGACTAGACTAGTACTTGGGGAGGAGACAGGGCTTATCCTGTGATGTGACTGCCAAAGAAGTTGGCTTTCATTGATGAAAATTATTCCTATTTTATGCTATGAAATATTATGGAATAATAATTGTAATATTACAGTCCCTGCTTCCTTTCATGCCATTTATTTGATAATTATAAGGGTGTAGCAACACCTATTTTGCTAAGATTTATTAAATAAATACATAGTGCCTCTTGTTTGCATTATATTATCTTTAAATATTCTTTTAAGTCTGGTGATGTGTTAACTGTCTTTTAGAGATAGTTCTAGCACAGCCAGTGGGTCAGATCCCCAACTACTGTAAACTCATGGGCTGCATTCAGATGAATGTGGCCATGTGGTATGTGCCTGTGGCACCACATGCTGCACATTCAGCTGTTTCTCATGCTGCAAAGGAGCAGTGCGTGTGCTGATGGGGATATCCAGGGGTCAAAAAAAAAAATCACAGAAAAAAATGTGTAGCAGCACACATTGCTTATAACCAGAGCCTGGCCACCCAGAGCCATGCTCTGGCTGCCAGCCAGGCTCTGAACAGAATGGTCATTACTGCTGCAGCCCAAGGAGGCCCCCAGGATCCCTGGTAAGGCTGCTGGGGCCAGCCCAGTGCTGACCCCATCCTCCCCTACTCCACCTGGGAGTAACCTGCCATATGCCAGAGAATGTGTGGCATAGGCATTCCCCAGAGACAAGTAGCAGAGGCACAGGGTGTCCCACCGCTAGTTGTCCTTGGGAAACCAAATATCCATGCTTGTGTGGACACAGCCATATTATGCTGTTTACTTCAGTGGAATGATATTGACTTAGTCCAATTAAGAACTGCCCCCATATGTTTTTTCCTCTTACTCCAGCTTTTGAGTTAATTAGTTTATTGATGACCAGGGATTTGAGTTTTCTGTTTCTCATGGAAAAACAGAGAAAACCACAGCTCTCCCATTTTTATCAGAGAAAACACAAATTTTCCCTTTTAGAAGAGAAGCCTGTGAATTTCCCTCTTTTGCAAAGAGCTCTGCAGGCTGGCAGAGTTCCAGCCTACAAGAGCTGTTTGCAAAAGGGGCAGGAAACACTCAACCTTGCCCAGAGCGGAAGGGAGAAGGGGGCCTGATGCTCGCACTTACTGGAGGCTGCTTCAAGTTCACACTTCTTGCTGGAGACAAGTGGAGCTTGGGGACTGCAGGGCAGGGCTAAGGTGTGGAAGCTGGCTGGGGGCTGAGGAGTGGGGAGGTTTGCGGCCATCCAGGAGGAGGTGGCAGTGGAAGTCAATGGCTGCAAATCCTGAGTTGCAAATGCTCTGCTCCCTGTCCTGCTGCCCTCCCTCAGGCCCTCCAGAGAGCAGCGTGTGTGACTGGTGCAGCAGGGCACAGTGGGGCCACTCATGAAAGCTGCCTGCTGCTGCAAGCTCTGCAGTGCCCTAGACATGCTCCCTCTGTGTGCATGGGGGCAGCACAATGTTGTGCCCCTCACTGCTGCCCCTGCCTGCAGAGGAAGGCAGCAGGGGAGGAGCCGGCTCATACTTCCGCTGTAGCAGCCACTGCCTTTCATTGGCATCAGGAGGCTGCGGATCTGGGTCTCTGGCCCCATAGCCCTGGCAACAGGGCTGGGAGGTAGAGGCTATGGGTGGAGGGCAAGGGACACAAGCAGGGCTGTGGGGGCACTTAATTTTAACCATGAATTTTGGGATTTTTATCAGAGAATTCGCAGGTTTTTTAATCAGAGAATTTGTGATTTCTTTTTTATCATGGAAAACCAGGATCCCTGTTGATGACAAACTTACGCGGATGGGCCAGGCATTTGATTTTGGCTGGCACCAGATGAGGCCTCGAGTTCATAACAGCCGTCTGTCACTTATGCAGTCTGCACTCATGGTTTCTGCTGTTTTTATCTATTGTGATACTTTTTGTTACATATAGAAAACAAGGTTTAGGGCATAATATAAAGGCAGTTCTTGTAGTGTCTTTCACAGTGCAGCTGTTATGATTCTGCATGTTCCATTTGAGTAACAATCAAAAGAAGGATTTTGGAGCTGGCTTATGTCCTTAAGATTCTGCAGTGCAGTGACAAACAGGTTATGTAACAGGTATGAAAAGCTAGTTTATTTAGCCATATGGATCTTCAAAGACCTCAACATCTATTAAGAAGAGCTGTGCATTCAATACACCCTCCAGTCAGAAGCAAAATCCACTTCAAAAGAGGCAAGCCAATTGGAATTATTTGTCCATCTGGGCTTTTCAAAAGGAGATCTCTGCTTTACTTCATATAAAGTATCCTTGCAGCTGGCAGTAGATGATAATCTGCTGATGGTCATGGCAGACAGGCCAAAAATTGGATAGGCATGGAACATGGCCCCTTTTGTAGGGCAAATGGGGAGGGGGAATCCTTAGCTCAAAGCAGGAATATTGTTGAGAAGAGCTTGTCTTCCCTGTGGAAAAAGATAATGTAACTCATTTTACTCCACATTGGTTGGCAAGACAGGATCATTTACCTTAAAAAAACAAACCCCTTGGCCCCAAAAACCCAAGCTAAAAAAGTTTACTAAACCACATTGTCTTCTCTTCAGTTTCAACCAGGGTTGCCAATTATATATAAATTTGCAGATATTCCATAAAAAAGGCTAAACATGCTTGCCTGTAAAGGGCATAAAAAACTGAGATGTTCATAAAAAATTAAGAAACCTTGAGCTTGATCTGTCATGGGAATGAGATTAGATGCAAGAAGTATTGATGGATAGACAAAGCAGAGCAGTACAACCCTGTGTCTGAGCAGGAATGCAGCTTGGTGCCCCACAGGGAGCCCTCTATTGTGGCATTATGGCCCATGAGAAACTCTATAGCCCCCTCTCCCCACTGCCCAGCCATGTGCTATTACTGTGCCCCATTGCATGCCTGTAATGGCTGCTCACCTTGAAGGCAGACAGGGCTGTATGGCCCTGGGCAGAATAGTGCATTAGACAGGATGGGGGAAGGGGCATTGTAGTCAGGGCACAGAAGTGGGGCCAAGTTGGAGAAAACACAGTGGACGGGGGTCCAGGCTTGGATGGGAAATCCAGGGCTGACAGGAATAACATGATGTGGATTGTGGCCAGGATAACAGGGTATGGAGGTGATTAGGAAACCCCTGGATTGGGCATAAAATGATGTAAAAGCATTGCTGCAGTTAAGTAAGATTATTAACAGTTTGGATTTCACTTAACGTTTAATAAGTTTTTTCTAATGTCATGTGTCTGTTCCCTTTTCCATTGTCATGAACTCTGTTTTAATTCAACGTTGTTCACAAGATGGAAAGTTTGTTCACTTTAGAACACTCAGATAAAATTTGTTTTCCCCAGTTTCTGGGTGGCAGCTCAATCCAGAATTAGGAATTTGGTGTAAAATCTCTGAATTTCAACCCTGCACTTTTTACTGCCCTTCAGAGACTGGTAGAGAGGTTGCATTTACATTATGAAAAATGTATGTCAGTAAAAAAGTTTGTCAGTAAAATGTTTGCAGATTGTCAGCAAAAAAAAAAAAAAATCTTATGTTGGCAACCCTGGTGCCAAGCCAATTGTCCCGACACTCAGAATGTCTCAGGATTATTATAATATCTATGAGGTTTAAAGGCCATAGTTCCTGTATCCTAGCTCAAATCTCCAAGCTGAAACCTGTGATGGGATTTCCACAGGTTTTCCTAACTGTCCCCTTCCTGTGGAAGGTTATAATTAGATTATTACCTTTTCTCAGTTTTGCTGCAAACATGCATCACATTTATTTCAGAATAAATTCTATAGTGCAATTCTACAGACATCCATGTTCATTGTCCCAAAATAAATCCTAAACAATTTCCTGGACAAGGGGTGGTAACAGTTTATCCTGGGATATTGAAAATATATTCATACAGTTAATCCTGGGGCAGCATCATTGACACAATGGCAGAAAAGTGGCACTGCATTCAGCCACTCAATAAATCCTGATAAGAAGGGTGATGCATGTATATGCTAATCCATGGATGCTTCTATTCCAGCACAAACAGAGCAAGCACATCTTTGCCAGGGATAAATGCAGTGTTGGCTCCTAGATTATATTATCCATCTTAATGTAAATCAGTGGAGCCTAACTCATTTGGTCCAGAAGAGTGGTGAACTGGCACGGGGCCAGTCTACAGGTCAGATCTGGCATGTAGAGTCAGTCCTCAGGTCTAATCCGGCATGGAGAGTAGTATCATCTGGCCCATGGGACTCCCCAAGGGTCCAGAAATTTGGTGGCAGGATGAGCAGCAAATTTCTGCATCTATTCGATCTACTGGATCCAGAAATTTGGCAGCAGGGGAGCAGTAGCAGGAAGGCCCATGAGTCAGACTATATGGGTCCATGATGCAGATATGGCCTGTGGGCCATATCTTAGTCAACCCTGATATAAAAGAGAGTGTTCTTTAAAGACCTAGATATATTGACGAAACTTTTTTGGATTATTGCTAGCAGGTCTGGACTTCCCATCACAGAGAAGTAAAGCAGAATCAACATATTGCCTAATCTTTCAGCTAAGCAGGAAGAACTAAGCTGACAACTCTCTGAACAGTAACCTCATCTGAGCCTTACCTGGGGAGACACTGAGAAGTTGGGCCTTGTAACAACACAGTCCAAGTATCACTAGTGGTTTGGCTGAGCCCAACTGAAGACATGAATAGTACCACCAAGGAGACGTGGTATATAAGAGGGTTTGCGGAACATATGGAATAACTATCAATAATAGACAAATACTGACATATCTAATCTTGTCAGTAACTGCATAACTTGGTACTCAGTACTCTCAAAAACACGGGTAGGATAAGGATAAATTACTTGGAAAGTAGCTTTTTAAGGTTTTACAGATCTCATATTTGTGAAAAGTTAGGGTCATTGCCAGAGAACAGATCTCACAGGACCCAGAGAGGAAGAATTGAAAACAGATTAAATGCAATGGTGAAGAAAAGCAGGAATGCAAAGTGAGGCTGTGAGAATGTAGTGGGGGAAAAGAAGTTGTGAGGAGAATCTCCAAATAAAACGATCTGATGCGGGGACTGTGCAAAAACAATTATTTTGGAGAAAAGATATATTTTTGGGAAAGGAGGAAAGGCCCACCACCCACAGGCATTGTTTTGAAGGAAAAGATTTTCTTGGCTAGTTAGCTGCAACTTTTTGAGGGAAGGGGGAGTTAACTAAGCAGTGCTTTTGTCTTCATGTTCATGGCTAATCTCAGTGTCTCACTGCAATTTGATCAATTGCGTAGGGCTGAGATGGATCAGTACATTGACGGGAGAGTTCAGTTAACATCTAGGTGCTGCAAGAAGTGGTGTTGGCCACAATTACCGCTAGTCAAATCCCAATGCCTTTAATTATATTAGGTCAAATGAATCCTTGGTATAATTCCACTGACGTTGATGGAGCTCACCAAGACATTTAATTTGCTCTGTTCTGTCAATACAAATTTACTTTGGATTTTCAACAGGATATGGTATATTTTTTCACACTATGTCCTAAGCTGTAGTGCTGCACTGTCATGTGCTGTTAAACAAGCTGCTGTATTCTATTACTGAAGTGATTGCATTTTAGCAGTAGGTGAAATAAACTTTACATATACTATATACTGGTATCTTTAAAACAAGTGTTTTCTGGAAATGGATTAGTGCTTTTGGGATCCTCAGACGAAAAGAGTTTTATAATATCCAAACCGAGCTGAACCTTAGAACAGGTTTGCGTTCATGTCAGCGACCCATAAGAGCTGAGGGTTTGGCCAGTGCAGGTTTATTTATGGAGCACTTCTCACGCTTTTCCCGTCTGCCATGCAAGCGGTTCAAGAGCTGCAGTTGACAAAACATTTTGAAACTAGAACCAAGGTTATAAATCAATACATGGAAGTGATTAGATTTTTCTCAGCCTTGAGAAAACATATCCAATATTGTAGCTTTTATATTCTTCTAGCCACATAACTTCAACTGACAAAAACTGACTGGATTTCTGAACTGAACAACAAATTAAAATTGACCTTGAGCAATGTACAAACAGTAACTTTCTTTCTCTCTTTCCCACAAGCACTCCTTCAACTATACTTGTGTAAATCTTTAATATTCAATAGCTAGGCTCGAGATACTAAACACGTTAGCTGTATTAGGCATAACATTTCACCTACACTCTACTTCTATGGTGACCCTGCTCTGGTTCCATTTTGGCTTTGCTCAGCACAGCAGTATTTGCAGACAGAAGCTCAATGGGAAGGTGTACCAAGACACAATAGAGTCAAATGAATGCATATGGTTCATGCTACATTCTTGTGTGCACTCTAAATTAAGGGACTCATGTTGAAGCCCTTTTGCAAACTGGTGGGTGAGTACCCCCAAGAATTCTGATAAACCATGTTTGCCCGAAAATAATTGCCATATTTACTGTATCTTCTCATTCCATGTTTCTTCCTGTTTCTTCTTTCTCTATTTTTAATATTTTCCCCCTCATTTTTTCTTTGCATAGCTCACTTCCTTTGGTGCTCCCACTCTGTTTCCTTCAAGTATCCCAGAAGGGTGGAGGGGGATATGAATTAATGCCCATGAAATAGTTACTGTCATGAATAATAGTGAGGCACAAGTCTTGGGCTAAGGAAATACTTCCTACTTCCCTTGTGTGAAGGCAGTGGAATAGGGATGGAAAGCGAGTTGAAGGAGTTGCCTAATACTTCACTCAAAAGTCTCATGGATTCACTTTTCCCAAATGCACAGCACCCAAATGTTCCTTTTCACAGTCTGTCATAGCAAAGAATTTGCAAGCAAACCAAGGGTTAAATTTGCTCATAAAAACTGTCAGATAGCTGCAAATAATAAGCACATCTGTAAAAAAAAAAAAAAAAAAGAAAAGAAAAGAAAGGGGAGAAAAAAAAACAGTCCTCCACAGCTCTATTGGCCTCTGTAATGTAAAAGGCAGGGGATGGCTTGGGCAGTGGACTGAATGCCTGACTATGAAGAAATATGTAGCTGCTACTGCATATATTTACCACACATCTCTGGGGACAGACAATCTTCATGAGAGTAAATGTTGGCTGTCATATCCAGGTTATTCCTTTCTGTTTGTGAGAATTAAAACCATCTCTAAAAGCCAGTTACGAGACAGCCCCCAAAAATGCAGCCAACAAATACATGCTGAATAGAATATTAATAAAGCTGTGTGTTGGGGTAGGAGAGCTTGTTTTTATTAAAAATGATGAAACTGCTGCTTCTCCACCCTGTGTGACAGCTCCATCAGATCAAGTTTTCTAAAAGAAACAGTTCCTATGCACACCCACAGCCCCAAGGCTCTCCTGATAGCAATACTGGTTAGCTTCAGTCCTTCTGGAATAAGTCCTCAGAAATGTGTTGTGAGGCACACAGAGAACAACATGATCAGAAAGAGCCAGCATGGATTCACCAAGGGCAAGTCATGCCCAACCAAACAAATTTACTTTAGTGTCACCACTCCATGGTGCCAGCCCCAGTGCCACCCACCCACGCTCAGATGCTGCTCCCCACCTGGCTACAGCCCCATCACAGCCACTGAGCCAAGTGCATAGCAGAGCTACTTAGGGAGTTGTGGTGGCTGTTGCACAGGGGGAGAGGGGACATGCTAACTAGGCTGGTAACAGCTCACCAAAACTGCCTATGTGGCCTGTAGGTCCAAATAATTGCCTACCCTTGGATTAGATGAAAGTACCGTAAGGTAGATACATAACTGTTTAGATCACTATGCTTAGTAAGTAGTTACCAATGGCCCAATGTAAGTAAACTACCAATACAAAATAGTTTAGAGGGGGGCATCAAGTGGGGTTTTCCAGGGCGTGGTCCTGGGTTTGAGATTCTTTAATATCTTCATTAATGATACAAAAAATGGTTTGAGTGCACACTTAGCAGATCTGTAGGTGACACCAAGTTGGGTAGAGTTGCAGACACTCTGAAAGGTAGGGCTAAGATTCAAAATAACTTAAACAGATGAAATTCAGATGAACCAAATGGAAAGCAACAAGGAGAACTATAAAGTCCTGTACTTTGTATTTGTGCATACAACTATTTCGTTCAGACTGGGGGATGACTGGCTAGGCTGCAGCACTGCAGAGAAGGGCCTTGGGTTTACAGTAGACCATAAAGTGAGTATAAGGCAACAGATACTATTGTTGAAAAAAGACAGCCAACAGCATACTGGACTGCATTAACAGGAGTTTTACTTGCAAATTAAGAGAAGCGATTCCTCTGCTCTATTCAGCACTGGTGAGGCATCACATGGAATACTATGGCAAGTTTTGGGTTCCACACTTCAAGAAGGATGTGGACAGACTGGAAAGAGCTCAAAGAAACAACAACAAAAATAATTAGCTATTTGGGAAACATGACTTATGAGTGTCATGAGATGGGGTACTCAGGGTACCCCCAAGTCCCCTTGACTGTGCCAATCCTGCCCAACAGGCACCCTCTTTTTCTCCTGCCACATTTTTGCTCATAATTATACTATAGGGAGGGTGCCCTTGATCTTATTGTCTGGATAGGGTCCTCTGGACCCCACTGAACCTTGTGAGTTCTCAGATCCCATTTTGGATCCCGCTCAAGATGGGTGCCTCCCAGGACACCCTCAGCCTTATGGGCTAGATGCATGGCTCCAAAACAGTTCGGTTACCATGCCCCAAGCCTCTCAGCCGTCATACCAGTGTTGTCTCCTCGAGCTGTGGCCTCAGCTTAGTCCAGCCTCTGCAACTGCACCCTCTGGCCTTGGGGTCTGCTCTCCCCCTTGTCACAGCACCCTCTGGCACCAGGGTCTGCTCATCCTCCTCCCCAATACTGCACCCACCCTGGTTTTCCACACTGTAGTGGGTCTCCAATGCAGCTTTCTCCTTCCCCAATAGCTGCAGCCCAATCCACCAGACAAACAGCAACTAAAATCTGAGCCTCTGGGCTATAACATAATAGAAGCAATTCCAGTTGTGCTCTACCCCTTTAAAATATCCAACTTCTCCCAGCATTAAGTGCCTTGTAAGCCAGTCTTGGGTGAGCTCTCGGGGCTCCTTAATCCTACTCAGGGTAGAACAAGCAGCCAAGCTGCTCTTGTGAGCTTCTCTAAGCACTCCTTTCCCCTCAGCTGCTAACAGGCAACTGTCTCTCTAGTCCCAGCCCTGGGCTTTATATGGGCCCAGGACCCTGCCTCCTGTGGTCAGCTGGCCAGCTGCAAGTGCAGGCTAATTTGCTCATTAGCCTGTTGTCATAGTAACCAGCACCTGTGGGCTTCTGGCTGGCTCTTTGGACTCTCTCCCGGGCAGTTTCTGCTCTTAGAGGAGCAGGCATCTTAGTGCCCTGCGACACTGAGGAAAGGCTGAAAGAACTAGGGCTACTTAAGTTCAGAGAAGAGCAGACTGAAGTGTGATTTGATGACAACCTTAAAACAGCTGAAGGGCAACTATAAAGAGAATGAAGATGGGCTCTTTTGTGAGGTTACAGGTGAAAAGGTTGGGAGCAGTGACTTCAAGCTGCAGCAGAGGAAATTTAGGTTGGAGGTTAGGAAGAACTTTCCGACTCTAAGGGTGGGCAAGCATTGCAACAGGCTACGTAGAGAAATTGTGGAATCCTGCTTCAGGGAAACTGTCTGCTTAACCTGCTCTGGAAAACTGGCCAGGATGGCTTAGTCAAGGATGATCCTGCCTTGAGCAAGGGCCAGCTTAGATGACCTTGCAAGGTCCCCTCCAGACCTACTTTCCTATGATCCTCTTTCTCCCAGGAGGCCTAAAAGAGACATTTTGAATGAACCTTATGAAACTCTGAAAACATCTGAACATGCAGATTCAGTAAGCTAGATTGTAGGGGTGTGTGAAACAGGCTGTATTCAATTTAGATTTCGCCCAAATTGGGGACAGCATTTCGATTCATTGATTCGGATCACTGTCCCTGATTTGATTCGTCTGAATCCAAATCTGAAGATTTGATGCTGACTCAGAGAATTAATCATTCAGCCCTAGACACATCTTTAAAATGCTTTTTCTACATACCTCAAGGTACCAGGCAAGGCTCATGGACTTTGCGATGCTGGGGCAAATAGAGCATCCCACAGGAGAATGGGGGGCCCCTGTGCACTCCCCGGCAGACCCGGAAGTGCTTCTGGTCCACATCTGGATCTACTGCTGAGTGCACTGGCATCTACCCCAGCATCACAGCATTCACAAGCTGCCCCTTACCTTGAGGTACATAGGAAAAACGTTTAAAGCTGTGTCTATGTCCAAATCATTGAATCTTTCTGAATCTCTCCAAATCAATTTTGAGAGATTAAAGGGTTTTCTGATTTGATTCAGAGTTGGAGCTTTAGTAACTGAATTGGGCCAAATATCTGCCTAATCAAATGAGGGACCAAAGCTTCTCACAGCCATATTAGATTAAATGTGCCACTCATTGCCAGAGAGAATGGCAGGAAGTGATACAAGAATATTATGCAGTGATATTATCTCCATGTTACAGAGAAAGGACTGAGGCAAAAATAGTAACAAGCTCTAATCCAACAGAGACTTGATCACTTGCTTAACTTCATGCCCTGAAGACAGTATAGCCACTATGGACAAAGTTACATGTATGTGTACAGAAGTCTTTGCGAAATCAGGACCTAACCCAGGGTCACAAATGAGGCCTATGGCAGAATCAGGAATGGAAGCCCAGAATCCCATCCTTCCTCTCCACCTGAAGTTAGACATGTTCAAAGATATCTTTATCTTTCTGCACTGGTTTAGCCCCAAAGCAATTCATTTTTTCCTGAAACATGGTCATGATCTATCAATATTCTTCCCCGTATTTTGTGTTGTGGCATCTTCTCAATAGATTTTCCATATTTGTTTTCTTTAGCAAGTGGTATGCAACATGATGACAACAGTTTCTGTGTTCATTGTTCTGGTGTCTGATCCCCAAAGTTTCTGATGGTTGGGAACATGCTCAGTCTAGTCCAAGATAGCAGCTGTAAGAGACTGCAGCTCTCTCAGTGCAGCTGGAAGCTTCATAAGCTTTAGCTGTCAGAAATCTATGGATTGTGTGAGCGTGTGCAAGTGGAAATTTTTTAGTCTTATACATTGGTCAAATTTGGACAGATTTCCATCAGAATGCAACAGGCATAGCTTTGATTTTTGGGGGATTACCTCTTCATATTTCAAGCCTTTGCTTCAATGCATGGAGATACAAGAGCTCCTTCATAAAACAGACACAAAATCTTTTTTTAAACAGGAAGAAAAATGCCCTTTTCAGAAATGGCTGAATCATTTTTGTTAAGTTTTCAGAACAATTCAAGCTACAGCAGATATTTGGCATGAAAAATTTGAGCATAAACAGTAAGGCCATGTGAAGCTTTGGTCACTGATTTGATTCAGCAGAGATTTGGCTTGATTTGGTGGCTGAATCTCCGAATCCAAATTGAATAGGGAGACCCTTTAATGTTTCCGAATCAAATCAGAACCCTCTGAATTGATTCAGGAAAATTCATTGATTCGAACATAGACACAACTTTAAATGTTTTTTCTACAGACCTCAAGGTACCAGGTGGCTTGTAAATACTGAGATGATAGGGAGCTTCCCATGGGAGCATGGAGGGAGAGGGAGGCTGGTCCCCAGTGTACTCAGCAGTGGACCTGGAAGTAGACCACAGAAACACTTCTGGTCTACTTCCAGGTCCACTGGGGAGCATGCGGGAGGTCCCCCACCCCCAGCTCCAACTAATGCCTCCTGGGTCTGGGGGGGCATCTGGGGTCCCTCTGTGGCTGATCACTAAGCCACGGAGGTGTGGGGAGGGGGGCAGGCCTCCATGCACTCAGAGGCAGACCTGGAAGTGGACCATAAGTACTTCCAGTTTACTTCTGGGTTCACCACCAAACATGCGGGGGGGGCCCTTGCGCTGCTGTGGGACACTCCATCTGCCCCAGCATTGCAGCATTCATGAGCTGTGCCTGGTACCTCGGGGTATGTAGAAAAACCATTTAAAGCTGTGTCTATGGCTGAATTGGTGATTCTCTGAATCAGCATCGAATCTTCAGATTTGGATTCAGCCGAATCGAATCAGTACTGTGATCCAAATCAATGAATGAAATCACTGTCCCTGATTTGGGCTGAATCCAAATCAAATACGGCCCCTTTTAGCACACCCCTAATAAACAGTCAAAATTCTTGGCAAAGTTATTGACAAATGAATATAACGGACAAAGAATGTTAAACCTGTCTTAACTTAATAGGCATTGTTACCAGCTCTACCAATGATAACAAAAGATGCAAAACAACACATTTTATTTTCTGAATACAACACACAATGTCCTAGCTTGGACCTTTTATGAGATTTGTTTTTTGCTGGCCAAAAAAACCTCTTGTTAGTAGGGGGTTTTTGCCCCACATGTAAAACTGATCATTAACTAATGGTTATCTAAAGTTATCATGTGGTTTTTTTTCTATATCCACTATATAACTGATATTGTAAAGAATCACAGTGCATAGGCTACCATTTCAGGAAAATCAAGGATTAGCTACCTTGGATATTTAAAAGAAAATATCTGTTGGTTATAGTCCCTACAATTGGCTCTTACTTCAGTGGACATCTGGTATTGTAATTTTTTTAGTTTTATTTGATCTGAACAACGTATTGATTTTGTTATGGCCCAATGTGATGAAATGTGATGTGAGGTTACATTTGGCTAATTCACAGTACCCTTGAGCCAATATCAATTTTGTCCATAACTGCTTTACAAGGGTGGAGGTCATTTCGAGGACTTTCCCTATTAAATTGCCACAAGTTATTGACTTTTTGTAACACTCTTATAAACGAATCATAACTCCTTCCAAACAATGAACTCTTAAGTCTCTTCACAGGCAAAATGTCCCTTGAAGTTAGTGTGATTTTTGCTGCAGTAAGGACTCAGATAAAACCAATTAAGGATGCCAACATCCAGCCCATGTAGGCTGAAGTGTAAAGTTTGCCATAAGGCTACACTTCTTGTGCAGTCCTAGGGGAGGATTTGGTATATATACCATTTGCTACCTGGCTACACCCATTTGGGTCTCATACCATCAGCTTGTTTTGCCACACAACTGAAAACTAACTCACAGTTGTACTGAATTTCAGCTATCTCATTTTGGTGCCATGACTAGGCTGGATGTCATGTTTCAAGAGCTATAATTGTTGATTCTATTGTTTCATCTAATTTGTCTATCTGTGCTGCCACGTTTTGTAACTTTAATTCCTGATAGCCTCTGATCCCACTGCTTTTTATGGAGGGTTAGGACCATAGTCCTTCTTTCTTGCAAACTCTTTCCCATTCCTCATTAGAGATACTTAAATGGACAGTAGCTGTGAGCAGACCTTGAATTTTGAGAAGAGAAAAGGATTCAGCTCTGGCTAGTTCCCTCTCTATGAGGAAACACAAGGACTCCTTGACTTTTGCCTGCTCCAAGCAGAGAAATATTCAACCTGTGCAAAAGTGGCTTTTTTTCTGGTCTACAGCACTGTGAGCTCATTTGCTGCTCCCATGAATGTCAATGGAAGCACTTCAGTCCAATACTAGAAATCAGAAATATGTTTACATATTATGTTGGGGGAATGTGACTATCAGTGTCTATGTTAATATGAGTTTGAACTCACTCAACCCACAACTTAAATAGAGAGAGAACAATTACCATTTTTTATTTAGTCTATTTGGGCTGCCACATGTATTGTCTCTGCGGTATAAGAGCTCCCAAATCCTGCTGTTTTTATGTGCTTTTCCCACACATCATATTACAGACCATCCTTAATGGTGCAGAAAGTTGTTACCTTGGCAGTTATTCATTTTGTTCCAGACAGCCCAGTGAATATAGCATTTCACCTTTGGCTCTGAGTACTTACTCAAAGCAAGTCAAAGCCTCTTCTACCTCAGTCCTCAATAGTGCAAAAAACTTATTCTTTTTGCACTCAGGGGTCTGTATAAGTTAATATGTGTAATATACAACCAAATGCAAAACAGTTATTTAACTCTGGCAACATCTCCTTCACCTCTCCTCCCCTCAGAAATATCTTTTCCTCTTCTTTGGAAATGACAGGTGTTCCTTTGTACTAGAAAAATAAGCTAGAAACTGAGTTAAATAACTAACCAGCCATATTCTGCACACTGAAAGATCAGGGCCTCTGACCCACGATCATTTATCAAAGTAAAATAATCTAGGCTTATTTCTCATCTTTTAGTAGCAGTGGAAAGCTTCTTGGTTACACAGTGGGGGGGAAAAAGAGAGCCTCAAGGTATGAGGACGTGGTCTAAGAGGGCAGAGAATGCATTCTTTGTGGAAAAGCAAAATAGCGATATAAAAGCAAGGCCTATAGATTTTCTTAAAACCAAGGCCCATCTGAGCATGAGGTACTCATGGGAAGTCTAAATTTCTGTCACTCATGTAGAGGGGTGAACAAAGAGTATAGTAAGAAAAACAGGTAAGAGCCCAGCATGAGTATATAAATTATCATAGTCTACCTCTTTTTTTTCCGCCTATATCTTTTCCCCTGTTAGTGCCAATTTAGTTATCAGTCTGTTCAAGAAGAGTCTAATGTAAGGGTAGCTAATATATTGCTACTGTGCTCATCACCTGTGAATTTGGTCCTGTAGATTAATAAAACCTCAGCAGATACTCAAATATGGTCCAGGATGTTGCTGTGAATACTGGTGGAGACAACTGGAATACATTTGGCATTTTAGATTTTTTCCCCCAAAGTTTTGAAATTGAAACAATACCCCGCCATACACACCTTCCCCCAAAACATTCAATTAGCTGCTTAAGTGGGAGTGGGGGATAAGTAAAATGAACACAGAGTCATTTTCCTTTATTTTGAGCATTTGTTTCTGAATTTCAAAACTTTCAAAGAATCATTGCCAGCTTTATTCAGCAGATACTACACATGTCATTTAAGCATCCTCTCAGAGGAAAAGAATGGCTAGGGATTAGCATGGCTGTGAACTAAGAAGTCCAAGGTTCAAGTCTGCTCTCATAAGTCACTTCCCTTTTCTGGGATACCTGTACCTCCTGGAGGGAGCACTTGAGTTCCTAAAAAAGGACCCAACTTGCTTGTGCCTGGTTAGATGACTGAGGGCTGCCCAAACCAGCTATACTTCTAAACTTATGGACTTGGATATGCATGAAGTTTGTTTCTCAGCAGCATTTCCATGCCCTTTATGGAGGCAGCATAGGCATACCCTTTGTTTCCCTGTTCTCTATCTGGCAAACAGGTAAGCAGCTGTGTAGTCTGAAGTCAGGTAGAAGGCCAGGCAGTGTGGCACAGTGCCCAGCCATCTTTCTGTAAACTGGGGAAACAGCAGTTTCCCTACATCATGGGGCTATTGTAAGAGTAAATACACTAAAACGTGTGCGGTGTTCAGATAATTTTATAATTGCAGCTATATGTAGGGGTGCACCCGGGGAAGATGCAGGGGTGTGCTTGCACCCACCTCCAGCTGTACAGTGCACGTATAGTGAGCTTAGAAGTAGACCTGGCAGCATGGCTCTAGAACCCAGGGGGTGAACGTCACCACCAGCTGCTACCCATTTCTCCCCATCTTGCTGGTCACTGAATTTACACGAGAAGCAATGGTCCACCCCCACCCCCACCCTCCAGGTTCTGGAGGTAATCTAAAGCAGTGACTCTACTTGGAGTTTCACCAATAGCTGGTGGGTTTGGACTGCTCACTGAGCATCTCTTGCACAGCTGAGGAGGGTGTTGCCACAGCCCCTGGCCCTGCTCCTGGATCAGCCCATGGCTGCAAGTCCATCACCTAAACTCGCTAGCTTAAATGACTAATTTATAGTAAAGAGCCAAAATTCTGAGGTCTTCATTTGTCTTTACCCAGGAAAGCTCTCAATAAAGCCGGTTGGAATTTTGCCCAATTCAAAGGTATCAGAAGTTTGTCCTGAGGGTTTTTATTCTTAGTGGTTTGAATCTAATTCCTTGCTGGAAGATTCAGGGATACAAAAAGAAGGAATTTGGTTATGTTGACTGAAAACTTGCTGAAAAGTTGTCCAAAACAGAAGCGTCTCAAGCTGTAATAAAAAGAAGCCAAGATGTTTCTAATTTAGAAACAAACCCAGTCATTAGAGAGAGAACAACCCCCCCCCCCCCCAAACTGTGGAATTCATTTCTCTGATGGCTTTGTTTCTTGCTTCTCTGCTTCCACCTACTGCAATTAATTCAGGTCAGATGGTTCATATCAAACTTTATGCTCTTTATCCCCTGGAGTGTTAAGAAGTGTTAAGGCTGGGGGAAAAAAAGATGTTCAAATCCTAAGATGCTTTTCCATAGTTATTATGTCCCTCTCTGGAAAGCACAGAAGGCTTCATCACCAGCTTGACTGATTCAATGATTACTTAAAACTGGAAACCTGGAACATCTCAGGGTGCATCTCAACAGCCTGTTCAAAGCCATCACACTGTTTAGTATGAAAATGCCAGTTTTATGGGACTTCCCCATGGGAAAACTAATTCTGGGAAGACATTTTGAAACCTGTAGGGATTTTCAGAGACCAAGATAATCTCTTAATAATTTTTCATGTCATGTTCCAGCATCTAGAATGGGTGGGTAGCAAGATGCCTCTAATCAATAACATCTTTAAGTGTATTTACAGTTAATCCCTGTCCTTGATATTTCAAGTGTGATCATGTAACAATAAGGTTTCATATGGAACGGTTGTTCATGTGTAATCAAATTTCAGGTCTTGATGCAGGAAAAGAATTAACAAGCTTTGATCCCTTGTTCAGCCCTCCCATACTTCAGGTATTGGGTCCTCAATAATCACTTCCAGACGTGGTTGGGCCATTGTACTAAGAGGCTGAAATCTTTCTATAAGGCCAAGGTGGCCCTTGGGTTTTTCTGCTGTATCTGCAGAGGGCAAGCACAAGGCCCACATATCACTACCTTCCTACATAAGAGAGCTTAGCCCTGTGGTACCCTTGTAGAGAAGGATGTATACATCATGAATCTCTCTCATTAGAAACCCTGGATCTTTTCAGAAGTTTCCACTAGGTAAGCACTTTCCTTCCAGTACCAAATGTTTCCCTACTAAGAAGAATCGCAGTCTCATTTCGTCTCTTCTTTATGACAGGATTCACTTCCCCTTTTGTTCTTCTGTAAACACTATATTAATCCTTTTTGTGTTTAAAGAGGCTATTCAGTAGTGGGTAAAATTCAACCTTATGCATAGGTTTGGGCATACTTATCTCCTGGTTAAATGAGACCAATGAGTGCTGGTCCCATGAACTGGTGCAGATTTCACACCCTAATATCATTTTGGTTAAGCTTCATGCTTATTTCTGAGGCAAATAATTTAGTCTTCCAGTCAATTTCTGCCTGGTCTACCATAAGGTGGAGTGGGAAAACGTCTGGAGATTTATTAAGTGCTATTATTTCCCCCCCTTTTCCTTGCTTATTTTTCTCTCATCGTTAATGATTTTAATTAACACCAGAATTTCTCAACAGCACGTCATCTCCCTCATTTTCATTATAGGTGTTAATTGCAGGCTCGAGCAAAAGGTGAGGAAGAAATTGAGGTAAACATCAAATGCAGCATAACACTGCTGGGTATTCAAAAGAACAATTAGTTGCACAGTTGTTTTAGCAGGGTTTCTCCCCCGCCCCCGTCCAAATAAAGTTTTATGACTTTTTGACACTTGGGAATGTATGAAGTCTTTTGCAACAGATCAAACTATTTTGCAGAGATGGGTTTGTGCTTTTAGTGCCAGATAATCAGAGAGCTCTCAGCCAGCTCTTGCAAGTGTCACAACCTAAAATTTGGTGCATGTTTTCCCTCTGGCTGTTGAGTTCTTTGAAAAAGCCAACTCTAAGCATCACTGCCTGGGTATTAATATGTTGGGTGTTTTTGAAAGCCTGTTCTTAAATAGTGAGTACAGGACATGCTTGCCCAGCACACTCCATCAACTATACACCAGGGTCAAAATAGACTGAAAAGTGTACCAATACATGATTAAGTCAAAGAAATAAAATCCCAGAGCTTGATTTCCTAAACAGCAATGCTTACATTCATGGAATGATTACAAGCTTTGGCTGGCGACTCCGCAAAATAATAGGCCACTCTGTATAACAAATGTCATGATGCTCAATGCACGCAGTGAACCTTCACCTTGCATTTAAATTTTGTCGCGCTAACAATACCACACACGAAACCTTCAGCGATGTCATTTGGGTCTAGATCGTGGCTAGCAGATTCTGGTGGTGTTGCTCCTCCTCACACTATTAGTTGTCTCTGAATCATAGAAGCAGGTTAAAATATTAAATGAAAGAATTTCAAAGGTTAAAGTAACACATGGGAAGAATCTAGTGCATGGATTTGCATTCAGAGTCCATTCCAGCATTTGGCAGGTTGTGGGCAAGAAGGGTAGGTTTGCAGCATGGCAGCAAGGGGAATCGTTCTTACCACTGGAGAATAAATATGTTCACCTGCTGCTACTTTGCATGCATCAGCCATGAAAATGGGGCAGAAAGAATGACCTGGGAACGCTCCAACCCACTGCCTGTGAGCACAAAACAAATGCAGGTCCTGAACACTGTGCAAGAGCTGACCCTGTAGTGTCCTCACAACCTCATTTTCATGAGTGAGAGCAGGTGGTCAGGGCTTGTTTCCTCGGTAAGGAGACTAGGATCAATGGCTTCAAGCTTCAGCAAAGGAAATTTAGTTTGGAAATGTAGTTTGGAAATTAGGAGAAACTTTGTTCCTATGAGGGTCATCAAACATTAGAACAGGCTACCTAGAGAAGCTGAGATAATCTTCATACTTAGCAAGTACAAAATTTGACAGGATACCTAAAGTAGTTACGGCAGGGAAAAGCTGTAACAACTCAGCCCTGGGCAACAGATGTGGCTCTGCTTGACAGGAACATGTAGTACACCCCCCTCACAGTAAATCCAACCTCTAGTATCCCTCTGAGCTTTAGGAGACACTGAGTCTGCTTCCCCTACAATGCCCCAGGGGCTCCATCCTGGGGTTGTGCATCTCTGTCTCACATTCAAGGCTTAGGCTATGCCTGAGTCGCATGAGAGAGCTTTGCAGTTGCTGAAGATACACCACAACCTAAAAAGGACTGATAAGACATAAGCCCAATAACCATGCTATACCAGGGGTGACCAAGATACAGACCCTGGAGCCGTGTCATCTAACCTATGGTGCTCCCCATGGATGCAGAAATTTGGTGGTGTGGCATGTGGTGGCAATCAAGACGCAGCAATTAGTACTGCCACTGTTCATCCTGCCACCAATTTTTCAAACCCATGGGGAGCCCTGTGAGCTGGTTCTGAAGGACAAAGCTGGGTCATCTGGCCTTCAGGGATGCCTGCAGGGCTGGAAATCTGGTAGTGGGAGGGACAGTGGCTGCTGTGGCTTTGGGACCCACAGCAATTAGCAATACCACCACCAAATTCCATCCTCATAGGGCCAGAAGCATCGGGCTTCACTGTGCTAGACAAACCATGTTGTATTGAAGATAATCTTATTAGATGACCAAGATCTTCTCTCCCCTCCTCCAATTCCTGCTTTGATAGGGTACGACTCCTGTCAAGTCACCCCTAGGATGCCTGGAGGGGAAGGATGAGGGGTAGGAGGCAGTCAGGGCATAAATCTCCCATGTGAATTTCCCATCTCAAACAAGAGGTCAGGTGGACGATTCCAGGTCTGTCCTTTGAGATTGCCACAGACGTTAGGTAGAGAAAAGACCTGGTGGGTCGTAACCTGTTCCCCTTGCCGGTGTAGGACCGATACATTCATAAGCATTCTCTCTACTTCAATTCACAAAAAAATGGACAATGCTATTGCTTATATGAGTGCTACTACCACCTTAGATGGCATCACCTTCATTCCTGATGTATGCCTCACAGATACAGAGTTGATTATCACTGTCTAGTTCTCTTTGTATCCTAACACCTGTTTAAATCTTTCACTACTGCCTGATTTGTCTTTATTATCCTTCTATGAAAGTCTTCCAGCTTGATTTTGTCTACCTGTACCTCAAACTGTGGTACAACTCCACCACTATCATATAGGATAGCCCCAATCCTGGAAAGTCTTAAATCCCTTTCAGGTGATGCTGAATGGCCTTGGCTTTTAAAAGGAGACAAATCTGTTTCTCAAGCCATTGATTCTGCTTAAGAAGTCATAAAAGAATTCTTAGTGACTGAAATGATGCAGGATTCGGCTCCTCAATCTTGTCACAATGCCTTGGCATCTAAAACTGCAAACAGCTTTGCAGTGTGAAGTCACACCTAAATTTGCTAATTCCTGTTAACAAAGGGTTTTATGCTTGCTGGGCTTTCATTCATGTAACTATCTACCCCCTCCAAAATGGAAATTCGACATTTCCCAAGTGAACCTCATTCTTTTAGGCTAGAAATAAAATGTTGCCAAATGCAGCGGATCAGCTGTGTCACAATATGTTGCAATACAGATGATCTGCTTCACTGGGCAAAGCATATGGCACCCCTTGTCTTACCCTTGATGGTACAGGGCAAGGGGTGATGTGGTCTCTTTCCAAGTTCCCCGCTGCCCCAGCCATGCAGCCCAGGTTGGGGGTAGCAGGGATTATGCTTGCCCCCTGCCCAAGCAGCTCCATGGCGCTGGCTCAGCAGGGAAGTACTTTTCTCCGCTGCTTGACCCATGATTTGGGTCTGGGGCAACCGAGGAAGTGTCACAGGTAATAGACAGCTGCCACAATAAAGTGGCAGAGTCTATTGCCATCTGATTTTCTCGTCATGCGGGGCAACCAAAAGGTATGGACAGCGATGTGCTTGATATTTGTGCTGCCTAAAAAAAAATTTTAGTAGGCACAAATGAGGCTTCAGACAAAGTCTATTTCCAAACTTAATGGTATCTTTTTTACTGATTCCTTCAGGAACCGTATCTCATCACCATATTCTTTGTCCTCTCAGGTGTTTACAACACCTCCTGGCTTGCATCATCCACTAATTTAATTAATGGGTTTTTTATCACCTTTTTGGTATCATTAATGAAGATCCAAAACCAGACTATTAGTAAGCCCCTATGAGATACAGCAGAATTCTTCATCCTAAATGAATAAAATGCCCTTCAGAATAATCTGATGTGCAGTCCATCAGCAAGGGTTCACTTGGCTTAACAGTATTATTGCACAAGGCTTTTTTTAATTTACTCTCTCAAAGAGAAGAATTCTGAGGAACTCCATTAAATGCCTCCCTAGTATTTAATTCTTCCTAGGTCATTTCTTATCCACTTATTATTGGATCTTCTCTTCATAGTGTTTGGGTCCCTTAATTCATTGACTGTACCCCTTTTCCTTATTTTTTCTAAATAAAGAAACTTCTAGCCATTTTTCCCCTGTAAGATTCTTTTTACTCCTCACATACATACACAAGCTTTTTATCCTTTTTCTGTGAGATGCAATACATTGTTCTTTTCAGCTTTTTCTAGATTTCTATTTGCTTTTTCTTCCTCTATCCCCCCTCTCACCTCCTCTTAATCCACTAGATCTTGCATTATGCTTTCAACTCCTGGAGTAGTCCCTTGTGAAATGGCACTTTCCTCCCTCCTGTATTTTCTCTCCTTCCAAAATGAAGGGATATCTGCTTTGCTTTAATTACTGCCTTGCTTTGTGTTCTCTAGCCTGCTTCAAAAATCTTTAATTTTCACAGCATCCTCCCTCTGGACCTGGACTTCTCGTTTCTATAATTCCCCCAAATTTGATATTAAAATATTGTGCAGTGAGAATTACAAGCCTATCAGCTGAATTTCTTTCACGTTCAGTTAGTAGCAAGACTTTCCTCAGCATCTTTGCATCTTTTGTCATGACTTCCTGCTTTTGTTAAAAATAACTGCAGGGAGGTCAGGGAGCAAATTACCTGTTCATGCATCAAACCTACAAATTCCTCCCTCAATGCATCCACATTTTCCCAGGGCCAAATCCTAGTATCCGATTTCTCAGAGGAGTCCCAATGAGGTCACTGTCACTACTTGAATGAAGTATGATTTTGACTTCAGGGAATTCCTGTCGCAACTCTGCAAAGGACAGACATTTCTGAGTAAAGCAATGCAGACATCTCAGTCCTTATAGCAAAAATAAGGGCCAAATCCTCAACCAGTGTGAATTCACTTAAAGCTAGTGACTCTGATGGCACCATTTACACCAAGTCAGTAGAGCTATCTCAGTTTACCCAAGCTGAGAATCAAAACTTCCTTAGACTCAGAAGTTTCTTTGATTTGCCTTTCTGTGGAAATTCTGAGTCACTTAAAAACAACCTTGGCAATTCAAGACACACAATGCAGAGTTTAATTTAGAAGCAAAGCTTCAGCACAGGAAAACCAAATGGTACAGATGACAAAATTATAACACCTTGCTTGATTCTGGCAAGCAGAACGAAGATCGAACACTTGCTCACACGGTTTATATGCAATAGTGTGAAAACAAGTACTTTGGGAAAATATTGGGTTTTTTTTTTTAATTCAAGTTGGATTCTTTTTTCATCTGTCAGCTTTGTATGTTCTTTGCTATACATGGGTGTTTGTGAGTGTGCTTATAGTTAATGTAATTTTATTTTTCAAACAAGTGTCACAGGAAAAACAATAGCAAATGATGGATGATGTCCACACAGTTCGGTTTCCTAAATATAGGCTTGTAAAACTGCAGAAGAGAGAAAGAGAGAAAGCAAGGAGCTGGTAGAAACAGGTTTTCTGTTGGGTGCTTTTTCAGAATACCTCACAAAATGGGTCTATGGCTAGAAGCTGTCGGGGTTACTGCAATACAAATAAATAATATATAATATACTACCTAAGCCAGCTTGTAGGATTTTGCAAGAGATCCATCAGCTGTCATGTTAGCATGCAAATACTTTTGTCACTGCCTGACAAGAGCATTTAAAAGAGAAAGGAAGTCAGTTTTCTCCCCTACGTATGTCAATAGATCCCATTAATAGTAATAGGAGCTTGTGCAAGGCAAGGGCTTGTCAAGGGGAAGCTGGACTATGCACTTGCAAGCTGTGAAGTGCTGCTTTATAAAGTCAGCACTGAGAGACAAGAGCCAGAAAGTTTACATGAAGTAAAGGTCCTAAAGAAAAATGATGGGGTTTGCCTGAACTTGTAAAGGCTTTAAGGAAAGTGCATACTATAGCTGGTATCTCTCAAAGACCCCATGTAAACAGATCTCATGGCGGAGTCTCAGAAGGTAATGGCAGAAGAAGAAATGGTGGGAAAAAGCCATACAAACCCAAGAGAAATTTCCAACAAAAATGGTGTGCAAAAATTTTCACAGAAAATTTTGAGCTGAAAAATTACAAAAGGTCAATGAAAATTTGCTCCATTTTTACTTGGTTTTGTCACCAAAAACAAAACAAAAAAAACCCATCATGAAATATTAGGACTTAAATGAAAAAAAATCTAAATATTTGAGCCCATTTCAACTAGCTCCTGAGATAACAAAAGAAAGAGACAATTAAATACTCCTTAACCTCCCATTTATGCACCTTCCCTTTCTCTTCCAGACCAAAATATATTTAAGGGTGGTAAATAGAGTCAATGTTATATCAATGTTATATCAGGTGTTCCAGCTGTCCCAGAGTTCCCCTTGCCAATTTTTTAAATGTAATTATTATATTTCCAAGTGTTTAAGAACATTCCAATTTCTGTATGGGAAGAACTATAGTTGATCGTCAAACTAATACAAACACGCTTCAGCATGAAAAAGGAGCACTTAGTTTCACTTAGTTTGTGTGGGTCTGGGGCAGTTTTACTTAAAAGCACTCAGTTTCACTAAGTTTGTGTCCAAGGTGCATGCAAAAATAACTCCTTCGATACTCTCCCAGTTTCCATAGTGTCAAGACAGTGTAGATCTAACTGAACATACTTGACAGCTGATAACCACAAATGTATATTACAATCTGGCATGTTTTTATTTTCCAAAACATTTCTCTCTCACACACACTGTGTGATGCCACATGGCCTGTGCCTTTACATAGGTGTCATTTTGCCGCTTTCCCCCATGACACGGTTCTTCTGACTAATGCAGGGGTTGGCAACCTATCACTCATGGGCAAGATCTAGCCCATGAAGTGATATCATCCAATGCACAAAGGCAGGATGTTGGTAGCAATTCAGTGACTGGCTGAATGTGCATTGGGACTCTGTTAGCAATTTGGCAGCTGGGGGAAATCAGCAGCAATGGTGAGGGGGAGTGGCTGCTGGATTGGAAGTGGCACCTTTGGAGCAATTTATGTTAAACTGGCATGCTGATCCTGAAGGGTTGCCAACCCCTGGACTAATCTATTTTAGGCATTTATATGACCTCCCTTATTGTTCAAGTTAGGCATCTTGTAATCTTTAATATATTTATCCTGCTATTTCTCACTCCCATTTTACAGACTGAGGGACAGACACCGACAGCCAGTTCCAAAAGGTGCCTAAACACCTTTGTGGATTTGGCCAAAAAGGGACTTAGCCATTGAAAAAGCTTGGGAAAATTCCATGAGTTCTCTTCCTGCCTGTTGAGGTATCCATATATTATTGATATGGCTCTAAATGACTTGCTTATGATCATCATAAGTGAAAGCCTTAGATCCAGCTCTTCTGAGTGCTAAGCTAATGCGCTAACCCTTACACTATCTCTCCTCTCCTGTCTAAAACTACTACTTTTCCTTCCCGGCAGCTATCAGGTCGCTACAGTTTCCATTATATGATCCACAACTGGGTCATAGAATCATAGAAGTAGGGTCGGAAGGGACCTTGTAGATCTTCAGGTCCAACCCCCTGCCTGGGCAGGAAGAAAACTGGGCTCAAATGACCCCAGCCAGGTAGGCATTAAGCCGCTTCTTAAAGACCCCCAGGATAGGAGCTAGCACCACTTCCCTTGGAAGTTGGTTCCAGATCCTAGCCACCCTGACTGTGAAGTAGTTCTTACGGATGTCTAATCTAAACTTACTCTCCAACAACTTG
>JAGPOW010003648.1:99518381-99562051 GCA_030014935.1 Caiman crocodilus
TGGCCACAAGCTAGCAGAGAGCAGATTTAGACTGGACATTAGGAAGAACTTCTTCACAGTTAGAGTGGCCAAGGTCTGGAATGGGCTCCCAAGGGAGATAGTGCTCTCCCCTACCCTGGGGGTCTTCAAGAGGAGGTTAGATATATATCTAGCTGGGGTCATCTGAACCCAGCACTCTTTCCTGCCTGTGCAGGGGGTCAGACTCGATGATCTATTGAGGTCCCTTCTGACCCAAGCATCTATGAATCTATGAATGTGATTTAACCAAGTGCTTAAGCATTCATAAACTAGAATTTAGGTTGACAATTTTATGCTGTACTAATAAAGCACCAATAGTGGTTCATCCTTTTAATGAAGTAACTGTCAACAACACTGTTAATGAAGTTACTGCATTCTACACTAGTTCAAACAGTTTAATTTTAACTTAATAATACATTTTTATGTCAAGGTGCAAGGAATGATTTTCCTTGTCACACACATCTCAAAATCTAAAGAAGCCTTGACAAAGAGTAAGTCTCAAGTTTCTGATATAAATATATAGTAAATTGAATAGTGTCAAATATAGTGTCATTTTTACGTTCAAGAAAAATTAAATCCAGCTTCTCAGGGGATTCTTCTCTTGTGTCATAACACAGTCAGCCTCGTAATGGATTTCCCATTTTTCTTTCTATCCTGAGTAATGACAAAATTGCTACACAGGGAAGGAGAATTTCAAATATGTCACAAAATACTAACATAAAATGACAGGTGTCTTTGAATAGCTGGACTCAAATTCTAATATTGAGAGCTATCATTAATAAATTATTCAAGATACTGTGCAGGATTTTAGAAATTAACTTAGAGTCCAGGAGGACTTCAGACATAGTATAAGGGAAAAATGGAACTTTTAGGGATAAATCTTTTACTCTCCCAATGGAGCAGTGGTCATTTAAACCAGCTAAACATGGCATCTTAAATAAAGTAGGGTTAGCAAACTGGTCAATTTACTACATATTTTTGACCAGTTAAAGATTATAGCAATTTTGTTTTTAAAACTACAATTTCATAGTTTTTTTTAATAGATATATATTTTTAATTGCTTTTTGACACATTTCTTAAGGGAAAAAATGTGTTTTCCTGTGTATTATTTAGATCTATTGCCAATTTTTAAATAATATTTTACTGATATTTGACTGGTTAATTGACTAAACTTTATTTGACTAGTCAAATATACAACCCTACAATAAAGAGGTATTTTCTAGTAACTTCAAGCCAAATAATAGTACAGAACAGACTGCATGTATTCTTTTCCAGTGGGGAGAATCTTGTTACTCTCTAGTATAAGCCTTTATGCATCAAAGGACAAAAAGTTACTTTATGCAACGCTCTTTTTATCAAGAAACCATTCATTTCTATAAAGTGCACCCATAAAATTCTAATATTAATCTGAAGTAGTCTGGAAGATTGGATCTATTTTAGATCTTACAAATTACTTCACAGAGGGTAAATGATAGGGCTGTGCAAGGCTTCAGACAGAGCTTCAGATCCTGAAAAGCTTCGGATGCTTTGGGATTGGAAGCAGCATGTCCGGGTGAAGTACTGGCCTCGTTTGGCTTCCAGACGCAGTTTGGAGCTTTGGAAGAACTTCAGAGCCTCCTTGGAGATCCGGCCATAGGGTATATAATGGGGAAATGATAAAATATCTATAACCTTGTTGCTTTATGTCTGATTTGGATGAATTTTTTTTGAGGGGGGAGGGTAAACTCTACAGAGAGGAGGAAGGCTGCCAAGTTTCAAGATCGGTTCAGGAGCTTGCCGGGGAATGGCACCCTAAATTCTTGAAAGCAAAAAACTCCTGTCATGTCTGCATGTTACAACACAGAGGAGTCAAAACTGCAGGGGTGGCAGCTCTTACTGAGGCCGCAAAGCCTGCCAAGTTTCAAGAAGATTGGCACAGGGTTTTGGGGGGAGAACTGCTCCTCAAGCTGCGGACAAGCAAACTCGTGCCACGGGTGCTTGCAGGACTGACTGTGTTCGTCTTGGGCGGGGAGGGGAGACACTGCTGCAGGCCTGGCTGCTAAGCTGCTGTGTTCCCAGTTACCAATCTATTAATCATGATTTACTCAGGGACCAGCTCAATACAGAGGACCTAGCTACTACATAACGACTTAACGAGCAGCAATTAGCACCTACAAA
Source organism: Caiman crocodilus (assembly GCA_030014935.1). NCBI lineage: Eukaryota > Metazoa > Chordata > Crocodylia > Alligatoridae > Caiman > Caiman crocodilus. The sequence continues at coordinate 99,520,557 of JAGPOW010003648.1, forward strand.
ACCAGGCTTAGCAGAGGAAAGACTCCATACCGACTTTCAACTGTCCCAAGACAGACAAGGTCTTGGCACAAGTTTTGCCTGTCAGCAGCTAGGGGTGCAGGGCCCCAGAACCCCCTGCACCCATCTCCTCCACAGCTGGCAGGTGTCACAGCAGGGGCCACCATCCCTGCAGCTGTCACCTGCTGCACCTTAACACACGCAGCGTCACCCGTGGCATGAGTTTTGTTTGTCCACAGCTTGAGCGGCAGTTCCCCCCAAGCCCCTGTACTGATTTTCTTGAAACTTGGCAGGCTTTGTGGCCTCAGGAAGAGCTACCAGCCCTGCAGTTTTGACCCCCCTGTGGTGTAACACACAGCCCTGACATGAGTTTGGCTTTCAAGAATTTGGGGTACAATTTCCCCCAAACAACTGTACCAATCTTCTTGAAACTTGGCAGGTTTCATGCTCTCAGCAGAGGCTACCATCCTTGTAGGTTTTATCCAAATCAGAAAACAAGCAACAAAGTTATAGATATTTCATTGATTCCCACATTATACCCTATGGCCAGATCTCCAAGGCGGCTCCGAAGGTTTGGCTGGACGGAGGTGGAAACCCTGTCCGGAGCTCCACGTCAGATCATGGCCATCCAAAGCGGTTAGATCCAAAGCTGGATTGGATTGCTGCCGACTCGCACAGGCCTAGTAAATGATTGTCAGTGTACAGGCTCTGGAAAAGATAACCATATACCAATAGTAATAGCGCTGGGATCAGGAAAACACAGAAGTATAGATACCTTAGGGGAGCTGCATGAAGTTGGCATTTAGATGGCTGGGGGCACAGGCAATAGCATGTTTGCCTTGAACAGCTGTCCCAGGATTATAGATAGCCAAAACCTTAACCTGACTGATGCCAGTGTCGTTGCAACTCTGATTCTTATAGGGGGAACTCTTTGCTTAAGTGGTCAAAGTTACCTTCCAGGTGATACATCACCTGTGTGCTATTTTAAACTGGTGTCATGGCAACTACACAGGTGTTGTGGGTGTGTCCAGGATTCACAGGATGAAAAAAAAGTCCCCCGTCCCCCCCCCCAATTAATAGTGCAATAGAGACCACAGACGAAAAGTTCAGACGTATTTAATTGTTTATAGCCTATTGATTCCAGAGCCATAGGTTCTGCACTGCATATCGTAGTGACAGGTCACCATGAGAACCTGAAAGTGATATAGTACTGTTAATATTGCCTAACTACACTAGGCAAAATCAGATCCTTGTCATTGGTTGTCTCTTTCCCCAGTATATGACTTTTACATTAACCACTTAAAACCATACTTATTTACTGCTGGACCTGGTCATAAGCTTAAGTACAATACAAAGCAACTTGTTCTACTGGTTTACTTTCATATGTAGAAATAATGCTTCCTAACTCTTTATAAGAGATATCAAAACAAAGGAGGTCAGTATCATTAGCTCCATTTAACAGATGGGCAAGTGGAGTTACTTGGAGGTGGAGTGACTTGCCCAACTCAACCCAATCCCACCCCATGGGTTCTCCTCATGATTTGGCCAGGTCACCTGCCCTCTAGGCCACCCTCTTATGCCTTGAAGCAAAGTCCACGGAAGCCAGTAGAAGGAATTTCTGTGTGGACTTAGGCAGTTATGGGGCTAAAAGTTTCAATTGTGCTCCAGAATTTTCACCAGGTGCATCTGATGGAACTAGCCTTCCTTAAGAGCCTTGTCACAAGTTATACTTACTATGTGTTACCTGCATTTAAAATGCTAGTGTTCAAGTATTCAAACAGTAAAGCAAATGCTAAGCACCACCCTAGCATGACAAAGTTTGAACTTTTTCAGTGAAGAATTTCTCCAGATTGCATTACCTGAAATGCTGAGTACTGAATATGGTTGACTACTCCATGGAGGTAACAGTGGGTGCATCTACAAGTGAACATTTACTGCGCAGTAACCAAAAATTACCATGAAGTAAAGGCATGCATCTGCACATGCATGCTCATACTGCGCAGTAAGTATGGCAACTTAAGCTTACTTGGGCATAAATTTGATACCTGCTTAATGCAGGTATCAAGTTTATGCCCAATTAATAACCGGACAGTAACACAAGCGTAGACACCTTACTGCACAGTATTACTGCACATGTGGACTGACTTGGGACTAACTTTAGTCCCATGTTAATCCACCCACAGTGATACTGTGCTTTAAACAGCTGCATGTGTAGACAATAGCTTAAAAACTGCTTACTGCACAGTAAATGCATGTGTAAGTGTGCACACCATCAGTAAAATTCAGTGCAGTGCTGAGACTATGATTGACAATCGCCTATCTCAGCCTTCCCACCACACCACAGACCTCAACTGGTTCTGGTTTGTGTGCACGGGGGGTGGGAAGTGAGGTGGGGAGGGAAACTAGAATGAACAAACAGTTGTTTTTTGGTCCCAGCCTCCATGGGCCTTTGTATATACCACAGAATTGGCCTTTGAAGTGGATGAAATGCCCTTCTACACTGCCTTACTAGTGTTGCTGTTTGCTCAGTGGCATATTTCACTTTAAATGACTTTGTTAACGTAGCAAGATCAAACACCTTTGAGGTATTTTAGTTTTCTACCTAACAAAGTGTAACAGTGCACGGGGCACTGGAAGCAAACATGGCCAGGGCTTAGCAGGCTTCCAGAACCCTGTGCACCATCTCCTCCACCTTCTACCACCACCAGCACACCAAACCGCCCTCCTGCTGCCTTGTCACTCTGTCCCAGGGGCAAGCCAGCTCTTCCTAGGAGTCCCAGGTGGCGGGGATGGTACAGAGGTGCTGGACTTTACCTGCCTTTCCTGCAGCAAGGGTGGGGGGGGAGCTGCCACTGTGTCTCACCCCAGTGTGGAGGTTCCCGGTGCTTTCCTTTGTGGCAGCAACCCCCTGCCCCCCTCACCAGGTGGCACCCACCCACTCTCACCCAGTCCAGGAAGTCCCGGGGGCTGCTGCAGCCACAGAAGGAAGCACCTGGCCCCACGCAGCTCAGGGGCCAGGCAACCTGGATGCAGCCCATGCAGGCAGGCTCAACTGAAGAAGGAAAAAAAAAAGCAGCGAGGAGACTTATTTCTCTCCCCCTGCCCCCTCCGGAGCCTGCCCGCTTGCCTGAGCTGCAAGGGGGCCCAGTGCTTCCTTCTGCAGTTGCAGAGGGGCTGGTGCTTCCTTCTCCAGCTGTGCGACCCCCTGGGACTGCCCAGGCCAAGTGCCGGAAGGTAGGTGCTGCCTGAGGGGGTGCCACCACCATCGTGGATGGAAGCATCAGCCCTCCTGCAGCTGTGGAGGGAAGCCCCAGGCCCCTGTGTACCTCAGCTACCTCTTGGCCCACTGGCGTCTCACCCCGTCCCCCAACCCCTGCCGCTAGAGAGGCAGGTAAGGTATGGGCTTTCACCCTTGTGTACATGCCATGGTTTAGTTTAGTTTAGTTTGATTTAGTTCTCCCTAACTTGAAATCATTGGTGATGCGTAGGGATGCACATAGCTGCGTGTGCATCCCCTGAGTGTGTCGGTGCACCCCCTACAAAAAGGCACCTCTGACAGTGTCAGTGGCGCCTGCAGGTAGTCACCGCCTGCCACCCCCCTCCTTGCTGCTAACACCACTGGCTGGGTCTGCAGGCAACCAGCAATCACCACTGGCTGCTGCCGACGCTGGCAGTGGCATTTACAGGTGGTCACTGACCCCTGGCTGGCGCTCGCCACCAGCCCCCGCTGCCACTGACAGCACGTGCAGGAGCTCCCCACTTACTGCTGCCGCGTTCCCGCCGCTGCACTCCCGCCACCGCCGCCAGCACCACTAAGGGCACGCATCATTCATGATTGAAATGGAGCTCTAAACCAAATTAAACCCCCATGGTGTGTACACCCCTGTGGCACCTCATAGCACTGGAACTGGCTGAAGAGTATGCTGCAAGGGCTGGGGCCAACAAACATTAATTTGTCAGTCGTAGTTCCCTCCCTTCCCCACCTACAAGAGCCAGTTGAAGACTGGTATCTTTACGGGGCTGACAGAAAGCTGTTTGAAGTTCCAGCCCCTGAGCCCCCCAAAACACACCAAAGTTTTTAGTGTCTCCATCTTAGGATGTGTTCTTTTAGGACACTTGCACACATGTGGAAAGCCTGTTCCAATGAGCTGAAAATCCAGCGCGTCAGAGCAGACTAGATTAATAGTCTGCTAGAGCATGTAAAATTGACATGCTCTGGGAGCCTCACGTATCCTGTGTACATCAGCGGTGTGGTGTACCTCCTTGCTGAGAAAATGGTGCTGGTATGCTTTGAACTAAAACACGTTCAATGTGCTTTAGTGCAAAGTGCACCACTGCCATTTTCTCAGTGGAGGCGTGCTGTGCCACCGATACACATGATGCACGGGCACTTTTAATTACAATGGCTTGCTAATTAAAAGCACTTGATGCCGCATTGGAAACATGTAAGAATACCCTTAGGTGGTAGTGAGCTTTACAGTGCAACTGTTTAGAAAATTATGACAACCTAAATAAGATGCACGACATGGCTCTAACTCATACTAATGCTTACTATAATTTAAATATGTAGACAAGGCTGTTATTCTCTAATCCTTTTCACCTTCACTGCATGTTGCCTTTCTCTGGATTCTTCACTTTCCTCCTCCTTCCCCTTTACAGGTATTTGGTTGTTTCATAATGCTTAGGGTCGGAAGGGACCTAAACAGATCATCAGGTCCCCTGTCCCAGGCAGGAATGGGTGCCGTGATCATATCACCCTAGCTGAATATCTGTTCAGCCTCCTCTTCAAGACCCCAAGGTAAGAGGGAGTACCACCTCACTTGGGAGCCCATTCCAGAGCCTGGCAGCCTTAACTGTAACATAATGCCTCCTGATGTCCAGCCTGAACTTTCCCTCTAACAATTTGTGTCCATTATTCCTAGTAATCCCAGGTGGTGCCCAGGGGAACAGAGCCTCCCACAATTCCCACTGGTTCCCCCTGGTGAGTTTGCAAATGGCCACCAGATCCCCTCTTAGCCTTCCCTTGTGGAGGCTGAACAGGTTCAGGCTCTTTAGCCTCTCCTCGTAGGGCCTGCCCTGCTGCCCCCTGATCATGACCCTCTGGACCCTCTCAAGGTTAGCCACATCCCTCTTGAAGTGCTGTGCCCAGAACTAGATGCAGTACCCCAACTGCGGTCTGACCAGTGCCACATAGAGAGGAAGGATCGTCTCCCTGGACCTGCTTGTAATGCTTCTATAGATGCATGACAAGGTGCAGGTAGCCTTACTGACCACTTCCTTGCATTGGCAATTCATGTTCATCCTGGAGTCAACAATGACACCAAGATCCCTTTCAGCCACTGTGTTGTTGAGAAGGGTGTTCCCCAGCCTACGGGTGTGTTGCTGGCTCCTTCTCCCTAGGTGCAATACCTAGCACTTGTCTGCATTGAACTCCATCCTATTCTCATCTGCCCACCTCTGTAATCTGTCTAGATCTAGCTGGATTCTGTCCCTCCCCTCCAGCGTGCTCACCTCGCCCTACAACTTGGTTTCATCAGCAAATTTGGACAGCGTGCATTCCATACCCACATCCAGATTGCAAATAAAGATGTTGAACAGCACAGGCCCCAGGACTGAGCCCTGGAGGACTCCACTGCCCACATCCCTCCAGGTTGAAAATGACCCATCTACCACTACTCTCTGGGTGCAACCATTGAGCCAGTTTGCCACCCATCTGACTGTGTAGGCATCAATGCCACAGTCACCAAGTTTTTTAAAAGAATGTGGTGGGAAACCATGTCAAAGGCCTTCTTAAAGTCCAGGAAGACAACATCCTCCCAACACCCTCATCCAGGGACTTTGAGACCTGGTCATAAAAAGAAACCAGGTTAGTCAGGCAGGACCTGCCCTCAGTGAACCTATGTTAGTTGTCCCTGGGCATTACCTTCCCTGCTGGGCCATTGCAGTTGTTATTTAAGGCGGCTTCCCTAGCCTAAAGTGCACACTTCCATAGGGGACTGCTTTGCTGGCACCTGGTCTCAAGCACAGAGGCTGCTGTAACCTGAATGGAAGCTTCAGGTTAGAAGAAAACTATGGCGTGAGACTGTGGTTGGACTCTGATGCCTCACAGCTGAACTGAAAGCAAGGGCTTGTGTTTTTCTGCTTCAAAAGCCTGGCACCTAGCCTGTTTGTGGAACAAATCCCTAACACTGGGTGGACTACAGGGACTGGTAACTACTTGCCACATAAAAGTTACTCACTTCCTGATCCTAATGATAAGTAGGCCAAGAAAAGATGGAATGGAGTACACTCTCAGCAAGTTTGCAAATGACACCAAGCTGTGAGTAGCACATACACTGGAGGGTAGGCTAAGATTCAAAGAGATCTAGAAAAACTGGGGGATCAGACCAAAGAAAATCTCATGAAGTGTAATAAGGAAAAGTGCAAAGTTCTGCACTTAGGACAGAACAATTTCATGCACTGGTACAAACTATGGAACGACTAGCAAAGCAGTAGCTCTACAGAAGAGGACTTGGGGGTTACAGTGGACAGTAGCTGATTATGAACCAACAGTGGGCCCTTGTGGTGAAGGTGGCTAATGGCATACTGGGTTGCATTAGTAGGAGTATTGCCAGGAGATGGAGGGAAGTGATTATTACCCACTATTCAGCACTGGTGTGCCCACATCTGGAGTACTGCATCCAGTTTGGGGCCATCCACTACAGAAAGGATGTGGACAAATTTCAGCATGTCTAGATGAGGGCAACAAAAATGACTAGGGGGTTAGGGTACATGACTTATGAAGTTAGACTGTTCCCGTGGTGGCAGATAACACAATAAGGAGCAATGGTTCCAAGCTGCAGCAAGAGAAGTTTATGTTAGACATAAGGAAAAACTCTCTCATAAGGAGGGTAGTACAACGCTGGAACAGGCTACTGAGAGAGGTTGTAGAGTCTTCATCTCAAAGGTTTTTAAAACCCTGGTAGACAAAGCCTTTGCTGGGATGATCTAGTTATGGATAGTCCTTCTTTGAGCAGAAGGTTGGAGTAGATGACCTCCTGAGTTTCCTTTCAACCCTCGTTTTTAATGATTCTGAAGACAAAGATGGTGAGACAAAGAGGCCTTGAAGTGTGTCCATTTACTTCTGTTCCCCTAGTACACTGCTCACCATTTATTTTATTAGTGCCTACAGTATTCTCAGAAGAATTTCATGAGCACTTAGGTCAGGCCACCCCAATTCTTAAATTGTTGCAGGGAATCAATTAAGTGGACTCATGAGAAGAAACTAGGCATTGCAATTATGAGTCGTGACACTTGACTGAGTGGAATTTATAGACCCGAGTTAGAAGCTAAGTGCAACAGAAGCATTTCCATTACATTACATTTTCTCCAGCTTTTTTAAAGGTAAAGCCTTTTAAAAGGTTATGTCTATCTTTAAAAAAACTGGAGAAAATGTAATGTGCTGTAATGGAAATGCTCCCAACCACTGGAGACCCAGGACATGAATTATCCAAGATCCACAAACCTTGGAACCCATGACACCCCATTGCCTTTGGTAATGCCATGATCACAAAGGGAGTTTCTGGGTATGTTGAATCTATCCTATTTTCATATGCCACCATAGCTGCCAACTAGTTTCATAGATTTCATAGACATTAGGGCTGGAAGGGACCTTGGAAGATCAAGTTCAGCCCCGCACCCGAAGGGCAGGAAGTCAGCTGGGGTCATAGGATCCCAGCAAGATAAGCATCCAATTTACTCTTGAAGGTGTTCAATGTAGGTGCTTGAACCACCTCCAACGGCAGGCTATTCCAGACCTGGGGGGCTCGGACAGTAAAGAAACTATTCCTTATGTCCAGCCTGAAACAGCCTTGTAGTAGTTTATGACTGTTCAACCTAGTTGTCATTCCTTGGGGTGCTCTGGTGAACAAACGTTTCCCCAGATACTGGTGGTCAGCCTGTCGTTGTAAGGTCTGTTTTCCTGACCTCTGATCATGCATGTGGCTCTTCTCTGGACTCTCTCAAGCTTCTCCACATCCTTTTTGAATTGTGGGGCCCAAAACTGGACATAGTACTCCAGCTGAGGCCTCACCAAGGCCGAGTGCAAGGGGAGAATGATGTTCCGGGATTTGCTTGAGAAGCATCTATGGATGCAAACTCGTGTTTTGGTTGCTTTCCTAGCCATAGCATTGCACTGCAGGCTCATGTTCATCTTGTGGTCAATGATGACCCCCAAGTCTCTTTCTTCCATAGTGCTAGCCAGCGTAGCAATGCCAAGCCTATAAGGATGCTGCAGGTTTTTCCTCCAAAGATGGAAAACCTTGCATTTTTCGGTGTTAAACATCATCAGGTTCCCATCCGCCCATTTGCTGAGTCTGTCCAGGGCAGCCTGGATTACCCGCCTGTCTTCAGGTGTGGATGCTTTGCTCCAACATTTGGTGTCATTGGCGAACTTGGCCAGTCTGCTTCTGACTCCAGGGTCCACATGAATGAAGATGTTGAACAGTATGGGTCCAAGGACAGAGCCTTGGGGGACCCCGCTGGTCACAGGGCACCATGATGATTTCCTTCCATCAATTACCACCCTCTGGGTCCGACCATGGAGCCAATTTCCCAGCTAGTGGATTGTGGTGGACCCAAGGCCACAATTGGCCAGTTTTGTCAAGAGGTGATCATGGGATACCAGATCAAAGGCTTTTTAGAAGTCAAGATATATGACATCAATCTCTTCTCCCTTGTCCAGGTGATAGGTCACCTGATCATAGAAGGAAATGAGATTGCTCAAGCAAGACCTACCTGCAATAAACCCATGCTGGCTATCCCTCAGGATGTTGGTGTCGGCCAGTCCATTAAGGATGGCCTCTTTAATAAACTTTTCTAAGATTTTCCCCAGGATAGAAGTCAGGCTAATGGGCCTATAGTTTGCTGGATCCACTTTCCTTCCATTCTTGTAGATAGGCATCACATTGGCCTTCTTCCAGTCTTCGGGAACTACACCAGAGCACCAGGAGTTTTCAAAGATCTGTGCTAGAGGCTGGGCTACAACGCTCGCCAGCTCCTTGAGTACACTGGGGTGTAGATTGTCAGGGCCAGCTAACTTGCAGGTATCCAGTCCCTCAAGGTGTTCCTTCATGAGGTCAGTATTGATGGAGGGATGGACACCACATTTTCTTAGGACACTAGCCTCTACTGACAAACCCCAGGAAACATCATATCAGTGGATGTCAGATCTCTATACATACACCAACATTCCCCATGAGGATGGATTACAAGCCATAAGGAACTTTTATTCCCATGCATGGCAGGTCTGTTTCCATCAGACTTTCCTGCATTGTCCTTTCACACAACTGCTTCAGATCTGAAGACTCCCTGTACCTGTAAACAAATGATTTTGTCACGGGCACATGCGTGCCCCCACAAAAGGCAATATATTTAGGACAGATCTTGAAGCCTGCTTCTTCTACATTTGACCTCTTATCCCCCTGATACACCTGAGCTACATCAATGACATCTTCATCACGTGGAAATATGAGAAGGAAGACTTTCGCTCTATCATACTGACCTTTGAACATTCCACCCCGTGATTTCTGCCATATTATTGTGAACTTTTGCAATCTCAACACCACCACCATGTTGTATTGGAAAACAACAAACTCTTACAGTTGACTCCATGCCACCAGGCTTCATCCTAAGCACCCTGCTAGATCTATCATCCATGTGATGCTCAAATGTGATGATACATTACAACTGTATCTGCCCTGATTGCACGAAGTGGGATGAGTCCTTCAGGGATCCACACTTTACAATACATTCTCAAAGCCATAGTCATTCAAATCAGAACCAGACACAGATCTCTCTCTGACCTGCTACAATATCAACCCAATGATAAGGACAACAGATCTCTTTAGTCGTCACTCACAGCCTCCCAGGTCAAATACCTTAAACACATCATTAATGATATTCAACCCCTTTTGGAAAATTACCACTGTCTTAAGCTAGCTTGGGAGACAACCCCGCCCTGGGTTTCACTCAATATGAAATTGCAGAACAAGAAACCATTCAGAGACTAGATTGCATCAACCCCGGTCTTGTTCTCCACAGGGACTATGGATTCTTATCCTATTACTTGGAATGGCTGCTAAATGCTTGTGTCCCCCCAGGTGTTAACAGCCTTTTTCATCTCAATTGAGCAAACAACCTACTTACTCCTTTTCTTACAACTGTTCCCTTTTCTTGTCCCTTCCCCTTCCATGTATTATGTATTATTTCTGCCAGTCCATTCATAGCATCTGACTAAGCGGGCTGTTGACAATGAAAACTCATGTCTCTGAATCAGCTAGTCTGTAAGTTATCACCTTGTCGTACCATCTGCCCGATTTCAGGGTAACAAGGCTAAACGCTTCAGTTCTAGTTAGTAATGATTTAACTTATTACTTCTTTCTCTGCTGCTTCAGATTTTCTTCAGACTGCACCTTTCATTGTTCCCTTCCATGTAAGTGTTATAGGAAGCTCACACTAGCTGCTACCTCTCCTAATCCATTTTCCAGCTCTCATGCTGGGCTGATTCAGCATCAGAGAAAGGTCCACTTGTCAGGGAGTGCTGAGAGATGCTGTTTTGAGTAGTTTCAGTCCCCCTCCATTTTTTCTTTTTATCCTTGAGAGGCTAAAATATCACAGAATAAAGAGTCTGCAGCTGCGTTGGGGAAAAAAAAAGAGTCACGCCTCAGTAATTTATGGACAACTTCCCATTAATAAGAGATAATGGAGTGCAGTTCAATAGATCTGCAATTGTAACACTTGCTCTTAAAGATATGCAAGGGAATCTGACAATAGTTTACTCATCTCTCAGAAACAGTGCTAACATGATTTTCTGTACCTTACTGTAGGGAGTTTTTAGACCATTTAAAATGATCCAACTGGGCAACGCATTAGAAAATGCAAGTGTATGAAGTTATTGAATGACTCAGTTAACAATATCTTTTACTATGAGCATTGTGGTGTAATGTTGCATTAATGAACAAGGGATTTTTAACCCAAATTTCCCAAGTGCCCACACAGCTCCCATGCATATAATTACTTGGCCTGTTATTGTGACAGGTACCTGGGCACTACTTGATTCCCAGTATAGGCTTCTTAAAACAGAGCATAACTCAAATTTGCATAAAGGGAACCCACTTTACAATGTAACAAATGGGGTTACTTTTCAAAACTTCGACTGTACTGACCTCAAACCCATTTCTACCACTTTTACAAGACAATTTTGGTACTCACCAACAGCAGACAGTGCACACAAGCACAGGGTGGTGATGAATGTTACCATAACAGAGATGGCAACTACAGAAACATGTGTTGCAGACAATGAGCAAGGAGCATAGATGTGTACCAAAATACAGTGTGGATATCCAGTGTACATCACTCCCACAATACACTGCACAAAGCATCTGACTGTGGGCTTCCACCACACTGATCACATAAGAGTGAATTTACCTCACATATAGTGAATTTTTGGTATAAAAAGAGTCATTGTATAAGAGTGAATTCAAACATACAGAACACACATAAAGCAAGAAAAACCTGCATTAATTTTAATTCCTTTTACACAACAGTCCAGAGAGAGAAGGAAGTATGCTTTAGGAAGAAATAATTTTTAAAAGGGTGGCCTCCCCAACCAGGACTGTTCTGAACCTCATGTAGAAGAGCAATCTGTTCACTTCCTGGCTAAGTACAAATAGTCAAAAAGTCCAAGGCTGAATCAATCCAATCGTTGCGAGTTAATCTAATTTGAATAGATTGAACCCATAACCAAATGGACAGACATTCACTTTTGATTTGGGAAATGCAGCCACATGCCTGTAGTGGCCCAAGCCAGGAGTTGGGGGGTGCTAGAGCATGCTGCCCTGCTCAGCTGGAGCAGACAGTTTGGGCCAAGGCTAGCTTGCCTACCCTGTGAAGGGAGTTTTGCAGGAGAGATACAAAGCATCCTGGGATGCTGGGGGACAGAGTTAACTTGAATCTGGAGGGGATCTGGGAAAGAAGTTCAATAAACTGATTTAACTTAAATCAGTTAGGTGTGATACTACATCCATCCAGGTTCTCTTAAACCACATTTGGACATTGAACTTGTACTGAACTTCCTTTGTGTGAAAAATTTGAACTGGTTTCTGATCACTGTCACCAGTTGGTGTGTAATTTCTGTTCCTTGCCCCGTGAGAATGTTTCAATTTTCTTGTTGTAAACAGCAGCTCTTCCTTTTGGAGACGAGCCCGTGGACAAGAATTCTAACAGCAGATGTTACAAGGGCTGCTATCTGAAGTGATACAGTGCAACGTGACATAACAACAACAGGAACATAACTATTAGGGGTGTGCAAAGTGGGCAGTATGTGATTTGGATTTCGTCCTATTCAGGGGACAGTGACTTGATTTGCTGATTCAGATCACTGCCCTGACTCGATTCTGATTTGGAGATCAGCAATTTGGCCACAGACACAGCTCTAAATGTCGTTTTTTTCTACATATCTTGAGGTAACAGGTACATGTTTGTGAACACCGAGATGGTGGGGCAGGTGGAGTGTCCCACAGGAACACCCCGGGGGCGACTCCCCCCAGAAGTACTTCTGGTCCACTTCTGGGTCTGCCACCAAGTGCACCCCTGCACTCGCATGGGATGCTCCATCCACCCCACTATCTGTGTTCACAAGATGCACCTGGTACCTTGAGGTATGGAAAAAAAACCCCCAAACATATAAAAAGTCACGCCATGGACGAATTGTCAGATCTTTCCGAATCACTTTGGAGGCTTCCGATTTGATTCACAGAGATTAAAGGGTCTCCTGATTTGATCTGGAGATTCAGTTGCTGAAATTGGGCCAAATCTCCTTCAAATCAAATCAGAAACCAAAGTTTGCACAGCCCTAATAACTATTCCAGATCACACTAGTGGTCCATTGCATCCCATTGTATCCATCTAATTAAAGATGGGCTATGTGGTTCAGAAAAAGGTGCAAGAAACCTCATAATGGATATTTATAAAGTGTCCAGCTCACATGAGAGTTTTTCTCTTTTTCCTTGTTTATCAGTGCTTTGTTTTATTTCCTTCCATCCTATCCAGCACACCTGTAGACTGTCATCAAAATCTTGGTAGTCTCATAGTCTTTGTAAATGCCTACATTTGTCAGAATGCTTCCTGGCTTCTTTAAATCCCATGCTTTACTTATATATGGTATATATCATTCCATCAGCTTTTAAATTTGTTGTCCTTCTTTCCACTTCTGCTGTATTTTTAAAAATGGCTGTATGCCACTCTTCTGCTGTATTTTTAAAAGACCTATCGGAACTGGATGAAATATTTTCTGTGGCATTATTATATTGTCAGTATTATAATTTATTCCTTTCTTCTGGTATATTAATATTTTGTTTGCTATTTTGGCAGACTACGTATAATGAATAGCTTTTCACTGAGCAATCCAGAATAACAGCATTTAAACATTAGAACATATTTTTTTTTCTAAATTCTGTCAAAAGATAAAGATACTAGTTAAGTGATGAGAGTCTAGTATATAGGATCTTGCTAGCAGGAAGTAATATCTATTTTTTAATATAATTATTTCTTGACTATTTGCATTGGTTGAAACCAAATCATCCATAACATTTTGATATTCTGCAAGAAATGACCCCCAAGACACAATATTTAGATGTAGAAGCAAGACTTGTCCAGTGCTTCAGTGAATTGGTGTTGGAGGACAGCAGGTGTTGACTGCGTTCATTTTAGAAACATCTAGAATAGTGTTATCTATACACATTGATAAGCTCACCTTTCAAAAATGAAGCTACAGCTTGCCTGAAAGTATCCTGCCCAGAAGTACTGCATAGCAGTTCATGAGATCATTTTCAATTTACAATAACAACAAAAAATCACCACTTTGTTCTCTTAAACTTAGGACCACGTTCTCTTGAGAAGTTCATAAATCTTTAGCAGGCCTTTTGCACAGATGATCCAAACACTGAGTTTATAATGAAGCCTGAAACCAGATACAGTGGATGTGGTTTTCCAGTTTCACTATAGCTGTTTTTCTAATCTTTTCCACTAACTACCAAATGAAAGGCAAGGTTTTTCCCCCCCAATATACCTGGAGAAAACAACTCCCTCATCTTACATTTGCATACAAGGAAATCTCATTTAATACATTATCTATCATTAAACTGCTGCCAAAAACAGCATGTGCTCAGTAACAGAAACCAACTTAGAAGCTGATTAAATGCAAGCAACACTGAGCATAACTCTAAAATACATGGCACATATTGGGTAAACATGCTGATGGGAATGTAGCAAAAGCCCTTTTTTCTTTTTCTTTTTTAATTTAAAAATACAGTCCCCCTCCCTTTCCCCTAACCATTTCTGATTTTCTCTCTGCCCTCTCTATCCCTTGCATCTGATTACAAGTAGTACTAGGCAAGATAAACTAAGTTCTTGTATGCTCTTATTGTAATAAGCCCCTTTTTATATTGTAAATAGTGTTCTGTTATGTTTGTATTGATTATATTGTATTCTTATCATTTCTTCATTGATTTTTATCATTTCATATTAATACTGTATGGTTTAGGTCTGTGTCTGTAAAGTAATGTCAAGTAACATCAATTTTCCATTTTGTATGTCAAGCCTCCACCTTGTGTCCTCTGTCCAGGTGTAACCTACGACTCATACCTAACCAGTCTCATGTAAATTGGTTCCTGAACAAGTGGGGATGAATGAGGGTACTTGAGATACAATGGCCTCTATTGAATAATGAATTCAACAGCTGGACCATCAGCTTGATGACTGGACTATTGCCTTCCATTGACTCACCCAGGAACCACAGATCCAGCATTTGAAAAACAAAGACCCTACAGAAATCAGCCAACCCACTACAGGCAACTCCCACTTAATGCGGTTTCACTTAGCGTGGTTTCTTTATAGCACTAATTTAAAATACCTACCTGTTTTCACTTAGCGCTGTGTATGTTTCGTTATAGCACTCAGCATCAGTGTTGAGGGAAGTGGCGAGTAGCAGCTGGTGGGAGCCCAGAGAGGAGTAACAGGAGCCCTGGGTCTGCTCTGGCACATGGTACCGGAGTGGACAGGGAGGAGCAGCAGCAGCAAGAAGGGGTGGACGGGGGAGCTGGACAGTGAGAGTTTGGAGCCCTGGCCGGCGGATGGCAGAAGTGCAGGGTCCGCTCTGGTATGTGGTGCGGGAGCGGCTAGCAAAGGGGAAGGATCAGCAGTGGCAGCAAGAAGGGGTGGGTGGGCAGCAGGAGCGTGGGGCCCGGGGTGGGCAGCAGAAGTGTGGGGCCCAAGGCCAGGGCTGGCAGGAGTGCAGGGCCTGGGCAAATGCAAGCCAAGCCCACAAAACTCCCCCACTCCAGCCCCCACCCCCTGCAGTGATCTGTGCTGGGTGCCCTGGAAGGAGTTCTGCTGGGTAAAGCGGGGCACAAGCCAGTAGGTGGCTCCACTGCTTACCCTGTGCCAGAGCCCCGCTGTCTTCTCACCATAAACTCCTGGTCAGACGGGTCCCCCAGGACTGGCAGGGCCCAGGGTGGGGCTGCAGGAGCATGGGGTCTGGGCCGGCAGGAGGTGCAAAATCAATTATCTTTATTTACATTAAATCCAATGGGGAAATGGATTTTGCTTAGCTCTTGGTTTTCCAAAACCAATTACGAGCACTAAGCAGGGATTGACTATATTGCAACACAGACATCTGGAACTGCATGTCCTTGCCTGGATATGTCCATCCCATAGGAGACACAGGTAGCCCACCCCTATAAAAGGGGTGGTAAAGTGTAACCTCCTTGGGATGCTCTCTCCATCTGGACCAGCACTATGCCACACCACCTACCTACCCAGAGGCCCTGCCGGCAATCCCCTCTGGACAATACCCTGCTGGAAAAGATTCTGACTAGCCATTGAGGATCAACTTGCAGCCCAGGATAGATGCCTATCACTCCTTTTCCTTCCCCAAGCAAAAGACCTGGACTCTGTCCCTACACCCCTTAACTCCAATCCCTCCACCAAGCCTTTTTCTCTCCTGCTACCATTGTATGTGCTTGAATTGGTGACCGGTGTGCATGTGCTTAGACTGGCTATCTTGGATGTATGTGCCTGAGTTGGTAGTATGTGCATATGAGCCTGGGGTGTGTGCATGTACCTAATTGATGTGTGTGTGTATATGTGCAATTGTGTCACACTCTCCCATCTAACAGCGTAATGTTGAGATCCTGAGAGTTGGCCTAGCCCCACAGGACAGCGGGAACAGAGTGTGTGTGTGTGTGTGTGTGCGCGCGCGCGCGCGTGCGTGCGTGTGTGTGCACTCATCCATGTGTCTTTTAAAAAAAACAAACAGCACTTGCTGTCATAGGAGGGAATGAGCACTGGGTCTGAAGGTACTGTCATACCAAGCTGGTACATGGAGAGGCCGGAGCAAGCTCTGACAGCTACCCCAGGTGCCAAAAATGCTGATGCAATTTCAAAATTTGAAGTTTAAATTTAATGAAGTTTCAATTTTTTTTAACTTTGTGACTCAGGCTAAATCAGTTCTGAATTCTATTAACTGAGCAGAGCTCAATCATTCAAATGTGTGGTGCTACCACAGATGAGCATCCTACCTCTCAGACTACCCTCAGTCTGGGCCTTCAGATACTCCCAAATGGCAGGCATTCTACATGCAAGCCCCAAGCCTGGAGGCTTTGGAGTTCAGATGCCCCCTTGTCTTGCTTGCCCCTAGCCAAAGGCTGAAGGAACAAGCTAGAGGGAAAGCCCAAGAGCAATCCCTCATGAACTTAAAATTGCAAAAGTGAGGTTCTTACGTTTGAGGGTATTCATAGACTGATAGGGGTCAGCTTGCCTGCAGTGCAAGGGACAGGCCCCCACCTTCCAACTATATGAAGTCATTCAAGGTCAAGAGGAGAAGTCTTTCTCCTGCCAGGTAGAGTAAAACTACTTAATTGATCACAGGATCTCCCCTGCCAAGTTTGCACAGGAACCTACCACAAGGATAGATTAATGCAGTCTATCTGAAAAAGATATATATAGTAGTGCCATCACGTGCAATCCCCCTCAATACTGGCTTGTTTTAAAAAGTCATTATGAGCTATTACACTGAATACATTTCAACTTCCTCTTCACTCCTACAGCTGAGTTGTCTTTCTTTCCCATTTCCAATGATTCCTGTTTCTTCACCAGCCTTAAATGTCTGACAAACATCACCAAATAGGGCCAGAAGCAGTTCACCCAGAATCCCTCTGTCACCCCTTTCTGAGCCTGATGGATATGACTAATTTGGCCCCATCCTCCATGAGGTGGAGCTGGACCAGGTTGCCCGTGCCTCATCAGAATACAATGTTTTGAAGGGTCCCAGGACCCATGATAAGGACACCTGACTCAAGTCATGAGTGATGAACCAATTAGCGCACGTGTGTGGGGGGGGGGGAGGGGAAGGGGAGGGTAATCTGAAGTACACACACACACACACACACACACACACACACACACACACTGAGCAGTGCCGAGCTGTGGGATCACCATAGCTTGAAACAGTGTCGACTGTGCTGGGGCCCAGCCCAATGCATTATATGTTAAATCATAGGTCTTTTGGCTGTGGACTAACAGCTTACAAAGTTTATAATATATACAAGTAGGTACAAAAGTACTGCTGGAAAGTAGGCCTATGGAAGTGCCTGTGCTAAAATGTGTAGCAGTTTCAAAAACACTAAAATGCACCAATTTTGGATTAAATACATCTATGGGTACTTGTGGTGTGGTAATTTGCATATAGGCAAATTTGCATATAGGCAAATTACTATAGCTATATTTATTTCAAGGTCAGTGTTTTCAGATTTGCCTCTCACTTCCACGAGCTTAGGGAGAACAAGGTCTGGCAGGAAGGAAAGGGGGGAGGGGCTGCAGGGGGAAGAAGTCGAGGGGTGGGAATGGCAGATGGCAAAGGGCTATGTCCCTCAGGTCTATTTTCCCTGCTGTAGCATTGGGAAAGGGGATATATTCAAGGCAAACATCAAATAATTAGATTCTATACCTGAAGAGTATACATATAATTTTTCCATGTATCTATAAATTGATAGCTAGATAGTTAGATAGATACACACAGAAAAAACTGCGCTACCCTGCGTCTTGCAAGCCGGCCTGCTCTACTAACCGGCATGCTAGCTTGTAAGATAAAGTGAAACCGGAAGTGCCCATCACAGCACTTCTTGTTTCTCTGAGCCCCCATGGCCAGGGGCAAAGCAGCCTATGTTGCTGAGCCCCCGCGGCCCCGGGGCACAACTGGCTGAGGGGCCCGCCTCCCTGTCCCGCAGGGCAAGCAGTGATGCGGCGGGAAGGGCAGCAACACTGCAAGAGGGGCAGAGGGACGCCCTAGATGCGGCAGGAGCAGCAGTGGCCAGGGCCGCTCAATTAACTGGCATATTTTGTTATCTGGCATCCCTCATTCCCAGGGGATGCCAGATAACAGAGCTTTTACCAAATATAATCTAATTATTGGTGGGGGGCATCTTATAGTCAGGGTCGTCCTATACCTGAACAAAGGTGGTATACATAATTAGTCATGTGACAGATTCCATTCACTCTCTTTTAAAATTCTGTTCTTTACTTTTGTCCCGGTCAAATCAGGGAAAATAAAAAGAGCTGCACCTCAGCAAACCGGTAAATGGTGCCTTTCAGTATCCACGCTCTGGACAGCAGGGCTATGTATGTGCAGCAGGCTGCAGAACCTGCTCTGAGAACTCTGCAGTCAAATTAAAGAAAAATAAAGAAGCTTTTTTATTTCAATTTCACAGAAGAAGCAGAGTGCCTTGCCCAAGGTCGCACAAGACATGCCTGTCCCTACTAAAAGATTTTTCCCAGCAGCAGCTCAGTTCAGTTCTTTGGGCACAGACAGAAATGATAGTTTTTGCCCAATCTAGCCCCTGAAAGTGCTCTATAGCCATGGCCAGACAAAAGCGCAAGGCTGCAAAGTGCTTTAAAAGGGCCCAGTCCCATACAAATCTGACCCCTCATTGCAGGAGAGTTCAGATGAAGAGGTTTCAAAACATAATGTCTTCAGTAATTTGTGTCTGTGCTGCCTGCCGACTCCAAGCTGTTTTCAGGTGGGGAAGGGAACAGAGAGAGCTCTGCCTGGGTTTTCTTTAGGCAACACTGGGAAGTAAGGCATGTGGATTGGAGCCACCCCTTCCCTCCCCCATAGGTGGGGGGGAGGAAATCCAATCCACCCACCCCACTTCCAATGCCAGCTGGCAAACCCCAAGAATCAGCTCCCTCTGCTCCCTTTCCCCCCTCCAGTTCTGATACCAGCATGGGCTGTAGCTGCACATCTGTCTGCATCCTTTACTGTCAAGACCACTTTATTCTTCCTGGCTGTATGGGAAGGAGTGTCCCCAACAGCAGGAAGAAGCAACAAGGCTTTCTGGTTTGGTAGGTTGAATAGTTCTCCCTCATTTAGATCAGAATGTGTACTGCCATGAAGCATAGAGTACATTAAAGCCTGGAAGTCTGAAGAGCAATAAGGGAAAGGTGCATTTTACATTTCTTAATACATACTTAATTTACTTCTTATTATGCAAAATTTCAGGGGCGCCTCTTTATGAATTTTTAAATAGCTTGGATGAAAAGCAAACCTCTTAATAAAATAATTTGCTATTGTCTTCTGTTAAATTTCATGCACTGAGGCAATCACTTCCCAGCTGAGATCTTTATTTTAAAAAATTATATAGATTATTTTGGAAAGATGACAAGCCTCCTTCTCGGCTTCCCCGCCTTTCAATTTGCATAAACATGACATTAAAAACAGAGAATCACTTTAAAAACCAATTACTCCATCAACAGAGCCTGAATATGCAGAACTCAACTGCACGCACATCTTGCTGTTGAAAAAGAGAAAACTCTTATCTCCTTTTTTTCTCTGATGTAAAGGACACCTCTTGCTTATAACAAGATTGCAGTTTAAATTTATGTTTTAGAACCCCTTAATAATTGAAACGTGCAAATATTATTTTAAATGCAGTGCAGCGAGTGAAGGAATAAAAAATCTAAACCCAGCACTCTGTGAGCCTTTCTATCCTTTCTAAACCACCTCACCATTTGAGAAGTCAAAACTAGACACCTTCCTATTATCATGCTGTGCTTGTCACTGGCCGCCTTTGTTCCATTAGAAACTTGTTAATTGCTGCCTTAGTATCAAAGGAACAACACATTGCCGTGCTACTGTTAGATGTCTATGTGGATTGCTTACCCTTGGAAAGGTAGTGGTGTTTAATTGAGTATATGTTCATAGCAAAAGCAATAAAAATGAATAATCAATTCAATGTCAGTGTTTATTAATGGCTATTCTTAAAATTTAAGGAAAAGCCTGAAGCCTAGTTAATCAAAAGCTATACCATCTGTTGTTTCTAGACATGAACCGGTTGCAGGATTCTTGTAGAAATGCAACCCTTTTGCGTATCTCACTACTGAAAAATTGGGATGCAGGACATAAAAAGTCACATTCTGTGGCTTTATTTTTGCATTTTGTAAGGAAAGACATCTACTTATTTGCAAGTAAAGTGGAGTAAAGTTAGAAGGCCCAGTTACTGAGTAGATGTTCTGTTACATTAGTTAGATAATATACAATTCCCTTATCACTAACAGTAACACAGACTGGTGGATTTCCTCCTCAGTTCTTCTTTCCAAAGCAGAAGCTCCATGCAGGTCTCTTTAGTATTACTTAATGCAGAATTTTCATATTAATCCCCCAGAATTGAATACTCTGGTCTCATTAGTTTCCCATAGGAAACAATTTGGCATTCTATCAATGCTGCCAGTTCATTGGTAGGATAAAGCAAAGTCTGAAATAGATGTTATGTTTATACCATACTCAAGAAATAATAATTAAAAATAAACAAACAAACAACAAACAGCCTTAAAGATACCCCAAAAGGTAACTTCTGGGGATCAGATGGCCTTTACATCTATCTACTTTGGGTTTCTGCTTCTAATGTCTATGCACTAAACAGATATTTCCAGGCAAATTTCAAATAAAGCTTAGTTTCACATAGGTACAAAAACAGAAGTTATGACTATAGGTAATGATGTTTTTTTGAAAAGCTGCCAAGCCAGTAGATTTCCCAGGGGAATGGAGAGCACATTGTGGTTTTGAAAATTTGACCTTTAAGGTTGCAAACAGATATCTCACTTGAGGTGGTTCCGATTGTGCTGGGTTTTGAGACTAAGGCTAAGTGCAGACATTTGGGGAGGTTAGATCATGTTAAAAATGACCACCAGATCTGAAGTCAGTCAGGATGGGGGACAAGCAGAGTGCTCCAACCCCCCCACCTCCTGGCCAAGTGGCAGGGCCCAGGCAGAGGAGCCTGCTCAGGGCTGGCACCCAGGACCCAGCTGGAGGTGGCTGACCTCCTGGCCACTTGGGGCCAGGAGGACATGCTTTGACAGTTCAAAGCAGGCCACCACACTGAGAACATCTTCTGGGTGATAGCTTCCCAGATGGCAGGGCAGCAGCACACTTGGCACTAGTGCCACACAAAGGCCCGTGGTGCAGCCACAGCCCACCGGCAGCTAGCCCAGAGGTGCAGATGCCTGTGCTGTGGCCATGTAGTTCCCATTCAAGTCTGCCAGGTGCGCAGATTGGGGACCACATGCTGTCACAGGCGGCAGCAGCCCCCACTGCCAGACTGCTGCAATGGATAGAGGGAGCAGGGAACTCTTGGTTAGGGCTGCTGCAGCAATGCTGCAGCTGGCACAAGGGGCTCGTGTCCCCAGATACCAATTGATGGGGCCCCAGAAGCTCCTATTCATAACATTCAAATACTGTGGGCCCTAAGGCCCACCTGGCTAACTAGTATCCCCTAATGTAGAGGGGGCTAAATGGATGAATGCTACAACAAAATACTTGGGAGAACCAAGGAAAAAAACAGGATAGGAGTGTCATGTGGGTCAAAGGGTCAATATGTGAAAATAAGTGTGCCTGAGGACACGTAGCACGGCCCTCTGGGCCGCACCCACCAGTTCTCAAAGGCATCCAAGGAGCTGGTGGACATCGCCCACAGGTGCTCTGCTCAGGAGCATGCAGAGACAAGTGAGAGAAAAGCGGCCCCAGTTTCCAGGCACTCCCAGACACTCCTGAAAGCAAGTAGCCCTGAGCTACTTGCCAGGGCAGCTTTTTAGCCTGTGCCAAGGCAGGCTTTAGCTCCCTCTGGCTGCAGATCTGGGAAGTGCCAGGCAGGGTTATTTTGCCCCAAGAGGCACAACTTGCCCCACACTAAAGTGTATGTCTGGGCACATGCACTGAGGCAAAAATCCCTGGCTCAAATTTGTGCTGCTCCCATTTGGACTGCTGCAAGCACACATGCCTGCATGTGTGAATGTGCCCTTAAAGGTCAAGTTTTCAAAACCACAATGTGCCCTACATTTCCCTGGCAATACTGCTGGCTTGCCAGCTTTTCAAAAAAACCCAGTACGTGCCATTTCTTTTAGTTAGCACTTTCTGAGCGGAGATACACTTTGATAGTGTTTCCAGAAACATGTTTCTTCCACTGGATGTTTGAAACAATCCGAAGAAGCAAAACTATGGTCCAGCACTTCAGATTTCAGAATAAGGAGTTTTGGGAGAATTCAGCCGAGATGCTTTGGTCAATAAGGGAACAAGTGTTGACATCTTTAGGCTCATGTTTACATAAGACACCATGCAACATATAGATAGGATAGAAAAGTACATGCATACACACGAACACATGCATAAATGTGTGCACGCATTATACAAATATTTGAAATTAAAAAAAAATGACCCCTCCCAAATAGAGCTGGAAAGTCAACATTTCTAATTCTTTGATATCAAAGAGAAAAAAAAATCTTTTCAATTATTTTGAGATATTCTGATATAAGAAGTACCAGAACAGGGCGCTTCAACAGTTTTGAAATATTAGTGTTCTTCTCAACTTAACATTTCCCACCCCCACTTTTGAGAAAGGGCTGGTGGTTTCCTAGGAAGCCTTCATTTTGTGGAGTTAGCATTTTTCAAAGATCATTTGGGCAAAGCAAAGTTTCCAGTTCTGCAGGCATATTTTTAAAGATCAGATGTGCCCTGTCAGAGAGTCGTTAGGACAACATTAGGACGTTCTCAGCTTCTACATATATTTCTGATTTTGGTTCTCAAGAAACAAGAGAAGTTTGCTGACTGGTCTCCACAGAAGTATCCAAATGTTTGCTGATGAGCTGCAGCTGAAAGACCTATTCATTAGTCATTTTCCACATTTTCTATACCTCATCTGTCCCCTTTCATATACTATGTGTTGAGATCCTTCTCTCTAGTCAAAATGTGAAACGATAGTCATAAGTTGCTCTTGACAACTCCCCCACCTCAGTGAAACAATGCCAAATTGAATAACCTGTGATGCTGATGTAGGGGTATCGTTAAAAACAGATCCTTATCTGAAAAAGGTTGTTGCTACAACTACTTTATCTTTACAGGTTTGAGGAGACCAAAGGATTAATTAACGTAGTAGGCAACAATCTTACCTATCAAAGACACATGGTCCAGGTCCTCTGCGAATGTAAATTGACATAGTTCCATTTCAGTTAGTCAGTGACTTGACAGCAGTCAAGGACCTGGCTCATAGCATCACTCTACTGCTAAAGGGAGGACCACAGGACCTGTTTTTCTCCTGATGTTCACTCAAATCAGTAATACTCATTACTGATGTTTTCTCCTGATAGTCACTCAAATCAGTAATATCATCCTAAATCCATGTGATGCTCCCAGTCAGTTGAGAACATCACAGGGATTTAGGATGATATGGGATTAGATTAGGTTTAAATAACTGAGAAAGAAATGAACTGATATCAATTAGCTCTCCTGAAATAAAACTACAGAGTGCTTATTAACAACTCTCATATATGAGCGCCAAAGAGATCTAGAAACACATTAGTTCCTTAAGTAATAAGTCTGCATATTTTCCCTACCTAGTGCAATTATAATGCATAATGAGATCCTAGTAAATCAAACCCTAATTTTTCCTAATGCTTTTGGCAAAAGCAAAATAGTTTAGGAACAAAATTATTGGTTCTTCTCTTCCCTCCCTCACAAATTTACAAAATGCAAGGTGGGGGCAGGGAGAGGGAGAGATTTGTCAGACATAACCATTCAGCTTCGCCAGCACCCAAAAATTAAGTGTTCATTCAGTAGACAGTACTATCCTGAACGTAGAGGCATAACCTACAAAGCTAATTAGCTACTGTGGTCCATGTTGGGTCAAGCAGGTCTCTATGGATGAGATATCTATATTAAAGTTTAGGGCAACTGCAGTTTATTCGAGTTGTGCAAATTAGGTAAATTGTCTATGTTAGTTGGACTCTTCCATTCTACATTATTGACATAAGGAATACTCTTTTGCTTGCATATTATATAGTTCCAGCTTCTTATGTACCATTTTTTGTAGATGGCAGAACAATTACCTATTTTTAGTCTTTTAAATATCTCATGAGGAGATAGCTACAGATCTCTCTTACATAAAGAAGCGGCATCATCGTACCTATTAATTATAAAACAATTTCTAATCTCACTGTGAGAGTAAAGATGGCAGGGGATCTCATTAACATGAAACTAAAAGTTATTCAAAATCCAATTATTTTTGTAAAATTGTCTCAGGCTGGATTAGATCTGTCCTAATAGTGAGTCTGTACTATGTATGTTAGTAAGAGATCTTTTGTTAGTCAGTGACAAGGAAGAAGTGCAATGTGTATCACCTCATGTGATAAAGTAGTATTATCTAGAGGAATGATTCCACAGAGGGACTTTTGGTGGTGCTGTATTCTAACCTCAAGCATGCCACATATACCCTATGCCAGGGGAGGGCAATTATTTTGGGCGGAGGGCCACTTACTGAGTTTTGGCAAGCCATCAAGGGCCACATGACAGGCAGCCGGGGCAGATTAATATTAATTTTCTAAATTTTTAGTGGCTCCATGGGCTGGATGGAATGTCCTGGTGGGCCACATCCGGCCCACGGGCCACATTTTGCCCCCCTGCCCTATGCTGTCATAATTTCTACAAGAGGTGGAGAGGGAATGTGGGCAGTGAAATCTGGTCAAGGCTTAATCCTCTTTTACCCCTTCCCCCCACCTCTGAAGTTTAAGAGGAGAGGAGAAAGGATTTTTTTTCTCTCTCTGAATGCTTTCACCTTTTCATTAACTACTAATCTAACTCTAAAGTGTGAAGTGGCATGACCATAACTACTTGGTGATTCAGACTAATCCTGCCAAATAGCTAACCTCCATGCTAGTTAGCCAGCCCATAGTATTGTACTGATGCAGTTACACTACTTTTCATAGAAAATAAGGGCTAGGACCCTTAGGGACCTCAGGAGACCACCTAGTTCAACTCCATGCTCAAAACAGGACCAGCTCCAACTAAATCATCTCAGTTAAAGCTTTGGCTAAAAGGGCCTTAAAAGTCTCCCAGGACAGAGATTTCACCACTGTTCTGGATAACCTGTTCCAGCACTTTACTACTTTCCCAGTGAGAATGTTTTTCCTAATATCTAACCTAAACTTCCCTTGCTGCAGCTGGAGACCACAGCTCCGTGTTCTGTCGCCACCACTGAGAACAGCCTAGCTCCATTCTCTTTGAGCCATCCTTCAGGTAGCTGAAGGATGCTATTAAATCCCCTCTCAGTCTCTCTCTTCTCCAGACCTTTGGTTTAGGAGGCTGCCTGCCCAGAGCAGCACAGCCCACTTCAGGGTGCTGCTGCCGTGTAGTAGGTTCACACTGTATGGGGCGCATCCATGCATGGACATGCGCCTGCAGCAGCTCATATACAAACAGTGCAAATTTTACCCAGGGCTTTTTGCCTCAGCACACGTGCCCTGACACGCTCTTTGGTGTCATGCAAGTTGTGCCACTTGGGGCAAAATAACCCTGCCTGGCTCCCTCTGGATCTGCAGCCAGGGGGAGCTAGAGCCTGTGGCCCCAGCAGTATAAAGAGCTGCCCTGGCAAGAAGGTCAGGGCTACTCACTCTCAGGAACTTCTGGGAACTGGCTAATTGGTACCTGGGGACACTACCCCTTGTGCCAGCTGGACGGCTGAAGCAGCCCTGAGACTTTCCTGCCCCACTACCCACTGCAGCAGTCTGGCAGTGGGGGCTGCTGTCTGGCTGTGACCTGCTGCCACCTGCACCAGCATGTAGCCCAAGGCTGCACACCTGCCAAAGCTGGATGGGGACTGCACAGCCAGTAGAGACATCTGCTACTTTGGGCCAGCTGCCAGTGGGCTGTGGCTGCAGAGATGGCCTTTGTGCAGCACTAGTGCCATGTGTGCCCCTGCCCATCCATCTGGGCAGCTATCGCTGCCAGAAGATGCTCCCCATGTTAGCCTTCTTTGAACTGTCAAAGCATGTCCTCCTGGCCCCAACTGGGTCTGAGGTGCTAGCTCTGAGCAGGTTCCTCTGCCTGGTCCTGCCACTTGCCTCCCTAGCAGGAATTCTTGTGTTCCCTTTTTGAAAACTGAAAAATCCCAAAGTCACTCTGTAAAATACCCCCAAATCCATGTTCCTGCACAATGAAAACAAAAGACCACTATATAGACAGAGAAAGAGAGAAAGAAATCAATATTGTGTTGATAATATCTACGGTGTTAAAGCAATTTGGAAGCCGAACAGCCTACCTATCATCATAATAAAATGATTTCTAAACATCTATATGTTTTGCTGTTTGCCTTTGGTTTTCTTATCATAGAGCAGTTAAAGCTCCCCCTAACCCCTTCGCTAACCAGGATGTCGGGACAGTTGCCCCTGCAGCCACAGCTCCAAGCAGAATTTTTCCGAGCCCTGCATTGCTGCAGATGCTCCAGCCAAAATCCTTACCTTGAAAACAAGTACTCTACGCTACTTAAAACTGAAACACTTTTGGTAGGCTTGGCAGAAGATTTAGAGTAAAAAGAAATACTATGCAACTGGAACTTCATTGAAGCTCAGTGCTCAGAAAGAAACTGGAGGCAGTGTTGAAGGGCAGACAGATCGGGGCAGTACCACTTGGTGTCTGAGCAAGTGTTCAGCACCCTGAAGGGAGATTGTCAGGGCTTTGTGTTTCCACCTGAGTCTCATGTCTCCCTCCTCCACCAAGCTATGATCTGCTGCATCCCATCTGTCTATAACAGTACTTAGTCACAGCTAAGCAGACAGTAGTCCCTGTCTGGGGTCCCTGGTAAAGCTGGGGTGTAAGACGAGGGGGGCTGCAGAGTGCGGGGTGTGTTGGGGAAATATCAGGGTGTGGAGGTGAGTAGGAGATATTTGGGGTAGGGCAACAGGGTGTAAAACCATCACTGCAGTCAAGTAGGGTTGCCAACCCAATATTTTAGCTGATAATCTGCAAACTTTTTACTGAAAATGAAATATTTTTTACTATGATTGCTATTAAACCCCTAAATTTGATCCCAGCCCTTTCACAGCATCTTACAGAAGAGCTTCATTACCATTATGAAAAACATATGTCAGTAAAAAGTTTGCAGATTATTAGTTTAAAAAAACCGCGAAGTTTTGCCTTGAAAACCCTGCCAGAGAGAAGGAAAGTTAACTTCCCTTCTTCCGAGCAGGGTCAAGATAAGTTAGTTCAGTATGGTGGGAAAAGCTGATGACTTATTTTCTGTAACGCAAAAACAAAATCTCTCATGACTACTACAGAAGAAAACAACTTGAGGGGAAGAAACCTCACTGTTTATTATTAATATGAGTGTGGCAAAGCATCTTGTTAATGCAAAGCTTTGTTTAGAAGGTGCTTTGACATACAATTGGCTCGTTTGGTATTTTATAATGTTCTTTTTGTGCAATTTATTCTGATGTGATGATTCCCCCCACGACATACACATGCACACATTTCTCCCCATCTAAGTTTGTTTTTATGTGTAAAGAAGGAAAAAAAAAAGTGTGAATTTGCCACACATCTTGCTGAACATCTTGTCCTCTTAATTTGTACATATTAATTTTGTTCAGCACAAACACATTATTAGAAGAAGAGTAATTTTAGTCCTATAGCTGTGGGGGGGAGAGGGTGCCGACTCCACAGATGGCTTTTGTCAACTCTGGGAGAGCCCCTCAATCTTCCTCCTCAGATTGCCCAGGAGCCCCTCAATTGACATTCACCCCATGAATTTACATTCATTATGCAACAGCAACAGAGGTCCTATGACAAAATTGAGACTGCTTCGTTGTCTATCTCTCCGTTCAAAAGCTTCATTCTTCCCTCACAAATCTATATTCAGGCCAGCCTCAAGTTTTCTGAATCCAGTGCTCACTCTACCCTACCTCCCCTGGTTCCTTTGTCTTACTACACTCCCATTCTTCTCCTTTCCCTCTGCATCTTCCGTCCCAGTTCAACCACCTTGGTTTGCCTCTTCCTGTGACCTGCTGGACAGTAGTGTCCCTTCCCTATACAGCAGGTTTGGAGTGTTATACATCTGTGGCATAGATAGTTCATGACGAGTCAAGGATTTTTTTGTGATAGCTTTCTTAGGATGAACTGTATAGTTGGGAGAGATGTTAGACAAAACTTTGGGGGAAAAAGGCCTTTTTAGACAAGCTTTCAGAACATCTTCTCCAACTATATAGCTGGCCCATGAAAAGATAACAACTCCTCACCCACACAAAGTCCAATACCTTCCATCTATTTTGGTAATTCTGTTCCCCAGGACTTACCTTCCCCTGCATTGTTCCTTCCTGCTTCTTTTACCTGTGATCCTTCTCTATCTGCACTTTTGCCCTAAGGTCCCTGGGATTTCAATGGTCTTTTGCAATTTCTATTAAGATGGCTATTCAATGACATTCAGCCTTTACCATGTTAGTTATTTGGTCCACCCCACTGCCCCCTCAAAAAAAATCTCTGAGGCTTCTCAAGCCATGTTTTAGTATTTTTTTCTAAGGTGGCTCTTGGGTGATGCTGTAAATATGCCTAGGCAACCATTAGCATAACAATATGCTCCTTAGAGGCATTTTGGTCTAGGTACAAGTTAGCAAAAATTTATTTCTATAAACTATTATGTTATTCTTTCTTCCTACTTTTACCAGGTTCTTATAAGCATCTTTGCATATAAGTCTGCATTTTCATAGCAATGTTTGGTACATGCCTGGGACAGGGAGGTTATCTTATTCCAGGCTGTTTTATTTACATAATTCCTACCCCACCCTTAAGTGATGTCCAGGCAAAGATTCTTAGGAAAAGTAGTGAATGGTATATGAATGGAGGGTGAAAGATAGTCAAAGGAGACTGGTCCCTCCTTGTGCTAATTACCACAGCATTTTCTCCCATCACTACCCCTTCTACCCATCTTAAACATCCAGCAAGTGACAATTAAGCAAATATATATGCAATTGTCCTGAGTAATGTCTAAGAGAGGCCAGTTAAGCAACAAAGACAGAAACTTCAGAGAAAAGGTGAGCAAGGGAGTACTGTTGTAGAACAGACACGCTAAGCCAAGGTACTTGCACTATCTGTACTGATGTAGATAACGTTGATTATGCTTACATTTGTCCTTATGGTTTTAGAGCAATTCATTATGCAGTGTTATAACAGATTTCACATAGGAAGACAGGAAGCACTTACATTTTTAGTCTAGTAGGAAAGGCAATAGTTAAGCAGTTTGAACACTTTTGAAGCTCCAATGACTTTTACTATATTGCTCCCACACAGTTCTGCAGTGGCTGCAGACTTACTTGGGGAATTATCACCAGATCAACGTGTTCCAGGCTGGAAACTATACACACTGCGACATTATATAAGATCACAGCCTCTCCGTCTCTGCCCCAGTTTAGCCACCGTGTCCCAGTTTAGCTGCCCTAAGGCAGTATAGCAAGATACTTCTTAGCATTTTTTTCCGCATCTACTAGCTGCTGGAACAAAGCAAGGAAAAGAAAGTTTGACAGCTCACTTCTTTTTTCTTCCTTCTCCTTCTTTCACTCATTATAAAAGCTAAAATCTTAACTTTTTATATTACTTGAATATTCTCTTTAAAAATAGTAGTCAGACACACCAATGACCTTTCCCGTTTTTAGTCTCCTCATTTGATAGACCAGTACTGTTGATTCCAGGTGTTCCAAACTCATGAGTCTGACCTCAGTAGTGGGGAGCCCAAAAACAGAACACATTACTCCAGATGTGGCCTAACCAGTGCTGAATAGAGGGAAATTATCACTTCTCTTGATCTGCTGGCAACGCTTTTGCCAATGCAGCCCAACATGCCATTAGCTTTCTTTGCAAGCAGGGCACATTGTTGGCTCACACTCTGCTAACCATTCACAGTAGCCCCCAGGTCCTTTTCTGCAGAGCTGCTGCTTAGCCAGTTGGTCCCCAGCCCATAATGGTGCATGGGATAGTTCCAGAACTTTGGACTCGTCCTTGTTGAACCTCGTGGTTAGGGACAGACATTCAAAACTCCTTAGCCTGAATTGATTCAATTTTTGCAGGTTAGTCTAACCTGGCTAGGCTGAATCAGTTTGACATCCCAGAAATGCAGGCACATGCCTGCAGTGGCTCAGGCTAGAAGCTGGGGGAGGGGGTGCTAGAGCAGCCTTCTCTTCCCTTGTACAATGCTGAGCTGAGGGGGGCATGGCCAGGCCTTGGCACGATGCTTCAGTTAGGGAGCGCTGCCCCCACTCTTCTGACCAGCCCAGCAAGGAATTGATAACACAGTGTTTATTACCCCATTAGGAAAACAGAAGGAAATTACTAGCTACCTGTTGACTCTGCCTTTATCCTGTCTGCCATAGTACAGAGCATAGCCAGCATGTGGTCTGCTAGATGCTATGCAAGGAAGAGGGGATGGGGGGAAAATCCCTCCTTAGCAGGGAGTGGGAAGGAGCAGGGGGAAGCCAGGAAGATACCTGGAGCAGAGGGGAGGGGCCAGCTCTGCTGTGGAGAAGAGAATCCCATCCAGGCCACAGACCATGCTGGGAGAATCTAGTTCAATGTAAACCAGAAAGGGATCTGGGACAAACATTGCATAAACCGGTTTGACACAAATCAGTTAAGTCTGATTACTACAGAATGTTACTACATTCAATCACATTTATCTCAAACTGATTTCAGCCATTTTCAAACTGGTTTATGTGCACAGGATGTCTGTTCTGTTACCGGTTTAAACCAGTTTTCGATCACGTAAACTAGTTTATGGGTAATGTCTGTCCCTAGTCCATTAGATTCCTTCTGTTCCAATCCTCCAATTTGTCATGATCTCCCTGAATCCTAGTCCTACCCTCCAGCATATGTACTACTCCCTCCAGAGCTTTGTGTCATCTGTAAACCTGCTGAAGATGGACTCCATCCCATCTTCCAGGCCACTGATGAAAACGTTGATCAAAACCACCCCCAGCACTGACTCGTGGGACACTCTACTTGATATTGGCTGTCAACTAGCTATCCAGCCATTGATTACTCCCTATTAAGCCCAATGCTCCAGTCAGATTTCTATACACCTTATAGTCCATTCATCCAACCTGTACCTCCTTAGCTTCCCGATTTCAACTCTGCAAGCTTCAAGACTACCTACAGGACTGAGCCCATCAGGGTGTTCAGGCAAAAGAATACCTCATTTTTGGGTCCTGATAAAGTAATTCCCAAGTTGCTCCACCTTGGGCAGTTCCAGAAAAATGCAGAACAGAGCTTTTAGCCTATGAGTTAAGCCACTTCTGGAGTTAGGCAGCAGCTGAGCATGGGATTTTTGAATTGCCATTTTGGCCTGAAGTGAAATCCAGGTACGCCACTAAGGACTGTGGCACCAAAGTCTGTGACAAGTCAGGGATTTGAGCTCAGGTTTCCCATGATTATATGATAGCCCCTTAAATCCTGCATTAGTCTGACTTTCTGTGGACTGTTGAGAATTCAGTGATGTTGTATATATAAAACAGACTCTAACTTCACACTCTCCCACTTCCAACCTCTAAGTTTGTTAAATACATTTCTAAGAGATGTGTCCAGCAAAATTCATATTAACTTATACAGGAATACGTTCACTTTCCTTCAAAACCCTGCATTGGTTAATGTCTCCTTCAATAGAGAAATGACCCAAAGCCTAAAGAAGCCAAAGGAAATCTTCACCAACTTTAGTAAGTCACTTTAGTGATTCAGTGAGTCACAGCAACAGTTCAGATGTCTAAGCACACAGAGACCATTTTTAACTCACAGATAAATCAGGTGCTTTGGAGATCTTCACTGAAGATTATATTTACAAGTCCATTTATAACATACATGTTCCTTGTACATTTTGTCCAGCTAGCTTAAAACATTTTGGCTGGCGTGCCTTGATGAGACAAAGCATCATTCCCTTGATTCAGGAGAAGGAAAAAAAAAATAACTGAGTATCTGGCTGTGTCATTTTAGAATGTCAGGTCTTTAACATTATATTCAGTAGCATAATGAGCTGATAGCTTGGAAAAAAATGAAATGCCAGCTTCCTGCTTAATTGTCAAGAGACACACTTATTTTCATGGGGAAAGCTGTTATTATTTTACATAATGACTTTCTCAGCTGAAATGAAGATGAAAATGGACAAATCAATTGTTAGTCCATGAGAGATAGGACTCCTCACATTGGGAATAAAAATGTAACCACAAACACTGAACTGGTCATCTGTAGTCAGTAATTTAATACCAGCCACAAAGACAATTTGGATGGAGACTCAGCAGAGGTAAAGTCTATGAACCAGAGTCGTGCCACTTTACACCAGTGGACTTTCTGACTCAAGTATTTTGTGTAAAAGTTTTCTTTTCCTGTAGATACAGAAGAGTTTAAAGATAGCCAAGATAATGTTGTTATTGGTTTGCTTTCCAAATACACTAAACATACATTGTAACTAAACATATCAGGTATAAGACTGGGTGTATCATTTGTTGATAGAATTAAGATAAAATGTAGGTACATTTGGGATCTAAAAATGAAAAGTTGAGCTAAATATCAGAAGTAAAAAATTCTGGTTGGGCCACCATGCTGTGCAATAATTCCTTCTCAAGAAGCATCTGAAGCCTACTGTCAGATTAGCTTTTCAATGATTTAGAGAGTGAAAATGTCTTGTTTGGTGACCTCTGTCAGTCTTGATCCATTGCAGAAGAGGACAGCTGCATTGCATAACTTGCAGCTTCAGGACCCTTTTAGAATTTTCTCGATCCTAAGGCAGAGCTGCACTGGCCACAGTATTGTAACCATGGGTGGGCAAAAGGGACGCTTGCCCAGGGTACCAAGTTAGGAGGGGTGCCAGAATTGCCTCTTACCCCTGTAGAGTCTGTCAGGAATTCCAAAATAGTCTTTGGCTGATGATGCATTAAGACCAATACTTGGAGTGGGCAGAGCACATGTAATGGCAGCATTGGCTCAGTTGCGACTATGTAGGAATCCCAGCATGGATAAGGTTGCTGCCCCTCCTGCTTCCTATTCTCAGGACCTACCCCCAAAACCCACCTCCTCCCCAGGACCTGCAGGTTCCCAAATCTGGGACCATCTGCCCCCACCCTTGGAACCATACTCCAACCCAACCCTCCCCATAGCTGTCCTGTACAGTTTATGTTGGGTGCCAATTCTGTTCATTATAGCACTGACTGGACAGTTTTGAATAAATAGAAGTCTTTTTGTAGTACAAGAACCAACAATGTTCTGGTCCATAGCAAGAAGTGATACTGAGGTTATTCCAGTTGGCATATACAAAGCACATTTCCAAGGATACCTTTAACAAATATGCTGGCATTCTTGCAGCATAACAAAACATTGGCGGTGTTAAATAGGACAAGTTTCAATGCTCTAATTGCATTTCAATAGGCACAAGATGTATTTTACCATGCAATCTATGCATTTTATTATATAGTATGACTTTGCACTCTGCTGTAAATGAATTTGTTTGTTATACATTGTCTTTTTTTTTTCAATCACGTTTCCATTTTAATATTCACAGTGGAGTGATTACTGTTTTGCAAGCAAGTGTCATTTAGGATATGTAAAAATTCAAAGAATGCAATATAAGGGATTTCAATCTGTAATATAAACACATGCAAACCACGTAACACAAATAAAACTAACTCCAGATGGCTGCTTATAACAGATAAAAATCAAATATCTCCATCTCAACACACTAAATTCCCAGTCCAAATATAGGCAATTCAATGCAGTTTTCCCTGATTAAAATGTCCAGAAAATTAGCACCAATGCAAACATGATAAATGTAATGGATTTTTCCTTCTTACTAATAACAGACAAACTCTATGTTTTCTAGATGGCTAAACGCCTTTTCCTGCTTCTAGTCAGGATTAAAACAGGCTCTTTTCTGATCAAACCACAGAAATCAACTGTAAGTTTCTAGAAACAAAACAGAACTGTCGAGACAACAAAACAAATAATCCAAAAAGCAACAATGCTACATATTTTATTTGATCCTTTACAGTTCCAGCTGCCCCTAGTAGCTATAGTACAGCCCAAGAGCATTAACAAATAACCAAGCTATTTCTTCTCTGTTGATAGCCACCTTATTGCTTTCACAGCTAGCAAAATTAAACCTTCAAAATAATTCTCTTGTGCACTGACTGTAAAGTGAATTTAAATTAAACTAATATATTACTAGGAAAGTGAATATCCAGCCAAAATTTCCAAATGGTTTCATCTACCAAAAATCCCATTCTGTACAGACGTATAGTCACACAGCTGACACACACCCACACACATCTGCCTACCAATGCCCTGTCCCAACATTTGTTCACGTATGCATTTGAAAATGTGTCCCTGCCATTGAGGGCTCGAGTATGGTATCTCCATGACCACTTGTCCTACCCATTGTAGGCATTTACATGCTCCCCTCTCCTCCCAACATCTCCTCAATTACTATCATATCCAAATATGTGGCTATCTTGAGTCTCTTCATCCTCACAATGTCTCTGGGAAGTAGGTGTAGTGATAAAGGTTCTAAATGTAGAGACAATCCCTAATTAGTAGAATTGGGAGATGATCTGTCAGATAGGTAGTATCTGTTAGGTAGAGAGAGACCAAGGGTTTGCAGAAGTTGCTTTCTGCTCCACAACAGAGCTCATTATTTAGGTCTTTTCATTCACATATGCCTGTGGGTTTTTTTTTTAACTTGGTGATCATGATAGTAGCTATTGATTTGCCATTCTACAGAGGGAAACACTCTGCTATTCTACAGAGGGCAAAGAGAAAATAAGGCTGCTTACAGATGTGAAAAAAAGAAAAAAAGAACCCCAGTGCTTTGCTTTAAAGCTCAGTGTGCCATAGTGCAGTATAGGCATCACATTATTTTGACCCAGCCTGCCTAGTGTCTGTATAGATTGTGTGCCTCAGTGGAGTTTTTTGGTACTTTTATTTAAAACTGATTCAATCAGCTATTAGATGAAAGTGCCAAAAAGCCCCGCTGAAGCGCACAATATATACAGAAGCTGGGGAGACAAGTCAAACTAATGCACTTCCTCTTCCAGTAAAGCAATTTTTTTTTGTTTTTTTCACAACGGTCAGCAGCCTAAATGACTTGCCTGGAATCACACCGGAAATCTGTGGTAGCAGAGAAAATTGAAGAGAGGTTTCTCCTCCCCCCTAGCTATGGGAGCATCATTCTCTGTACAGTCATTTGGACCTTAGGTCCTCTCAAGTCCAAGTTGTAGAACTTGGACCCAGTTAATAAGTCATTAATGAAATGCACTGGCTTGAGTTTACAGCAATGTTGCACTGAGAAATTATTTAATTCTTGTTGTGCTACACATCAAAAAACAATCAAACTAAGGCATCCAAAGCACACTTAGCATATGTTGTAGCACTGAACATTGCTCTCTTTCCAGAGGTTGAAGAGGAAAATGTCAGAAATATCCCTCAAAAAGCCTGAATACTCAGTCATTTCTGAGCCGAGTCATTTCTGACAGATGACTTTGGTAATTCTAATATAAAAGGGGTTTTGACCAGAAACAATGATCTTTTTTTGGATAATAAGAGTTATTTAGAAATCGTCTTCCTGTGTATGCAGTGCTTTTCCTTTTGTTTCAATGTGTACATAACCCATCTCCTGTTTTAAAATCCCCAGTTTTTCTTCCACCTCCATTGTGTGCAGATTTTATACTAAAACTGAAAATAAAGCTTCTAAAAATCTTTCCCCTCACTTTGGGTCAAACTCAGGTTATAAGGAGCCTGCTGTAACTGCTTCTCACATAAAAGTTGCTCTGCAAAATGTTTTCCAGGGCAAGTTAAATAGTGCTGTATATTATATATCGAATATAAATTAGTCAGAAAAAATGGGTGCAACAAATTTTAAAATGTAGAAGAAAGTCGCCTGTATTCATTTTGTGGAACTCATTGCATGCACAAAGTAAGATTACAATGAACAGGTAGGTTAAAGCAGCCCTCTGCCCACTGTACACACCACTAGGAAAATTCAACCCAAACCAACAGTATCACAACTTAGCTTTTACATAAGTGGCCTCTCTAAATGACCAAGCTCTTTACACAATAAGCTAAGTGATGTTCTTTCAGTTTTACAGAAGGGGAAAACATACAGAAAAAAAGCAGGACTATCTCTTGCTCTAGATCATTCATCAAGTCAGCACCTGACTCTGGTACAACACCCAGGTCTCAGATTTCAGGATAAGGCTCTAGCCTTGAGACCATCTTGTCCATGCCTTTTACCTTGGCAGAATTTGCTTATGACTATTGCTGAGCATATTCTGGCCCTCTAAATCAATAGTAGAGCAATGTTATTTAAGAGTTTTACATGGACACTTTTTCTAAGGAATGTATATTTATTAACTGTATAAACATGCCACTGTTTATATCACATCTAAGTACAGCCTCAAGCATCTGCTCTTTTAATTAGTATTTTAAAAAGGGAAGGAGAACATAGCCTGCTGGAATGACTGCCAAAACATTCTCCTTTAACCTGAAGCATATCAGAGAATCAATCTAACAAAACAGGGGTGGACTCAGTTCCTTTTTAATTTCCTCTCACAAGTCAAACACCAGATTTCTGTGAGAGCATGAGCCGGCTGCAATATAGTTGGTTCTGACTGTAAATCTTGGTAGTATTTGCCTTGTATACTTTAAACCCGGAGATTACTAGCTCATTTTAGAAGGCTGTCTTTAGAGCATCCCTCACCATAATCTATTCATACATATTGGGGAAATACCTAGTAATTACTGACAGTTATTCCCAGTTCTTTCTGGATCTTTTATTTGAACTGCAAAACAACATGGTTTGCTGCATAGAACAGGCTTGGATTTGGTGTTGTTCCCATTTGTGATTCAACTTTCTTGACTGTAAATTACCAGCTATAATCCTTTGTTAGCTTAATCCAATACATGGGCTATAGTATCACAGAATTATAGGATTTTTAAAAAAAAATAAGTTAGTATCATTGGACAGCAGCTATGTTATCTGCACTGCAGGTCACCAAGTAGTCCATGTTTGGTGCTAATTAAATTCACTGTGGGTAGCTCCTTACAACTCTGTGTGACATATCTGCAAATCTAGATGGTGCTTCTTGTAACAAGGTTATAAAAGTCCAGCCATTGTGCACAGAAATGGCAGAAGCGTGACAACCGTACACACAGTCGCATACAGCAGAGATGCTACTGCTGCAGTGAGCCAACCCAGAAGCTGTGTTTAGGGCTGGAGCAACAGCCTTAACTCAGAATTCCCCTGCTTTTGGCTCTGTAAATTAGAAATTTTAATGCTACTTAACTTCTATGTGTAAATAAAGTAAAGCATAGTGAATGTTAAAGGGCCATTCAGATGAATCAAATAGACAATGTGATAAATTTCAAATACTACATAGTATATATACAAGCACTACATATTCTTCACTGGCTTCTTTCAGTTCTTTAAACAGCATTGTTTCCTTATGGCTCTTTACTTTGTGCTCTAGCATTAAAATACATCCTACCAGTGAATCCATAACAGTAAAATCGAATGCCATTGACTGAGGTTACTGATCATGCAATTTGGTTAGGAAGTGTAAGTCAGGTGATGTTATCTACAAGGCAGCATGTTGCTGCAATCCTAACTAGAGAAAATGAATAAGTGTTGGTCATCTCAACTCTAGTGCAGATACGACTGAAAGGGACTGAACCAGGACTTATGTAAAACTCACAGGCCACATGACACTCTCTCAAGTGTTACACGTGCACCACTCACACACGCCGATAGGCAAGAACCAACTAACACTGCCCTTGAAACAGCTTCTCCAAAATAAGCTTGGTAATGCTAATGCTAGCCAGGAACGCAGTTCTCCAACAGTCCAGCTTTCTGCAGAAAGACTTCTCAATACTGACTTCATGGACTACAAGGACATACTGAAATAAAATACTAGGAGGCAATCTGCCAGAGGAGAAATGAGCATGAGTTTCCATTCTGATTACGCACCATGGGCAAGCTCTGTCCTTACCTATTATTGTGTAATTTCAATATTCATGAAGTATTCATTTGGGTCATACCTATATAATAGGCCCATAATTATTAATCACTTTTGTGCCAAAGGAGTCAAAAATCATGATCCCAGTTTGCAAGGCACCAGAAAGTGTGCGGGGGGGGGTAGGGGTGCAGCACTCACATACACATGCAGCAGTCACTGCCTGGAGAGCTTACAGTCTAAACAGAGGAGACAAAATGTAACACCTTCCTACCGCCCATTAGGTGCTTATATTCATACCTTTTCAGGGTAGAAAATCTTGTAAGAATTCCTTTAATTTAAAGTGCTTACCTTACTGAGGAAGAGCAACTAACACCTTTTATAGCACCATTCTTCTTCTTATTTTTTTTAAGTTATAAGAAAAAGAAAGAAACAATGAATCAATACATTTAAGGACTGGTATGGATAATCATACCATATAACTGGACCTTCCATCACAGCTCTTCAATTTCACCCTCAAATCCCCAAATATCGAGTCCAGGATTTTGTGCTTAGGTAAAACCTGGTATGATTATAAGCACTTTTGGTCTTGATTTGTTCAGGAGTCTAGCTGAGTTAAAGAAAGAGGTCTGTGAATAACTTTACTGAAGTTCTCTGGAAAGAGAAATTAAAAAATGGTGAGAAAAAGAGAACCGGTCCTTATTCAGTAATTTATGTGACCCATCAAGCTCATTTGAAGTGAGCCTCAGAAACTACAGAATTTCCTAATATTTCATTTT
The DNA here is from genome assembly GCA_030014935.1 of Caiman crocodilus. Taxonomy (NCBI): domain Eukaryota; kingdom Metazoa; phylum Chordata; order Crocodylia; family Alligatoridae; genus Caiman; species Caiman crocodilus. Next base: position 99,559,712 of record JAGPOW010003648.1, read on the forward strand.
CCTGGAGAAGGCAGGAGGAACAGTAACTGGTAGCTCCCAGGATTAGTGTAAAAAAAAAAATCAGATCCTTGACTAAATTCATTTTTATACAAACAGTTGCTCTATCACTGTTAGTAACTGTGATAAACATGGTTTAGAGTGCCAACAGAGAAAGGGGCAAGAGGTTTTACTGCTGTGCCCCTCTCTTTATGACAGGCTGGTAAAAAGAGAGGCAGTTAGCCATTAGTCTGAAGTCAGGCAGCAGGCGGGGTAGAGATGCACCGTGTAGGACAACTAAGTCATAAGCTTAAGCTTTTATGATCCCCAGCTCACAGATTGTTAGAAGGACTGCTACCACATAACTACACTAGGAGCATAGCGCTGTTGTACCCAAATCATTAAACTGCTTTTGCCATAATACAGGTAATTGTCTATCGATTTGGAACTTCACTATTTGTCCTCTGTATCACCCAACAAGCTCTAGTCAAGTAGTGACACAGGCTAGGTACTGTACTAAACCCAGATATAGTGCCCTCTGCCTCCAGGAGCATGCAGTCCAAGGATGTTATTTGGGGGATGAAACATCTTCAATTCTATATATTTAGATGTTGGCCTGGTGGCATTCAAAACTTGTATTAAGTTATATCTAAAAGATTGTTATAAGAGCTGTATAGCAGCATTGTACAAAGAGCCAAACAGCTCAGCTCTATAGGGTTGATGTAAACATTTAATTTGCTGAGCTTTCTGATGTCTGGTACTTGCAATTCAAAGCACCCCTAACCAATCAGACCATTGTCTATGTTTCTTAACTGGAGATTTTGTGTTATTTGCTTTTTTAAATAGGGATATACTGAACAATTAGTGAATAACATGGAATGCAATTCCAGCACAAACTGTTTACTAATAGTTTCCTGAATACTGGCATTTGGGCTGAACAGCATTTAATGAATAATAGCATGATCTCATGAACAGCAATTTCAGTTTGAGTCAAATATTCATTATTATATTTGCACATCTCATTTCCTTCATCACTGTTGACACTCTACTGTGAGGTTTGATGCAATAACTGGAAATCAAGTAATTTTTTTTTTTTGAGAGAAAATATAAAGTCTCCGTTCTGTTGAAGTAATTGAGATCTTTGCCGCAGACTTCAGAGATGCCAGGCATTTCAGTCAACATCTCTTGCAGCTCTTTTAATAGTATAGGGACTGTAGATGGTGCATCAGAGGCCTTAAAACCAGAACAGAGGCATTTAAGACCTTCTTTACCAGCAACTTGGACAGCTTTGAATTTACTACAGTAATTATGAACTAGGTTAGCTTTTCAGACTAAATAAAAATGAGTCATGGACACGGAAGCAGATTTTGCTTTCTTACAGAAAAGACATACAAACAAAACAGGATGCCAAAACTTCGAAGAGAGGGAGTCAAGTGGTGCATCATTGCTGTTGCTGGGCAGTGTCACATCAGCTAGTTTTCCTGCTCTTTTTATGCTCATCAATATGTATTTGAACCCTTTCTGTAAAACTGTTAAAACAAATACACAGTCAGATGGAGAGCTGCACCCAGAGAGTGGTGGTGGATGGGTCAGTTTCGACTTGGAGGGATGTGGGCAGTGGGGTCCCCCGGGGCTCAGTCCTCAGACCCGTGCTGTTCACATCTTCATCAATGACTTGGACGAAGGGGTAAAAAGCACCCTGTTCAAATTTGCTGATGGCACTAAGATGTGGGGAGATGTGGGCATGCTAGAAGGGAGGAATAGACTGCAGTTGGACCTAGACAGGTTACAGGGGTGGGTGGATGAGAACATGACGGGTTTTAACACTGACAAGTGCAAGGTGCTGCACTTGGGGAGGAAGAACCAGCAGCATACCTACAGGCTGGGGAACTCCCTTCTGGTCAGTGCAGAGGCAGAAAAGGATCTTGGAGTCATTATTGATGCCAAAATGAACCTGGGCCGGCAGTGTGGGGATGCGGTCAGGAAGGCCAACCATACCTTGTCATGCATCCACAGATGCATCTTGAGCAGGTCCAAGGAGGTGGTCCTCCCCCTCTATGAAGCACTGGTCAGGCCGCAGTTGGAGTACTGTGCCCAGTTCTGGGCACCGCAGTTCAGGAGGGATGTGGACAGCACTGGCCGGGTTCAGAGTAGGGCCACCCACATGATCAGGAGTCAGCAGGGCAGGCCCTACGAGGAGAGGCTAAGGGACCTGAACCTGTTCAGCCTCCACAAGACAAGGCTGAGGGGGATCTAGTGGCTTGGTACAAACTAGTCAGGGGGGACCAGCAGGCACTGGGGGAGTCCCTGTTCCCCCGAGCACTACCAGGAGTGACTAGAAATAACAGTCACAAGCTGGCAGAG
>JAGPOW010003648.1:99562151-99606884 GCA_030014935.1 Caiman crocodilus
ACAAACTAGTCAGGGGGGACCAGCAGGCACTGGGGGAGTCCCTGTTCCCCCGAGCACTACCAGGAGTGACTAGAAATAACAGTCACAAGCTGGCAGAGGGTAGATTCAGACTAGATATCAGGAGGCGCTGCTTCACTGTCAGGGCAGCTAGGATCTGGAACCAACTTCTAAGCAAAGTGGTGCTGACTCCTACCCTGGGGGTCTTTAAGAGGAGGTTAGAGGAACACCTTGCCGGGGTCGTTTGACCCCAGTACTTTTTCCTGCCATGGCGGGAGTCGGACTTGATGATCTGCTTAGGTCCCTTCCGACCCTACCAACTATGAAACTAAGATATAAAAAATATACCACATGCCCTGTGCTGAACAGTTTCTTCTACAAGTTAGACATTTGAATTAGCTCTTCGTTATACCATGGCAAAAAATCTAAGGAAGTTTCTACCAGTTGCTGAAGAAACAATGCAGATTGTAGGATTCCCATATATAGGCCTTTCTAAAGAAGAAGTACCACAGGCCTTCTCAGGTGTTGTGAAGTAGGTCACAAATTGGTAGAGTTGTCAGTTGTGTGCCTTTCATTCTCCCGCCTCCCCACAAAAAATATCCTTTTGGTTTACTTGAGAAGACAAGTCTGACCACACTTAAGAACAATCTTTCCTGGCCTCCAGCATTTTAATCAACACGATGACTGTGTTGGTCAATACTTATTTACTATGCATTTGCCATTTAATGCCCATTTTGTTATACCTGTGTCTTTTAAAAACTACCAAAAGTTAGAACATAAAGTACTATTGGGTTGAGAAAATAAGTGACTTTAATGATCCTGGAACTGAAATGACACGTACTTTAAAGATCCTGTAATGCTTGCAGAAATGAACAAAGATATTATTGAAGCAATTACATTCAATAACTCCCCAGAGGTATCTCCTTTTCTAATCTGGGAAACTCTTGAAGTTGTTAGAAGGGGAAATAGATATCTGTAAACAGTCAGCTACAAAAGCAAGAAGTTAAATGCTCTGGGTAGAGAACCTATTGGACGAAAAAGTTAAGACACTGGAAGATTTACGTAAAGAGAAGTAGAAGGCACGCTAGATTTATGGACTGTTGCTAGATGGGACCATAACAGCATACCCAAAGAACAAACCTGAAAACCTATTAAGAGTTCAGAGTTACAAGAGAAGTAACAGAACTGATGAACAGTTGGCAAAAAAAGATGATACAGAACAAGGTGACGTGTATTGGACTTGTGTGCAAATCAACCACTCAGATTTGTCCACATCTAAATTCAAAATATAAACTGATATTTTAGCTCCAGCTACCCGTCTTTTTCTGATCCTATGATGAGAGTGGCACAGCACTGCCTAGTCTCCCAGCTATGGTAGGCACAGAAGTCATGAGCAGCTGAATGAGATCTTGAAGTCACTTGTTCAGCCTGCTGAGGTCAGTTAGGTACTTGCCTGACAAAAGCCAGATCCAGCTACTTTCAGACCTGTGAAGTTGAGACACTGATTGTTCCCCCATGTCAGGGAGAGGTACTCCAATAATAGCCAGCCACAAAACGGTATTTAATGAATAGTAGTATGACCCCATGAGCAGCAACTTCAGCTTGAATTTTTGAAACGGGCCAATTTTGTAAGAAAGGCATTTCGATCTCAAAAATTCAGTGCGCCAAGAAAATGGAAGAGGAAGAGGAAGCTCATTTGATATCTAATTCTATAGCAAGTGCTGGGTTATCCATTCTCTTTTCTAATGCCACGAAGGCATAACAACTCCTTTCCCTAACTGGTGAGCACTCAGGTCTGCTTACCAGGAAGTGCATCTTTGTGTGTTATATTATTTAGCTCCTACTCGGAGTGGGATGGTATTCTCATTAATGCTTACTGAGGGCTTAGATTATACAGCTCAGGAAACATAAGAGGAAGACTTCCTCTGTTGAGCATAGTTTGAATAAGTGTCATAAGGAGTCTTGCTCACAGGCAGTTTGAAATCACTTGCCCTTCTGTACTGATTATAGGGTTGATACATGAAGGTTTTCTGTCTGCCAAGTGGCACTCTTGACTGAAGGCTAATTCGAAACACATTTTGGGGGCTACATTAGATCACTTGTATACTACTTTCAAAACAAGTGGAAGTTTATTAGATTCCCCAGCTCATTTGCCCAGTCACTAGCACGTGTCTCTCTCTCGCCCCTCTCCTGCTCCTCCCAAACAAAACAAAATACATTTCCCACTAGCATTTCAATGGCAGATTATCAAAGGCATATATTTTGCATAGAGGTTCATTTCAGGAGAACTGCCATCAGCAGAAATTCTTGTACAAACATCCAAGACAGCTGCACATACTAGTCAGGACATGAAAGTTTACTCTCTGCCTTGTGAACATTATAGCTCTGCAACAGAAGGACTGCTCTTGCTAGCATCTAAGTTCCAAGATGACCAAAAGAGCCTAAAACACTTAAGTTGACCTGCTGGACTTTAACTTCCTAGTGAGCTGGAAGTCCAACTCTTCACTGCCAAAGAGAAAAAAGAAAAGAAAGAAAGAGAAGACATTGTTTTTGAAAACTTTTCCAAAAGAACATTGCAAACTATGACCTTGAAAACTGTTCATTGTCAAAAACTCTGGTCAATTACCTGGAAAGTTATTAGGAATCAGTAATATTATATTTTACATGCCTGTACCTGATATAAGCTTAACTCTGAATGCTTATTACCAGTGGTAAGTTATTAGATTCACTTGGGAGTTATTTCAGTCAATCAGGGCAAAATCTTTGGGTAGAACAGACCATAGATATTTGGGGCATTTGACACATTTAAAACTGGGCTGATTTTTACCCATGTCAATTCTAACTGTATTGGAATGTAATCCTGTATCGCAAAGATTTTAAGAGAGGTCTTAATACTTTCCAAAGAGGATGCATTCTGTCTGGCATGGTCTATTTTTAACTTGTTGCTAATTTTTTTTCTTAAGAGGTCATTCAAATGACTTGCATGTGCCCTAGGCACAAACACCACCTGCTCCTTTACATAGGGAACTGCTGGCTTTTGAAATTTTATTCACGCAGGTAAGGACATGCCAGTTCTGTGCCTGTTTGTGGAAGCATGAATAAGCCGCAATTCAGCTCAGGCACAGCTACTGAGTCCACCCTGTCCAGCTCTGCCTACCCCCACTCACTGCAGGGTGATGACCACAGGGCTGCTGCTAGCACTGGCAGGTGAGAGCCAGGGCCAGGACCCCGGACCCCTGCCTCACCCTTCTCAGGCTGCCGATGCCACTGCCACCAAGAGCTGCAGCAAGGGGGAGCGCTGGTGTCGTCCCTGCATCATTTCTCCTTTAGCTGCATCTCAAGCTACAGACAGCCTATCCCTTTCTCTGGGTCATGGGGGTAAGAAGCAGAAGGGGGAGCGTGGCGCCACCTCTACCGAATGGGGCCATGAGAAGCAGCAGGGGAAGGAAAGGAGCTGTGACAACCCAAGACGGGCCAGAGTGACCCCTGGGGCAGGGCAAGGCAGGGCAGGGCAGGGCAGAAGGGAGTATAGAGAGCCAAAGTACAAGGTCACCCAGGGCACTATTTTCCTTAAGGTTAGCTCTGCTAGTACTTCCTTACCTCTACTGAAAATAACACTCCTTATGCACCACAGGTTCACATTAATAGCTTATAGTCATCCCAAGACCAAATAATAACCCAAGGGTCCTTCTCCACCTCAGTCATTTCTGACTGATGGGCTCCCAACTTATAGAGGTTTTGTTGCTCACCCTCAAGTTCCTAACCTTGCATTCTGCACTCCTCAGTTCCTTTTTTTCCACCCCCATCCTCAAACTCATCTCATTCTTTATGTAGGCTATCCGAATCCTTTGCTTTATCTCCTTACCATGCTCCTGCTTTGTGTGCCAAAGTCATCAATGAAAAATAGGTACCTGTTCAAGCCTAAAACAAATCTTTGGGAACTCTGCTAGTAACATCTCTACAACCCGATGTTTCCCCCATTTCAAACACTTTACACTTCTGGCCATACAGGAACCAGCTCCTTACAGTTCCTCATTTTCTTCAGCTTAACAAAATTTCCTCATGTGGCACTGCATCAAGTGCTTTCGTAAAAGCCATCAGAACATGGGATTTAACAGTCATTTGTTCATGGGAGTTCAGGCTGGAATTTGAGTTTGCCTTTACTTTATTATGACTACTGAAGTGCCTGGAAACTTTCAGCACAAGGTGCGTTGGCCTTGCCCTACTCCAGCCCATGACTTTAATGGCTTGGACACAGCACAATTCTATTGTTGTAAAGAGAGACATTTGGGTGTGGGTTGTACAAGCCCAAGCTGGTGAAGTTTACTCCAATCAGGTGTACAGTGACCCCGGTGGTGGTAGGGGAACCTACACTAGTTAACAGCTTAAAAAAAACAAAAACAAAAACACAGATGCAACCATAAACAGCTTTAAAAAGGAGCTTAAAATTTAAAAATGTGGGAGAGTTACCCACATCAGCACTTTTCTGTTCCACCTACAAAGACAGGGGTGACCTAAAGTGCTGTAATCTGGTTTCTTTCAAGGTTAAAGCTGCAATAGTTTTGCTGCACTTGTATTGCTATAGGAGTATGTGGATGCAATAGTTCATAACAAATTATATATCACTGGTATTTGATACCGATAAGGTAGATATATCTAGCGACACCCTACAGTACACTAGAATAGGTATCATCTGTTCAAACTTTTCCTTGGATGCGTCATTTACTTAATGTGACTAGATTAGAATCTGTTTGCTCAACACCTACTATTAAGATGCTGTAGGCTGCTATTATTGCATGTAACTACCCCAAGACAGCTGTACATCTGTTTGTTCCAAGATACAGCATAAATTTACATAAGTATCAAATCAATCAATCAAGTGACACTGGTATAATTATATTGTCCGTCTAGGTCCTTAAAAGAATGGTTATGGTTTCCTCCCTACATTATTCTCTTGTAAGAGATGATGGACCTTTTCCTCAGGACGGATTGACCCAAGGTGTCCCACCTGACACAGTTTGATTCTTCGGGAGCAAGAAGCCTCCAACAGATCCGGCTGGTCAGTTTACAGTCAGATTTTGTTTGGGATCAAGTTCTGATTTTTGGCTCATCTTCTATTAAGCCAGTTCTGAGGGATTGTTTTCCAAGAGAGGAATACTGAATTTCCTTGGTTGTCTCTACCCAAACCCTTCCATACATGCAATGTGTATTACTGCAAAAGTTATCATGGAAATGCGTAATATTTTCCAAACAAAGAACAGCTGTATTATGTCTTAGGAGAAGTAAAGCGTTGTCCCTTATTTAACAACTATCCCAACACTTCTAGAAGGACTTGTTTACATCTGGTTATTTTGATGTCCCCTACCTGTTGAAACAGTAGGTAAACTCTCTTCCCAAATACTTGGGCTAGTTGCAGTGGATCTGCAAGATGCACCCTTCCCAGTGTCTGTCTAGTGGTGCTAGAGACGCAGGTTGTTGGAAGCCAAAAAAAAACTTTACTTACAGTCCGTACACTGTAGGCACATTCCTTGAAGTTACAAAACTCAAACAGGAACACAGGCACACAAAAGCTTACACTCACGCAGGGTATGGCGCATCGGATGATTCTGGTGGGGAGTCGTTGTCGGTTGATCAGGCCTCCTTCGTGGCTTGGAAACACATGCGGGGATCTCTCCTCATGCGTGTCAGAGCACTCCTCCAGTTTGGGCAGGCATCGCCCAAGCCTTTTATTCAGTCACCAAGCCAATTGCTGACTGACACATTTGCATAATTTACGGTGAGCCAATCGTAAGCATGCACTCACTGGTGCAGCTGCAAGGTTTTGGCGGATTCTAATCCTGCACCGAGACTCTTTCCCACATTATAAGGGAAAATCCCTGCACCCGTGCTTGCAATGTGCTTAACACAGCTGTGCCGAGGCATCTGTTAACTGTTTTGCACAGACAGTTACTTTAGATGCATTTGATGTATTACTATTTATATATCTTTTAGCAGGCCTGTGCATGTGGGAGACACTAATTGACTGATTAAAGTTCATCCTCCATCTCTATGCCTATGAGGTACATGTCAGTTGACAGATTTGGACAAGATATTAACCAGAATACAGGGAGGTAAGTACCTGATACAGCTGTGCCCCAAGTGGCGCGTAGCTCATTTTGGCATGGGCACCATGAGCTTAATTTTGAGCTTGCATTGGTCAGGGTGAAGATGTTGGAAAAGGGTCTGAGTTTTCACTGATTTCTGAAGGGATGTGCCTGTGGCTTGCTCTGTGAAAAGATTTCCTGCTGTAAGAGAATAGAGAGGGAGTCTGATATCAGACGAGCTGTTAATAAGACTGCTTTTTTCTGCTCCAATTCAGTCAACTAAGCATTAAGAAAAAGCCATCACGATTTGAGGAACAATGAAATGCAGAATATTCTGCAAGTTTGCTGAGCTGTGGAAAAGAGAAATTGCTTTGCAATAGCACAAGCTAGTTTTACCCGTTGATGTGATCTATTATCTTGTCCATATCCATTGTCTTCTGTTCCTGCTCCTCCCTCTTATTCTTCATTCTTGTTGCAATGTCCTTATCCATCCCAGCTCTCATTTCACCTGCCATAGAGGTACAAGGCCCTAGTTCCAACAGCTCAGAAGTTTAACACATCTTGCAATTACAGAAACTGTTTCTGGACTGTATCTAGCTGTGTCCCATAGTGACAAGTAACCTAAAACATCTATTTTAAAAGTAGTTGGTTGTGGGGAGGGAAGGGGAGTTGGGATAACCAATCAGGGCTGCAAGGACTGGGGTATTTCTGAAATCACTGGGCCCTGGCCTTAGTGGAGTTGGTTACACAGGAGCGCAGGGATGTGGATCCAGCTGGTGGACAAACTCCATTTCCCAGCAGCCCCTGCCCTTGTGGCTGGGGCCAGTTTCAATGGAGACCCCCAGAAGCAGCTGCTCTGTGATAGGGCGAGGCTGGGCTTTCCATGGAGACCAGCCCCAGCAGCGCTGGCAGGGCATGCAGCAAGGTGGGGAGCTGCTCCGGGCCAGGGTTGGGATCTTACAGCAGTGACAGCGTGGTCCAGAGCCAGGGAAGAACCATGATCTGCAGCCTGCCTCCACCAGGTAGGAGCGTGCAGGCTGCGAGTCACAGCTCTGCCGTGGCTCCTTGCAGCGGTGACAGTGTGGTCTGTCTACAGGGTAGAGCTGCGATCCACTGCCTGCATGCCCCTGCTTGGAGCATGCAGGCTCTGCCCTGGCTCTGGACCATGCTATCACTTCTGCAAGAGCCCAGCCTGATCCTGAAGCAGCTTCGTGCCCTGCCAGTGCTTCTGGGGTGGGCATCCACAGAAACCCCAGCCTCATGCTATCACAATGTGGCTCCTGCTGGGGCCTCCAGGGAAACCAGCCCCACTCACATGGGCAGGAGCTGTTGTGAAATGAAGTCCACAGCCAGCCAAATCCAGCACGCAGGCCAGACTTTCCCCACCCCTTAAGTAGTGGGTCAGGTGAAGCCTTTACTCTCGAAACAACATGTAGGATGATCGCAAGGTAACAATGCCAGGCCCCGCTTACAATGCCACCCCTCCACAAAACAAGCCTGCTAGCCCCCAGAAAACAAGTGCTATGGGAGGACCTCCACTCACTTTTACTTGGGGAGAGTTAACTGTTGCCTTGATAAAGCATGACACCACAAATTGGGAAAAATTAGCCCAGGACAGGCCTCATGGCAACACCTTCTGAGTCAAGGTACATCTTACTTTGAGGAAAACCATCTCATCCGGGAGGCAGAAAAATGACAAACGTAAGGAAAGGAAACAAGACCAAGAAATCTATAGTTCAACCCTCCCTTTAATCACCACCTGTGGCCTCTGTTCGAGAGTCTGTGGCGATGGGATTGGCCTTCTTGGCCAACAATGGACTCATCTACAACCCTTTACTTGACCCACAGGAGTGATCACCCTCAACTGTGAGGGATTGCTGCTGCCGCCGATAACAATGATGACAGTATGTTTAAATGCCTTGCACTGCTTAATAACTGTCAGCAGAAACACGTCCAGGGCTCACTGACAAGTGGCACAACTTGAAGCAATCTCTAGGCTGCTCTAGAGATGCTCTAAATATGCTCAAGATATTCAAGGTCTAGTTCAGAAAAGCTATGAGCCTAAATCTATGACTCTGAGCCCCAGATTATCTGGTTTCCTAATTCTGAGACCACAAAACAACTGAAATAGAAATGCTTCAAAACTGCAAGAAACATAGGATTGTTATTTTTTTAAGTTTTTTTAGTTGGTAACTTGAAGTTGGTTGAACAGCAGCAACACCAATTTTCTTGGGATTTATAGTGCCATGCAAGAACTGTTACTGTTTTTCAAACTCAGGGGTTTTCTAAGACAATTAGTTTGACTAAGTTTAAAGAATCTGAAATCAAATAAGAAAACAAAAGCATGTTTCACTGGGCAGTATTACAACTTTGAAAAGAAAGTGTAAGAAAAAAAAATATTACTCTGAATATTCTAAAATAAAATGCACACCTGCACTGACAAACTGCACCAGATTTCAGCATCATGCAACTGAAACCATAAAAAAAGATTGGATCTCTACAAACAAGGAAACAGAAATAACCCATCACACTTAACTACACTGCTGTAATACTTATAATGCCTCATTTCTTGAGACAAGACTTGGCACATAGTAATGGCTTTTTAACTTCTTAAGCTGTATAACATACCATGAGTATAGGGCAAGGTGCCCTCTCCACCTCTCCCATTACTTGATGCTGCCTGGCTTCTTACTCTATCTAGAATAGGATATCCCAGTTATCATACAGATGAAAATAAGTAAGAAGGGATCTCATGTGGTCACTTAGTCAGTCCCCTTTATGTTTTTATATATTTCACTGTTTTGAAATATTTCAGTCTGTCTAGGTGTTACCAGTAGCATAACTAGGGGTGGGCAAGTGGGGCACAAGCTCCAGGTGCTGCCTAAAGATGTGGGGGTAGTTCTGTAATGTAGCCATCGGACACCTCGCCATCCTGCCCTGCCCCACCCTGCACTTTCTATACAGTGGTTCTGGTAGGCATGTGCAGTCAGATCCAGCCTTAGGGGTGGGTGAGTGCCCAGCTTGTCCTGGTCAGGGGATGCCAGGGGGCACCACCCACACACTCCTACAGTGATGGAGACCAAGCATGGGATAGGACCACTTGCCCACTTCCCCAGCTGGGACATGACTGCCAGGCATGTCATGGTTACTCCCAGTCTTGGCAGTGGCTCCATGTGGGCACTCAGGCACTGGTGGGCCCAGCTTCCAGCTGCCAGGTGGCTGCAGCTCTACGGTCAGGGGTGGAGAAAAGCTGGGCAGGTGGCCCCAGTCCCCCAGTCCTTTCCCTACCTGCCATGTTGACAGCAGTGCTACTGATTTAGAGGGTGCCAGGGGAGGAGGGTGGGCACCCAAAATACAAATTCACCCAAGGCACCATTTTCCCTAAGGCTGGCTCTGGATGTAGTGTTGGACATGAGATGGCATGAAAGGCAGAGCAGTAGACACAGGGTTGGTGCCAGACAGAGGTGTAGCTCTACCAGCTGCTGCCCCTGTCCTTGTACACTATTGCTGCCCAGAGTGCAGAACTGCCCAGTCATGCCTTTGGGTGCTACCGCACAGGCCATGGTGTTTCCCCCCACTCTACCACCTAATATCAGCACGGCTCCTTTTAGAGTCCTCCTGCTACATAAATCAGAAGATTATAAAGATGAGTTATTTCCATGAGGGCTGACATTGCTGTTTTCTCCATTCATTCTTACTGATCATTTTCCCCAACGTAGTATCTTATGAGCTGCTCTCTCCATTTCATTTTTAAAGCAGTTTTAATATCCTTTGGAAAGAGCATGCATTATTTAGCATACTGCAGAGTGAGGACATGCCAGGTGCAAAACATTTTGCAGTAAAACAACTACTCTTCTGTGTACAATTATCAGGCTAGCTTTGAATAGGTGGCATTTCTTTAAAATTTGGGAGCAAGATTGTATTGAAATGTGTCACATGATAAAACTCAAAAGGTCACTGCATGACTGCTCATTTCTGAGTACTACAAGAAGGCTACCTTTAGAAACAGGGTGTCAGCTAGTGAGAGGAAAAGCATGCTTATGGTAAAGCTCAGTTCCTTCCCTAGGAGAAGGAGCATCCCATGCACTTTAGTTCTAGCTAAACATTAAAAAAAAAAAAAAAAGATGAGTGGGTTTTTTTTGACCAATTCTAATATTATATGCTGAATATTTATCAGTTGGTGACTTGGTTGTCCCAACCCATGACGTGCATTAACATCACAGAAACACATTCAGAATCACAGGCCTGAGCTGAACTGTTTTTATGATCAGAAACCACTCTAAACCTTCTGGTCCCTTGAAAGGAAGGCAACATGCATATTGTCCTCCTTTAAACTCTCCATCATTCACTGAGGGTTTGTGTCTTGCCTCTAACCTTAGATTGTGCTGCTTTATAGCCATTACTTCCAAGTTTCCCCTGAAAACCTGCCATCTCCCTCTTTGCCTACTGCTGGAGGTATAATCAAGGAACAATCCCTTTGAATTAGTTACTTGCCTAAACAGACACACTCTGGAAAATTAATCAAAATTAACTAAAGGTGAAAATTAAAGAGGGAATTAATTGGGCTGCCTTAAAACACTTGTGTGGAGATTCTTATTCAGCATTAAAGCGACATTAATTTACCTTCACTTACTTCAGTTCTCCAGTAAATAAAGGCAACTAAGGTTATGTCTACATTGCAGCAGTGCAAAGTAGATACCCAAATTAGCTCATTCTCAGCGGAGTAATAGAGCTCACACGGAGCTCCAGGCTTTTGCAGTAACACTGATTCCAGTACCAGCCAGTTCAGGCATCTCTCTGTGCACTTTACCACAGCATAGACTTTAAGGCTAATTTCAGTCTCAACAACTGCAGCCAACAACAATGTTAATCCACTTGTAAGAATTAACTCAGATTAATTTTTCTGAGCCAACTTCAGAGTGAATTACTGCTCAGCAAGATCCAGAGTAGCAGAATGGGGTTCTTGCAGTGGCATCTCTTGGGCAAGTTTATAGCGCTTTCCAATTTCGAAAAGCAACCATTAGCGTCTCCATTAGCTCTAGAATGTCCTCAGTCTTTCTCCACCTGTGACAATCATATTGCTAACAAGACCAGGCTCCTCACAAAATGCTGTGGCAGCCCCTATTTCTTTTAAAGACAGCCAGAGGAGGAAGAGGAAAGATGGTGTGCTCCTTTTGTACAATCAATAGCAGCTTGCACACTCACCTGGGAACCCTGATTGCAGTTCTCACTCTCGCAGTTGTTTTGAGACTTACCTTAACCAGTCATTGGGTACAATTAACTCATACTTATTGCAGCAACAGATTGGAATCAGGTTTTTCCTTTCTCAGAAAGATGCCTTCGACACAACAGTAAAACCCTATATTGTCTTGTATGCTCACTTTCTTAGCCCAATGAATATTGGCTTGTTTTTGACACAGTGTTGCAGTAGCTACATGCAGGGGGGGCACCCACCGCCCAGAATAGTCCATAGTTACTTGGCAGTTAGGGTGCACTTCACAGAGATGGGAGATAGGGTTTGAATTCCCTCCCCTCCCCCAGGCTGAGGGAATTGAACCGAGGGCTCTCATTTTGGGGCTTGGAGCTCTGACCATTACAGCGGTGATTATGAGTCAAGGTGTTGTAGCACCGTGGGATGCCACGAGATCTTTTAAAGGTGTACTGTAACTAATGGCACTGGTATGTATGCAAACACCTACATGTAATTCACAGGATCAATCCAGAGCTTTCAAACATGAATCTATAGCGTTAAAAACATTCTGACCTGTTCTGGTCTTTCCGAGCTCTTTGCTCTAGTATTTTTTTTAAATGTGTGAAAGCTAAGGCATTTTCTAAAGTGTTCGTTGAGTCTAAAAAGGTTGAGAACCACTGTACTAAGCTACTGTACATGGGGAAGCATCACCATCTCCTCCAGCAGCTGTGTTTTAAAAGGAAGAAGCGAGTCCTGTTCACCTGTGAAAGAAATGCATCCCTACCTTCAAGAAAAGGCTCTCTGCAGTAGACAAAGGCACCTCCCTGCATAAAGGGTCAGATTTAAGAGACATTTCCTGCTCAGCATCTGCTATCGGCTAGCTCTAGGCTACTGCACACGGAGCATGCTGATTTCAAATGGCTCCACACAACCTTTATTGGATCCTTTTCTTATCCTATTGAAATCAGTATTTCTGTGGGCTTTCTTCATTATTAGCATGTCCTGAAGTGCAGGAGTTCAACAACACATAAGTTTGGCAGAGGCAGCACTGAATCTGAGATGCTGCCCCAGCGCTAACCAAGAAGTTTTGTAATTTGACAGTGAAAGTTCAAGAGCCCCAAGATCCTTGTAAATAAGAGTTGGAATTAATACCAAAGGCAAGAGACTAGTATGTAATTAGGGTTTAACAGCACAGTCCTGGAATTGTTTTAATCAGAGTAAAGGATTTTTGTGACTGATATATTTTATTGGGCCAACTGCATGGTTGAGAGAGAAAGTTCTGAATGAGAAACACTCTTCTTCAGGTCTGAGGAAAATAGCAAGCACAAAAATCCTTGTGCCTGATCTTTAGCGTTATCTTGGGATCATAACACAAATGTATGTGTATGCAACATAACATGCTGTATAAAAGAGGAGTTTTAAGAGGAACTGGTCACGGCATCGCATAATTCCTGGGCTGTCATAGCTACAACATCATTCCAACACTACCATTTAATCAGAGTAACAATTTTCATGACAGCTCCTCAAAAAAGAGCTCCTCCCTCTTTTTTTTTCTTTTTTCCCCTGCTCTCTTCCCTCTCTCCTCCCCTGATTCATTTTTCGTCTTGCTTATCTCTACCTATTTGCATTCTCACTGACATCCTACCACCCTTTTAGCTTCTCTCAGCCTTAGGGTCTCAGATCAGCTGAGACTCCCTGTGCCTGATGAAGGGTGACTGCACCCAAAAGCTTGCTAAGAACTCTTTCCAACTACTCAGTTGGTCTAATCAAAAATATCACACCTACCCAAAGAGCCTTGCCTGTCAAAAAGACAATGCACTTTCAAAAACAAAACTCTAAGCATTAGAAACAAAAACATGATCTCTTGAAACTCCTCTTTTATACAGCCAGTTACGTTGCATACACATACATTTGTGTTATGATGCCAGGATAGCTCTCAAGATTAGGCACAAGACATAATGAGATTTGAACTTTTCTGGAAAAGCATAAAAGGCTTGAGCAGCACCACAGATCTTGAACAAAGCATTCCAAAAATAGTCGAGAAATCCCTTTTCTCATCTTTGGGAGCAGTGCCAGCATTTTTATTTTGCTGGATGCATGGATATGAAGGTTTAACACTTTCCTTGATCAGCTCTTGGGCCAGCCGAGCGTTTGCTATCCCTCCCCATTTCTACACTGTTAAGAGCACAAGATCAACATTAGAAAGATATTGAACATTAGTAAGATATTATCTCTCTTTTTGCTTGCATTGCATTCAGTAAGGCAGACTCCACTAAGCTGCACATAAATCTTAAGTACTGGTAATTTATAATAGAAAGATGTATTTGAAAAAGGTTTCTTGGCAGACTATTATCCATTTTCTACTACTTTTTCTTGCCTCATTCCTATCTCTCTCTCCTATAATAAGGAAACTGAAGGCTTTTTCCCTCTCCTGTTTTTTTAGCCTGATCTTTTTCTTGTTGCCAATATAAAAGAACACTGACATAATGCAGTTTTTCATTTTGGCAGGTTTTTTTTTAATGGATTCCATTGCATGATCTGACCACTGACAAATGGCCCAGCGCTTCCACTTGGAATACTAAAGCAGAATTATCAGGCTTCCTGGGGTCTGATGGAGATGCAATGAGAATTAAAAAAATTACTGCACAACAGCAGTGGTGACTGATGTAGGGTCTGCCTGCTGAGCTACTGACCTCAACCGTTTCTACAGTAACTGTGAAATGCATTGTGCTTTCTAGTCTCAGATTCACATTGGAAGCCAATTAAATTAAAAGGCTATTCATTTCATTATATTTGTCTCCAGGCTGCTTAAATAGAAATGCAAACGTTCCTACTCTGAGAATTTACTGCATCAGAGAACTTGATATCATATGGCTAGCTTACAGGTACAGGATAAGCTAAAGACCAATCTATTCATGAGCACAGACACATCTGTACACATGCATCACATATACACAGAGAGACTTAACTTACAAAATACTGTTTGGAGATATCTTTAATTCAACTCTTTAAAAGAAGAACTTGTTTCAGGTAGCAGATCCTTCAGTTAGCTACTCTTTTCACTTAAGAACGATTAATACTTTTTAGGAACTGACA
Source organism: Caiman crocodilus (assembly GCA_030014935.1). NCBI lineage: Eukaryota > Metazoa > Chordata > Crocodylia > Alligatoridae > Caiman > Caiman crocodilus. Next base: position 99,576,519 of record JAGPOW010003648.1, read on the forward strand.
TAATCCACAAAAGGATGTACTAGTTTTTAGTCTGGGATGGACACAGTCTCAAAAATGCCCTCTGAAAATAACTGCCTGATAAAAGTAGGTGTGGAGATGTTTTACTGTCTTAAAAGGAAGTAGGGAGGCAGGATGGTTAGTATTAAAAACAAAATGAGAGTTGTTTTGGAAAAAAGCATTAGTCATTAAAAAATACTCCAATTTAAGAGGATATTCCTAAAATGACTGTAGTGTTTTCCTTGGAAACTGTCTTGACCTTCTACATGGGAATAAATTAATGTTTGGTCAAATAATAGACACTCTGTGGACACATGGCATAACTCTACTGACTAGAGATTTTTTTTTAAACTTTAAATTAAGTTTTGTGCCATGGTCCCACATTCCTCTTCGAACAATTGTAATTTCTGATCTGGAGAAATGACCTTCGTGTTGAAGAGAAGGGACAGATCTTTCAAACCATGTAGCAGGATACAAAATAACAGCCTGCAACATGCTATTTGTAGATCATTTTTGCAGGCTAGCAAGCACAAATTGAAACTTGCCTATCATCAATGGCAGATCAAATTTTAGGGCTCTTATAATGGTCATGGTACTGAAGTCTTGTTGATAGAGTAGACCTGGGCTTATAATGGTGGCACAGCCTTCATTACAGTTTATCTAGACATGGCTGGCAGGATATAATAAACTGAATGAGGTTGAAATGACAAAAACATCTCCAGGCTTAGGAAAACCTAGCACTATTTCTAGGAAAACCTAGCAGTTTAGACAAAATTGACGAACACTTAACTCTTTCTTCAGACAGCTGAAAAAACATTCCAGTTCAGGACCATTCATCTGAGTCTGAAACTCATATTCTTCCCATCAAAAATGAGTTTGGAGACAGATCTCTGGAAGTGAAAAATAAAGTGGTTTCTCTCTTCCACAGAGAAATTACTTTTGTTTTTCTCAGGAAAAAATTATAAGGGTTTGTTTTGCTGACATTCAGAGACCAATCATTTATTATAATACTTTGGGAAGCAAGATAAATAGGTAATATAATATACTTTGATATAATTATACATTTTAATGAAGGTCAGTTAAGCACTACTGGTCATGCTCTTTCCTAGTGAGAACAAAGAGACACTCAACAAAAATTGAAAATCAGCAAATTCAACATGACAAAAAGAAATCCTTATCTACACAAAGCACAGTTTGCCTGGGGAACTCATACCAAAGATAACCAGTTAAAGAGGCTATCAAAAGAAGCTAAGACTTATTTATGGCTAACAAAGACACCTTGGGTTATAATAGTTTGGATTTTGAAAATTTAAGAGCTGGAAAGGATGTAAACCCCCATGGTTCAATGCATAAAACAGCCTATAAATAATGAGGTCTAGGAAGAAATATTCCTTGTAGCTACATCATTCCATAACTGGCTGCTGCAAGATGTCTTGAACCTTATTCTGAAGCAACAAGTACTGGTCATAGTAGGAGACAGAATAATAGACAAGATGAACCACAGCTCCATTCATTGTAAGACTAAGAGTGCTGGGATTCCTTAATTTCATAAATTTCATAGACTTTAGGGCTGGAAGGGACCTTGCAAGATCATCAGGTCCAGCCCCCTGCCCAAGGGGCAGGAAGTCACCTGGGGTGAGATCACCTCAGCAAGATAAGCATTCAAACGTTTCTTAAAGGTATCCAGAGTAGGTGCCACACCGCTTTTGGGGGGGGGTCTATTCCAGACTCTGGATACTTGGACAGTAAAGAAGTTCTTCCTTATGTCCATTCTAAAATGGTCTTCCCAGAGTTTGTGACCATTCAGCCTTGTCTTCCCTTGGGGCACCCTGGTGAACAGACCTTCTTCCAGTTCCTGATGCACTCCGCTTACTTACTTATAGGCTGCCCCCAAGTCACTGGTGAGCCTTTTCTTTTCCAGGCTCAAGAGTCCCATGCCTCTCAGCCTCTTCTCATAAGGCCTCTTCTCTTGACCTCTAATCATGCAAGGCTCTCCTCTGGACTCTTATCAAGCTTCTCTACATCCTTTCTAAAGCGTAGAGCCCAGAATTGAATTCAGTATCCCAGTTGTGGCCTCATCAAGGATGAGTAAAGTGAAAGGATGACTTCTTGGGTCTTGCTTGAGATGCATCGGTAGATGCAAGCCAGAGTTTTATTTGCTTGGCCAGCTGAGGCATCGCATTGGTAGCTCATGTTCATCTTGTGGTCAATCGTGACCCCCAAGTCTCTTTTGGTCATGGTGCTAGTGAGTGTAGCACTGCTGAGCCTATAAATATGATGTGGGTTTTTTCTCCCGAGGTGGAGCACCTTGCATTTCCCCATGTTGAATGTCATCAGGTTTTGATCCGCCCACTTTGTGAGCCTCTCCAAGTTGACCTGAATTGCTAGCCTATCCTTTAGTGTGACTGCACTTCCCCATAATTTATTGTTGTCCATTTGTGACACCTGAATCCAGATAATTTATAAATATATTACAGAATACTGGTCTGAGTACTGAGCCGTGGGAGATGCCACTGGTCACCATGCACCATGTTGACTCGGTTCCATTGACTGTTACTCTCTTGGTCCTACCCCAGAGCCAGTTCCCCAGCCATCGGACCCCAAGGTTATCAAGGCTGCAGTTCTCCAATTTTACCATGAAGGCATCATGGGAGACCAAGTCAAAGTCTTTTTTGAAATCTAAATATATGACATCAACCTCTTCTCCTTTGTTCAGGTGATGTGTCAATAGTTATCAAGTCCCTAAAGCTTTCTCATGGAAAAGCTAATACATCCATATTCTTTCATTAACTATTCTTACTCCTTTGTATAGAAGCAACAGTATATTGGGTACTTCACAAACTGGTAGGAAAGCAAAGATGTTGCCCTAAGAAGCTGATAGTTTAGACCAATAATCCTTGACCCATGGCTTGTGGGTAGCAAACTACTCACAGGACCCTCCAATATTTCTCACAGCTACCGACAATTAAAAAATTAAAACTAAGGTTGACAAGGAGAACAACATGTGGGGTTGCCAGCAGCATGTGACTTGTTCAGCTTTGTTGCCCATAAGCTGGCAAAGCTAGACAATCCGCTTGCCAACAAAATGGCTTCCTATTTGATCACTAATAAGTTTTTCAATGTAACAGTTACATTTCTGTTATAAACCTTCTCCCTTCCCACTCCCCTTCACCCTCCTCCCATTTATAGCTTTCCAAAACTTTCATCTTTCTGGCTGAAATTTCCCAGGTATGGTTTTTGCCTGAATGTTTGAATTTATTTGGAAAGATCAAACAAGAATATTTTGACCTTTTTAAATGGAATGTTGTCTTTAAGAAAACAATATGTTTTCAGTACTGGAAATAGAAGCTTGAAATGGACCTGATTGCCTTGGGATGCAACTGAGGCCAAAAAATTAGCAAGATTCAGACAAGGATTGGGTTCTTATATAGTCAACAGTCCTCAGGGCTATAATAATTAACAGTGAAAAAAAATTTGAAGGCATTTTTAAACCCTGATTTTTAAAGGCTGATGCTGACCAATTAGAGATAGAGATGAGCAGAGGTATAACTGGCCAGGTCTGTGCCCTGGGAGGAGGTAGTGCATAGGGCAGCAGCTGCAGCCAGGCTATAAACTATGGCACCAACTATGGCAAACAGCACAACAACAAATATTTTTGTACCCCATACCCGCCCCAGTCTTAGTTACGTTACTGAGGATGTTGTGACATTACTGAGCTGGTGTTGTGATCTCCCTCCCCCCTGCCAGTCTTACATACATTACTGAGGATAATATCTACAGAGGAATAGATCCCATGTCTGCCTATGGTGAAATATCTTGTATCTCCATTTGATGCCCCGAGGTACTGACCACTGTTGGAAACAGGACTAGATGGTAGGTCTGACCCAGTCTGCTAATAGTTTAGTACTTGCTTGCTAGACACCTTAGTTCTAAGGTGTCTAGCAAGAAAGCAGTACCCAATGAGGGAAAAGTGCCTTTAGGCATTCTGATGAAATATAGTATTGAATGGATGAGTTCCAAGCAATGGAAAGCACTTTGGCCTGTATGCTCTGTATCTGGGGTAGAATGTCTTAATATTTTTGCTAGATCAGGTATGATAACAATAAGCATTTTCCATGAACATTTTGGAAGGTAAAAAAAAGGTGTTCTTTTTAACATTTTCACATAATTATCCATTTGACCCCAAAACACCAATTTTTTTGGTTACCCATTTTCTGTTGACAATGGTGGGAGATTTTTGAATGAAGCTATTAAATATTCTTTCCAAAAAAGACTAAAAAGGCCATTTTTAATAGATGAGTACATTTTCTCTGAATAAGATTTTTTTTTTATTAGGCCTACTTTGTACCAGGGCTCCCAGCAATTGGTGATGGTGCTGCTCAGGCATCCGTCACTAAGCTGGCACTGTGGCAAATATTATAACCTGTGTGTTCATGGGAGAGAAGTATGGCCATCATTAAACACAGGATAGAGGAGAGGTAGACTGTGACCAGCATTTTTCTTGTGCCTCTTACTTTCCCACCTGGTTTGTATATCCATGTGCAAGCAAGGTCAGTTACAGCTGGGAGCACACATCACCGAAAAAGAGGTAGGGATTAGCTAGGAGAAGGTTCACCTACAGTACTGCTGACTGCAGTGGACACTACAGTGTTCTAAGAAGGTGATATCTGCTAAGGCTGTGGAAACTTCGGGTGCTGATTCGATTCGGAGGAGATTTGGCCTGATTCAGCGGTCGAATCTATGAATCCAAAATGATTCAGGAAACTTTTTAATCTCTCTGAATTGAATTGGAAGCCTCCAAATCAATCTGGAGGGATTTGACAATTTGGCCATAGACACAGCTTTATATGTTTTTTCTACATACCTTCAGGTACCAGGTGCAGCTCGTGAACACCGAGATGGTAGGGCAGATGGAGCGTCCCATTCCCATGGGAGAGCAGGTGGCTCCCCCCACACACTTGGTGGTGAACCTGGAAGTGGACCAGAAGTACTTCCAGTCCACTTCTGCGCTTGTTGTGGAGCACGCAGGGGATCCCCCCCACGCTCCAGCTTGGCAACAGGTGCCTCCTGGGTCTGGGGTACACCCAAGGTCCCCCCACAACTGATTGCTGAGCAGGGTGTGTGTGTGTATGGGGGGGTCCCCCATACACTTGGTGGTGGACCCCCCCCACACGCCCATGAGACGCTCTATCTGCCCCACCATCTCAGCATTTACGAGCCACGCTTTGTACCTTGAAGTATGTAGAAAAAATCATATATAGCTGTGTCTATGGCTGAATCACTGATTCTCCAAATCAGAATTGAATCTTCAGATTCAGCCAAATCAAATCGGGACAGTGATCTGAATCAGTTAACTGAATCACTGTCCCCCAGATTGGGTCAACTCCAAATTGAATACTTTGTGCTTTGCACACCCCTAATATCTACACAAACCTCATGCACTGACTGGGGCACAGACACTCTGCTGCTGCTTCCTAGGCCATGCAGCTTTGCATTCCCATGCTCAGGACTATGTTTAAAAACACAACCAAATTCTAGAGAAGGCTGGGCTTAGCAGATCCAGTGTCTGAAATGTCCATGTCCAAAGCACTGAATTTGAGTGGTGAACAAGTGTGTCTAACAGTAAAACACACCTTCAAAAAGAAGCTACAGCAAGAAAAGGAGTAATCAGATACATTTCTTAAAATAAACTTACCAAAGAAGTTCCCTTTACACTGAAAAGGAAAACCAAATGAAAAAGCTCTCTTATCTATAGCTCTTGTGCTTCCCTAATGAGGTTATAGAGATAAGAAAAAGCATAGTCATATGGACAGACAGGGTTATCAGCTCATTTGTGAATTAGAGATGTTTGAGATGTGTTTGAGATTTAACTGCCAACAATCCACATTTCCTAGGGGTTCAGACCTAGTGGTATGTTGAGTTCTTTAGAAGAAGTGAGAACATTAGCAAAGCTTGCGGGTGTTGGCATTGGGGCTTTTTGTTTCAAGCTTATGTCTGGTAAATCTAAATAAATTAAAACAAAAGTGATCCAAAATTCATTCCAAAATACATGTGACCATCAGCTTTATTTCACAATCCTCTAGCCAGCAGCTGGAAAGTTTATGGGGCCTTTTATAATGCAGTTACAGCTACCTTGTGGAACCATTTAATCATATGAAATCCTATAATACAGATGTATAAGTAAAACAATACCAGCTGCCAGCTTCTATTTTTGGCATGTTGCTTTATCCTTTAGTCGGCACTATTTCAATGATGTAACATAGCTCCTCCCAGAAGCAGTAGTCCCACAGAAGCAGCAGCAACAGGAGCAAACTGGTTTTTCTGTCTTAGAGACATGATTCAAGCCTCCCCATTCTTCCCAATGGCAGTCTAGTTCCAAAGCACAACAAGGACCTGCATACAGTGACAGACCACTCCACTTTTCAAGGTCAGGCCACACCTTTGCTATTACTTTGTGTCCCTTCTATTTCAAATAGCCTAAGTGTTGGGGGTCTTTCATCTTGCGGGAAGCTATTTCATTGCCTAACGCATGTTCTGCAAGGAAGTACTTTAAAAAATATTCTGTGTAAGTTTCTCCTTTTTTAATTTTCATCCTATTATCCTCCATGCTGCGTTGTATCACACTAACCATACTAATTCATCTTTGAGCTTTTTTCATCACCTCTGTCTGATATTTGTGCATTTTGATCCTGTCTTCTCTTAACAAAACCAGGAACATTTGGCTCTTTAACACTTTATTAGTATATATTACTTGAATGGCACCACCATTGTGTTTTGCAAGGATGAAGAAAACGTCCCTTGCTGTTAATAGCTCATAATTTAAAGGCTCCATTTTTCCAGCTGCTCCATGTGAGGAGTGGCACATGGCTGCACCATACCAGGAGCAGACCATAGAAGGAACCATCTTTCCTCTGGCTCCTCCTCCCTTCCTACACCTTGTTGCATGTGGGCAGTAATCTGATGTTGGCTCTTACTTACCTAGAAATTATGGCCGTACCCCATGCCAGCTAAGTTTCACCCACCCTTTCTTTCCCCGTCAGTCAGGGCCCTGAGAGTAAAGACTTTGCTATTCAGTAATCAATGTTTGGAGTCAGTCCTGTTTTTATAATTGTGTTATTATAGTTAATATAGATATTCACAAGGGGTGAAATGTTCATGTACAAAGTAGGGGAGATTTAGAGTATGGGGCAATGACTCTCCTGGCTCAGCCATTACTTCAAGTCATTCAGATCTGTTCCTTCATAGCAAAGCATAGTTTCATAGGATCATCTGCATCCTCGAGGTATTATGAGGAGTTATGGTGAAATCAGCATAAGAATAAGACCACAGCTAAGACCCTTTATGCATGAAAAGAACAGTAGACAATGGAAGATATCACCCAAGTCCTAACATGAGTTTATGCAGATAGAGTAACAGGGATCACACTAATTACAAACACTTGGCTAGTGTTTTGATTTGCAATAGGCAGAGAAAGCCAGAAAAAGCAGCTATGAGCATGACCCAGAAATGAAGCAGATCTTCTTGGGCTAGTCTTGTTTTCCACTTTACTTAACAGGAAACAGGACTTTGTGTGCTTTCTTTAAAAATAAACAGGATTATACCCAAAATACACCTGAATCAACCTATCCCTTTCTTACCCTGCCAGAAACAAGCCTGCAGAGCCTTGAATATTGGCTAGCTGCTCAAACTAAGAGGCAATATGAAGCTTAATTAATAAAGCATGTAGATACTCAGGAATTGCAATAACTATTGTTATTCCATTCTTCAGGGAAACTATGGAAAAAGAAGCATTGTGAGCAGAGAACGTGACAACAGCTCATCAACATGCAAAACCTATTACTGTGCAGCACAATCATAAATGAATCACGTCTGAATGGTACCATTTATCTTTATAACCTTTTCCTTATAGGCTGACTTTTCTTTCTTTATTTTCTTCCTCCATTTTCTTCACTGGAGAAAGGCAGTAGAGAGAATGGAGGAGAGGAAAAAAGGAAAGAGTAGGAGGGTGAGAGGAGAAGAATATCCACGTATATTATGGCCTGTGTGACTAATCATTGAATAGTGCCTTATCAGAAGTAACAAACTCTCAAGAAGGCTCCCATATGTTTGAATGTGAGCCCATGTTTTATGTATGTTATAATGTCGTGCTCACATTATAATCACTATATTGCAACACAACTTCTCTAAACCTATGGATTAAATCATCACCAAGTTTTGGGAAAGTGACAAGCCCCATTCTGCATCATGCACTCCAGCCCCTCCTGCACACCACATTCACAAAGCATCTCCCTAGTGCTCTAAAACAAAACAAACCCCTGAGTCTCAAAAACCTACAGTGTGCCAGAGAAAGGAAACAGGAGAGAAAAGGGAACCATCAATACCTTTGGCCCCTGCAATGGCAAAGAATCTGATACAGAAAATGTGCCTAGATCATCCTAGGAAGGAGATAGCACCCCACACTACAGAGAAAGGCAAAAATAAATAAGTAAATAAATACACAAATAAAATTCCCAGCTGCCCCAGTCATTCTGACCTGGGGGGAATTTGAATGGAAACTGGCAACTGTGCCACAGTAAGTAGTATTTGTCCCAAAGGGATTGAGATAAGATCATTATTAAAGATGAGGTAAATCAAAATTGAACCTGTTGTGATGCCCCATATGCACCCATGCTTTCCATATCTGGCTGTACTCTCCCAGGACTGAATGTCCACAGATGTGAATCTACATTGCGCACACAAAACGTTGCACCCAGAATGGGAATAGATTGCAATTTGTACTCTAATTGTGCCCTCTCTGCAGCTGAAGGTAGGGTTACCTATGTCTGTGTTTTTCCGGACATGTTCTCTTTTACGATCCTCTGTCTGGGCAGGTTTTTGAAATGCAAGCACATGTCCATAGTTTTGCTCTGCCCCTGCTTTTTGCATGTCTGCCTGGCCTGAGCAAATAGCTGCTTGGGGCTAGGGGCACAGGGAAAGGTGAGTGGAAGCTGGAGCATCTTATGCTCTGTGCATGGCCCCAGCAGCTGCAGGCAGGTGAGAGAGAGAGTATGTGTGTGTGAGCTATATGGGCAGCAGGGTTGGGGGGGCAGGGGGCTGTGGGTCAGGACTGAGGGGTATCAGCAGTGACAGAGGAGCCACGAGTTGGGAGTGAGGGGCAGCAGCATGGTCTGCGGGGCAGGGTATAGTGGGTCAGGAGTGAGGGGCAGCAGCAGGGCTGAGCCAGGGGGCTGTGGCTAGGGAGTGAGGGGCAGGGCAGGGCAGGGCATGAGCATATCACTACCCCCCACACAATCATGTGCCCCCCACAGTGTCCTTTTTTTGAAACTGGAAATATGCTAACCCTAGCTGAAGGGGAATCGCCATCTGTACTCAGCTTTGATAACTGAGACCTTTACTTCATTTCTTTCCTGCTTCTAGGATCTGGCGGCTATTTTCTTTGCTACATCGAGGAGGCTTATGCATTGGAAAATAAGCAGGTGCAGGAGTAGTTAAACAGGATGCTCATCAAGAATAGATTACAGTGGAGACGATGAGCCAAATCACCCCTAAACTTCTGTTCTCAGCAGCCGCCTTTAAGGATCACTTTATTTATAGCCAGAAAAATTACCTGCAGCTGCGTGTCTGCGGAGGTAAAGCCTAGAGTAACATTTAGCTTCCTTTTCAACTCTTCCATGCTGAGAATTCCCCCTGGGTAGCCTAAAGAACAGATACTTTATTAGATAAATCTGTTATATAAAGATAATCAGAACATAGTAATTGGGCATTGACCTGCCTGATTTTATTTGTTACCCATCTCCCCCCACAGACACTTGTGTGAATAATCATGAAATGCAATAGCCCCTTCCTGGACAGCACTGATCAAGCTACGTTTTTTTCTTCATCCTGATGGAATGCTTGTGGTTGGGGAAGAAGTTGTGTGCGGTGGGTCGGGTCATGCTTTCTAAATAGAAAAAGCAATGAATTGATGTAATTTGGTTTCATAGCTGACAGTCATTTTTCATCATTGTTTCAAGCATGAAAGGTTCAGCGAGGGCTGCATAAAACTTCAGTGGCTCGAGCCTTTGATGTTCTGTCAAGTAGCTTTGCTTTTCTTCCTACTATACAAAGCACATTCACAAATCACTCCCAGAGAATCCTAGGTGATGATTATGATGGTTATTAGGAAGGTATAAAAGAGCTGAGGTTTAAAGAGTTATTAAAAGCAACTGTGCATTTCAACAGCAAGAGAAAAAGGGGCTGTTTAATTACCATTTTTTGTCACAAATTACCTGATTTCCTCATTGTCAAGTTCTCCCAAACTTAGGCCACTGACTCAGCCTGTCTACATTTTTCTTTTCGTGCTTTGTTGTTTTATTCGCTATTTCCCCTAAAATGCCGCAAGGTCAAAAGGTCACAAGTATGGGAATTGGCTAATAACAGCAAGTGCTGCAAAAGTCACGGGGGGAGCATTTGTGATGGGTGGAAGTACTCACAAAGGTCAGCAGGGCCAAAGTGCTCACGTTCATATGAAAGTGCCCTCATGATAATGCTCAGCCTGGCAAAAGCAACGTGACGTAACCTGGACAGGGAAAAAAGAAATTCATCATGTAATGTGGCTTCTGTCATTGTTGTCTACCTAATCCACCATGGGGCTCAAGGTCATCTCATCTTGTGCGTTCGTTATTAGTAACTAAACCTACATTGCAGAGTTTGAATACAAACTTCAGAGCAATTTCTGCCCTGATCCTGACCTCAGTGAGGCTGTGAAAGAGGAGAAGTCAGGTTCCGGACATCCTGATATATGGTAATGGACAAGTATCTAAAACAGAATTGAAAGGCTTTTGAGACTGCCCTCTAAAGCTATTTATTAGTCAATGAGTTCACTTGTAAAAGCATAGAATTTATTAAATCTTGCCTCTCCCTTTCCTCCTCCTCTCCTCTTCCTTTATAGCATCTTATCAATGCAGCCTGCATCCTGCTACCATTCGTATCCATAAAAACATTTGGTGATCTCCTATCACCAGTGTAACTTTCACCCAAACCTTCATATGTATGCAGTCACCTAAGTGCCTCTGACTTCATTTAGGATTAAGGACTAAGTTACTTTGAAAGCATGGTGCTTTGTCCCTCAGAGCCATTAATGACGGACATTATCCTCCAAGCAAACCTTGGGGAGCTGTGACATCCCTATTTTAAAGAGAACAAGCTACGTGACTTGTCCAAGGCCAAATAGAGTCAGTAGCAGAGGCAGAGTTTGAACCCCATACTTCTGATGGGCCTCACCCATGTTACAATTCCACTGTATCTGGTGCTTATATGAACTTCTCATCCTTTCACTTTAACTAGGCTTCTGGATGTTCTGTGCCAGATATAAGATACAATATAATTAAAGCACTGTCAGCCATAAGGTAAATAACTTCTCCCATCGTCTCTGAAAGGTCATGCTGGAGAGTTATTTTAGCTTATTTTTATTATTTGTCTTGTAGAAAGAGATCAGTTTTCCATGGTCCTATGCCATCCCTTAAGCTAATACTGTCTCTGGTTTGAAGAGTATACGCTCCCTGGTAGGATGCAACATGTGAATAGAACAATTACAGCAGAACCCTGATTATTAATTTCAGGGTGGCTTGCTAAGTGCAGGACAAGCTGCACAGCTGTTTGCTGCACCTTTTACTTCAAAGGGCACAAAAGCCTCTCCACTCAGCAGATGCTCATCAGTGGTCCCACACAGCTGCACAATTTGAAATGAAAGCTTCAGTCATCAGCTGGAGCACCTTAGTGGTCCCACACAGGTGTTTGCTGCAGTTATGTATGATCCCTGGTTGGTTTGCAAAATCTTAGCTTCTTAAGAGCTATGCAACCTAACCCTATGTGGGTAGCAGGGATCTATTGCAGTATAATGGAGAGAGAGTAGGATGATGAAGGTAAAAGCAATAAGATCTCATTTTCCTAGGTCAGGTTTCTGTTCAAGATTTGCAGAAAGGCCGTCTAAAACATATGAAGATGAATAAGCCTATAGAAACTTGATCCTAATGATTTGCATTCATCCAATAAGAACACCAAAACATACCATGTGACTTAAACATCCATTTAAAACATGGCAAATTTCATCTCCCTTGCTCAAGTTTTAAGATCACTGGCGTATCTCAGCTCTGAATAGCACTGTAAAGAGTAGAAGTGGTTAAAAAAACCACCCTCTCTCCCAAGCCTCCAGGGGATAGCAAGACTTGTACAATTACAGTTTCTGCATTATTACTTTTTTTGGATGTTGTTACTCCTGTTTGCTGCAAGTTTTTAATGGGATAGCAAAAACTCGTAATTAATTTCTTGTTCTGAAGTCCCAACTCAAGAACTATTGGCAGAGCCTGTCTAGTGAGTATCCTCCAGTAAAACCTTGATTTGTTAGTAGGAAATTCCTAATCACTGAAAACAGTGAAATTCATTGAATAAAATATATGTTCTTATTTATTTGCCTAGCACTCAACATAACCTTAATTCTTTTCCGTGACAAATTCTTAAGATAATCAAAATGCTGATCTCAGTCCAACACTATACAGCCTCTTGCCTTGATTTCTTCCTTCCAAATTCTACCCTCTGGTTCTTTAGTAAGCAAACCCTTCTGGTTCAGTAATTTGGCGAGCCAGTGAAATTTTTACTTGCAATTATATAACTGCTGCAAGGCATTCCAGTCAGCAGGAATGCCATCCAGGAGATTCATGGCTGTAAAAAATGCATAAACAGCAACCGTTCCCTACCAAAGGACTTTTATTGGAGATGCAGTCCACAGATCTGAGAGCTTTGATTTATTGGAGTTAGGAGCAGTGTGAAAACAGAGTCAGGCTTCTGGAACTACAGAGGTATTTAGATCACTCTGCTCACGTACATCAGAGTTATGAAAGGTGTAAAAAACTGATAGACTGTCAATTGGAAGACACAAGGGAGTAGGGGTAGGCGAAGGAGCTGTATGGATAAGCTCAGTACTTAATAAGTTTAAATAAGAATCCATTCTGATACATATTAAATGAGGTCTGACCAGCTCCTAGCAGCTTTTCATACTCTCCTTATATTTATTGATTTCTAACAGGATTGAAAGTTTGCACTGCCCATATTAATGATTTAGGTCCAACATGGCCCATCAGAACCTTCCTGCTCTCATGATCATTTTTTTTTCTCTGCAATTGAATTCACTTTTGTTGAAATAATTAAGATGTCACTATTAAATCTAATACTTGTGTAAACTCCTTGCTTGTAAAAGGTGCTGACTTGATGGTTGCAATGACAGGGTCATCTATCTAGCTATCGCATTGTTGAGATCACTCCACCCAGCCCCCAAATATGGACAGCCAACACATTTACTCTGGTATAATCACATTACACTTATATAGAAGTGGCAGACAGATGGCACCAAAATTGGAAGATGAGATAACTTTGCCCCAATCCACTAAAGAATTACTCCTGAAACAATCAGAGGAAAACTCCATGGGTGCATCTTCATGTGCAATTAATGGAACTGAATAAACTTTGGTATACTTTGAGCTGAAAAAAACTAATTTTGATAACACCTTCTACATGTGCATCTAAGCACAATAATTTTCTCCACTGTTGGATAATATTTGTGTCTGATGGGACTATCCAACAGTGCAGTAAATTAGTCTACACAAGCCTAATTGCTGTGCATGTGTAGACAATCACACTTTACTGTGCAGCATGTTAGTCTACTGCACGTAGAGTAGAGTGCATGTCTAGCTGCACCCTACTAGTGTAAAGTACACTGGTTTAGGTTTCATCCTCGTGGAACCTGGGTCCCTGAAGGCAAACAGGATATTATCTATCTCCCTACCTCTCAGCTGCAACATGTAGTAATAGCTGCCTACTATGTGAACTTTTCCTGGATAGCTACACACCTGTTCATTCCTGACTGCAATGTCATTTACCTTGCTATATAAAACCAACATAAATTACATGGGGGTTTGTGTTCAGCTGTCCTTATACTCAGTTTCTGAAGAAACTCCTTCTCTGTATCCAGTCCACCACTGACATCTTAAGAATTAAGAATGCAAGAAAGAATGCAACACATTACAACGGCAAAGCTTTCACATGGTTTCAATACTGATGGGCCCATCTCCACATGCTATCAATGCACAGTAAAGTTACTATGCATTAAAAAAGGAGAAGTAAATTGCTCCCAGGGAAAGGGTCTACATGTGCCCCAACCTGGAATCAAATTTGCTCCCAACTGGAGCAAGTGAGATGTGGGAAGTTCCTGCCCCTCTGTCCTGTTCTGCCCCATTGCAGCAGTCAGGAGGAGCTCCAGGCTCCCCTGGGTGCCAGGCCTGGGTTGGCAGGGAACTTGTACAAATCCTTATACAGAGAGGGACAGCTATTCTGGCAGCTGGGACTGCTGTGTCCCAGTTCTGGACCTAATCTCCACATGGCCGGGAGAGGTATCTTTGCTGGGAGAAGCATTTCCATCAGATGGGGATGCTGCCTGGCAGTCATATAGGGATCATGAGGGTCCCGATCTCCACTTGACTGGAATGCAGCAGTCCTGGCTGCTGGGACAGCTTTTCCTGCCACGCAGGGATCAGGACAGTCCTATTCCCTACGTGGTAGGGAGATAGCTGCACCTGCAGCCAGGACAGTTCCTGCCACATGGGGCTTAGCCAGGCAGCAGTGGGCCCCCTGCTCTTGGCTGACTGACAGCAAATTGCTCCTGGCCAGTATCTACATGTGCGCTACTGTGCAGTAGCTAATGCACAATTAATCTACTACCTATATTTTCAGGTAGTAGATAACTGCACACTAGCCTATTTTACTGTGCAGTAGCTTGCATATAGTTAAATAGTATTGCTTTACTGCACAGTAGATTAGTCTACTGAACAGTCAGGGGTCTTGTGTAGACATTCCCGATGGCAAGTAGAATGTCATACTACATGGATCAGCTTTTAGCTCTAATGCTTTTGGCTATATTTTGGAGTGGTCAGTCTGTAGCAGGGGTGCCACAAACAGATTAGGCAGCCTCTGTGTGTGGCACACAACAGACTGCGGAGGGGACAAAGTGGTAGATAAGTAAAGAAGCAGAAAGCAGAGCACCAGTTCAGGCAGGGGTCATAGGGTAAGAAGCAGAAAACTGAGCAGTAGAAAGATCAAGGGAAAATGACCGGAGTAACACTTGGGGAGGGTGTGGAGGTAATTTGTGGCATGCCTAGCAAAAACATGGCCCCATTAATCAAAAGAATCATATCCTGGTTTCATGTCCTGAGCCATATAGTTGCCCTAAAATTTATGTTTAAATTTTTCTACATTTTTCTCTGTATTTGTATAGTTAATTATCTAGAAAATATTTTGCTGTTTTCTACTCTGGGGCTGTTTGCAGGTAATTTTCCTTTTTATCCATCCACTGCAATTAACTTGAATAGAAATTTGTCCTTATTTGCTTTCACGCTGTGTTAGGGTGGCCATCATAGAAGACATTCTGGTTTTCTGCTACTCTGTCCTTTGTCCTCTATTGATACAGAATCTGACACAGAGATGCCTGTGTGTCCTCTATTTTTCTCTCAAAGAGAAAAATAGTGATTTTTAGTGATTTTTGTCTTCAAGAGAAAAATAGAGGACATAAAGGTGTCCAGTTTCGTATCAATAGAGGACAGAGGACAACTGGGCTGTCCTCTCTGATGGCTACCCTATACTGTGTACATATGAAGTGTGACATTTGAATTTTGTCCCCTTTTCCCTCTGCTACTTCTACAAGCTAGTAAAGAAATTCACTAGCATTTGCTAAATGGTCATGAGTTCATCTATCTCTTTTGCAGTGATGCTGAAAGCTGCATCCCACAGAAGCAGCAAGTGTAAACTCATCATGCTCTGTTATGTCAGATGCTTAGAAAGACTATGAATCCTACACAGTAGCAGTGACTTTAGAAGTGAGGAAAATATTAGTGTCAGCAAAGTGCCTCCTATCAGTTTCCATCTTTTAAAAAAATAGATTTTTGGTAAATGTAATTTATTTTTCTGATGCTAATATTAGAAAATCAGAGGAATGTGAAAATTCCCACTCATTTTCATGTGTTTTTACAGTAAGCAATTCATTACATTAATTTCAGTACCTGCATTTTCTGCTCTTCAGACTTTTCTTATAGTGAATTACCACAGCTATGTATGACTCCCATGTAGCATAATTTACAGGAATAACAACATCACTAAAAGCCTCTTCCTTGATAACGCATTAGATTCAAATTACTCTCCCTATTGGAGAGCTCCCCTTTCATAGGATAATTTCTCAGCATTCCTTTCTAAGAGACAACCCTTTACATTTGGCAGAAGCAAGCAACTTCAGCCCTAAAGTTGAAGCTAGCTCCTGACCGCTATATCTTACCAATACATAGCAGAATTCTTTTCCTGTTTTTCATTTCTTACTTACACATATTTTACTTCATGTTGCTTACCTGTCACATGCCTATCCAGCTCCCACTGACTTCATATCATGCATGTGACTAAAGGAGTACGGGATTTGACTAGTATATTACCCATGCAACCATGGTTGCCAGCTGTCCTTAAATTTACAGACAGTTCATAAAAATAAGAGCTAAACATGCTTATCCATAAAGCTGGTAAGACAAAAAAATCCAGCTGTCCATAAAAAAAGTAAGAAACCATGAGCCTGACTGAAAATCTGTCATTGGAATGAGGTCATCTGAGGGGTGGGCAATTATTCGGGCTGGAGAGTTTTAGTGAGCTGTTGAGGGCTGAGGGGAGAGGGTACTGACCTGACTTTGGCCCCCCGTCATGGCTGTTTACACCACCCAGAGCAGTGGGGGTGAGGGGAAGGAAATGCCAATTGATCCTATCTCGGATCAGTGGAGACTGGTCTGGGACCCCCATGGGCAGAGGATGCTTGGGTGGGTGGATGGGACGGGGCTAGGTTGGCAGGGTTGGGGTTGGAGCCAGGGCCAGGATCATAGGCTGATGAAATACAGGGCCTGTGCCTGCAGGAGTGGTGCCCATCACAGGGATGTGTAGGGAGTGGATCACGGCTCTGCCCTGGGCCCCAGCCCTGTGCTGTCACCACCCTGTGATCCCACCCCTCACTGTGCACCCCACTCCTGGATGCTGCTTTCCACCTGCACACAGCCCCATCCCATCTTCCCAGATGAGCACCCACTGGGGTCCCAGGATGTGCTCCATGGAGACCTCACTTACCTGCCCACTTGCTCTGTCAGGCATCCCTGATAGTGGGTGCAGGATGCACAGGCCAGGGTACCTAGGCAGTGAGGCTGGGTCTGGTAGCAGGGACACTGGCCATGGCAGCCAGGGTACAAGGGCAAGAGTGAGCGACCAGTACAGGGGCTTCCAGGAAGCCAAGTCTTGCTGCTGTGTCACCCCTGCCCTTCCGATGCACCACCCAGACCCATGGGCTACAGCTTCTGGTGTGCCCAAGAACTGTGCAAATGGCAGGGGAGGGGCTGTACACTATACTAGGTGATACCTCTATTCCCATAGGTGGTGGGACCAGCCACACATGCCATGGCCTGGACTGCCCCCTGCACTTGGACTGGGCACAGCTGAGGGTCTTGCCATGGGCCAAATAGAATCCTCTGGCAGTCCAGATCTGGCCCATGGGCCATATTTTGCCCACGCCTGAGCAGGAGCACAGCAGCCTTCAGGGCTGTCAAGACTTTGAAGCCCACTAGAGCCTTCAGAGTTCTTTCCCTCCCACCCAACCATGGCTTGTTACTGCATCTGTCTGTGCTGCCTATATTGGCTACTTGCCTCAAAGCTAGATGAGGCTGCACAGCACATGGCTATCTGATCCACCAGGTAGGACAGGGAGGGAAACAGTGCAGCTCGGATGTCGCTGAATGACTCAAAGGGGTTATTTGGTACTGCTAATTAGTACTGAAGTGGTTGACAATGTTGATGTTTCAAATAGAAGGATTCTGGGGATGGTTAAAAATAGTTCTTAGTTAAAATAACCAAGGGTTCTAGTTTTTTGTATTTCTTAGTTGTGTGCATTTTTTGTACTTTGAATTTCCTTGATGTAACCCACCTTACATTACATAGATTCAGCTATGATTATGTTCTGCTATGTGTAACAGGGCAAAGACAGCCTGTTCCTTTGATGTTACTAAGTTGCAAGTGGTCAGGTCAGGGACAAGGCAAAGTTAATTGCTTAATAAACACAGTTGGGAAGGGGATCGCACCTGGCATGAATGTTAGGAGTCAGCAGCTACTTAAGTCCACAGCAAGGGGTGTTCCTTTGTCCCCTGAGGTACAGCATGGAATGATTCAACAGGGATGCCCAGAGTGGCAGACCCAGTGCTGGAGCAGCTTGCAGATAAGATTGGTCAACTGGGTGTAGGTAGCCATGGTGATTGGTGAAGCAAGGAGGTGAGGAAGAGAGGAAAAACCTACTGGCTGAGAGAAGGTCCCATGGAGAAAGGACCTACTCATACTGCTGGAAAGAGAAAAGAGAGTGAAACAGGAGTGGAGCTGACTGACTTGTGGGAGTGGGCTGCACAGTGGTGGAGAAAAGGGAGACCACAGACTGTGAGGACAGCCAGGGTGCTCTATAACCTGTGGGAAAGTTACTAATAAACCAATTTCCTTTTATCTTACTTCTGGGGTAATTTATTACACCCTCTCTCTTTAGGGAATTAACTTCTTATTTTTCTATCATTCCAAAGCATGGCAGGAAAGTCCCAGGGAGAAAAGACTGTTATTCTCCCCCACCTGGCCACACTCTGGTAGCTGTGTATTTCTTCTTTGTATGCCCTTAGTAGTATACATGTTTGGAGGTTTGGGAGCTACTAGTGCTTGCTTTACTGTTTATGAGCCTAGGTCTTAATGTTTTGGGGTTATCTTTCTTTACTGTAGAAGGTAAAACCTACAGATGGCAGCCCTGGGCAAATAACAATTGACAGGGTTAAGTAGTATCTCCCTTGGCTTGGCTTGTTAGTGACTGAGAATTTTAACTGTTTGGGATTCACTTAATGCTTAATGGACACAGTTTTCCCTAAGATTGGCTATTCATCCCTTTTCCCCTAGTAATTAATGCTGTTTTAATGGAATGTTGCTTGTGAGGGCAGATTTTTTTTTTTTTTTGCTTTAGAACACCGTGGTAACATTTTATTTTCCCAATTTCTTAGGTGGTGACTCAAGCCAGATTAAGAAAGATGGTTCTAACCACCTAAATTTTGAACCTGGTCCTTGATATAAAGATATATTACCATCCAGGACCTAGTAAAAGGATTACATTTACATTGTGTAAGATATATGTTAGTAAAAAAAAGTTTGTCAGTAAAAAGTGTTCAAATTGTCACTGTACCAAAAAAAAAAAAATCTTTGTTGGCAACCCAGCACAGACTGGTCCTTAAAACAAGTACCAATCCTATTTGTTGTAAGCTAGGATATACATTGTAAATAATTGACATAAACTGCCATTACAGTGCATTTGAACAAGCTATGAACTCAGTGACAGCCCCTCTGCTCATCGCTCTGATGTAGAACTAGTATGACACCTTTTGAAACAGCAACTCCAAACTCCTAGCACGGGGGCTTCTGCCTGAGAGAACTGGGAGAAAGCCACGCATATGCCACAGGAAGCTTAACCTTGAACTTGATGTGAGGAGAGACTGCTTTCTGTGACCATCCATTACAGCAGATGGCAGATCATACAACAGTTTCATATCAAACTAAAATTCTAGTGCTCCCTTAAGAAAAAGGCTGTTCCAAGGGCTAAGAGGTTTACCTACTACACAAAAAAATGTGGGATCAATTCCCAGCCATGCAGCATTCTTGCCTAACCTCATTTCCCCATCTGCAAAATGGGGATAATATTTCACTATCTCTTAGAGGTATTGTGAGATCTAAGGTGCTTGGGTACTATGGTAACAGGGGCCAAATAAGATATCTTCTGTTGTTTCAGATATAAACATGAATTATTCACTATAGCAACCCCTCTATCATTTGATTGACTACTATATTTATTTTTTTCACTGGCTCCAACATTTTTGTTTTCCACCTGCTATAAAATTTTGCATCAGAATTGCATAGGTGTTTTGCAGAAGTCATCAAAGGAAAGAGATGATGCTTCTGCAGCCGATTTATAAGAAGGCTTATGGAACCTGCAGAAGAGGGGTGTGAAGGCAGCTTGGATTTTTGCAGAAAGATTGTTAACTGGATTTTACAACAATCAGTAGCAACTGGCAAACATTGAATTTTGCATCACTCAAGCACAGCGTGAGCCCCCAACTGAAACCACAGATAATTTACTCTTCCCTTAGGCCCCTTGTTTCAAGCTATCTTCAGACAGACAATACCTTCATTGCATCGCTTCTCCAGACATTCCAGTTTTTTCTTTGCAAACCTCCAGCCTAGACTCTTAAGGCCAGAAATGGAAGAGAATTATGCCTGCCAGTTAATACTATATCAATACAGCTCTACTGATTAACGCCAGCTGAGAGTCTAGTCTGTGATAAAACAGAAAGTTTCAATAGCATCTTTGTGTGGCAGAGGTGGTTTCTGCTATAAATCACATGGTTGCAGACTTAGTGTACATGATGCTCCAAGGAGCATAGACAGAACTTTCCATACATCAGAGTTTTAGCTACACTGGATGGGTTGGGAAGAAACATCTTCAGAAGAACTATGTAATACAATTGAGGCTTGTTTGCAGCCACATCTAGGAAGAGCAATAACCTCTTAACAGCAAGATTTCCCTTGGGAATATTTTTCCATCTCATGTATTCAGATGACACTCTATAAAAGCAACAGCCACTTGGGAGCAACACAACACCAGGCACTGGCTTGTTACTAACAGGAATCAACTGCATAGATTAACGCTAAAGATGTCAAAGGAACTATATTTTAGCAACACGGTAGCTATTCCAGCAACTGTGTGCCAACCTGCCAGCTTTAGGACATCCTCACTCAACACTACTGCAGCTTGTGCACATGCAAAATGTGACCGTGTAGTCAATAAGCCTTTAGCTGCTTTGTAAGGCCTTCGATGAATACTGGGGTCATCCTAAATCATTTGCAATAAAAATCAGAGTGGATCCCCACCTGCACCATCCATACGTGCATGTCTGTTGTACCAGAGTCTGGCAGCTCACTGGAGACCTTGTTTAGCCACATCTGTAATTAATTTACAGTTAAGAATTTACACCAGCTTAGATATGACACCTTCCCTTCCCTCCATCCCCACCCCCCCCAAAGATTAAGTGGGCTACTTGCAGATATAGACAACTCACTGACTTCAAAGCTTCCTGTCTTAGTTAAAAGAAACAAATTGCTTCCCTAGTGAATCCTCTCAAGGGAGTAATGCAGGATAAAAATGTAATATTTGCATTAATTTAGCTTTAAACAAACCTGAAAGAGATTCCATTTTAAAAATATATTTTCACATTATTTAAATAGGCTTGTTTTAAAAGTCAGTAATATGTTTGCATAGGGGATTCTTTGCATTTTGTACTTATTCTTGGCAGGTGATTTTTTTTATTATTAAAAGAGATGTCGAAATGAAAGCAATTGAGGATTACAAAGGGTTTAGAAAGGATTTATCTCTGAGGCCACTTCACCCAGATTTTCAGTAACACTACTTTTCTCAGTTCTGTGACATTTAACGGTATTGAAAATCTTTGATTGACAGGGCAGGTCTTCGTAAACAGCATTTATCAGCATCATATCAACATCTGACTATTCGACTGCACTTTTGACAGGTAGATATCAATGGGGCGGTATCATTATCCTTGTTTTGCACATGGCAAAACCAAGGCACAGAGAGGTGATGCCCAAGTTCACTCTGCAGAGCTGGGAATCAAACCCAAGTCTCTGAGACCTTAGCCCAGTGATTGCTTCAACTCTGCACACCCCTCCCAAAAGGGTATCACTGTTTCTTACTTAGGTATAGGAGCATCCAGAGTGCAATGAGCACTTGGCAGTATTCCATGGGACACTGTGCTTGTGCCAAGGAGCACTCAGCCAATTCATGGAATTGACCACAAGGACGTTTTGAGGCCAGACAAGGGCTAAAGGAAGATGGGTGAGGTTAGGAGAAAGGGGAACAACACTAGACAGTGTATATATAAGTCACCTTGATTTTTTTACAAGTAGCATTTTGATGGTGGTGGTGGGGGGGGTCTTTTAAGAAGCATTTGAAGAATGATGTCATAGGACCTTAGAGGGATGAGCACAAGGAGGTGATTTCATCCATAAGAAGAGGGAAGTTGGAAGAAGACAGAGGTAGATGCACACAAAAAGAACAGCTGGGATTACTGCTGGGACGAGGTGGATGAGAAACAGCATCCAGCTTAACTGGTTAGATAAGTGGGGGGGAATGCAGTTATATACAGCTATGAACATGAATAAAAAGATTATATGAGATGCAATCTAAAACGTAATTTGAAAAGCAATATATTCCTACCCCTAATGGTGTTAATAAGTGTCAAGGCAGCCATCAGTGAAGTATCAGGTCCAACAGCGGTGCCGAACAGGCACTCTGAGTCAACCAAAGTGCAGGCAAACTCTTCATGAAATAAAGCAGAAGTTAACCCTTAAGGATGAGGACCTATAGCAAATCAAAGCTAAGCCAGGTAGCTAAGGGATTTCTCTGGTTTTGAACACAAGGGCTAGAAAATCCTTTGGAGATGAGTGGTGAGGGAAAAAGCCTAGAGAAGTTTTGAGTGTGATCCTAACTGGAAGCAGTGATAACTTTTTGGGCTCATAGAGTGGCATACTTTGTGGATTTCTGAACAAGAGAAGTGCTTGCTTTTATTCCTTTTATTCTTGCACTCAGGTAAACAGGAATCACTTGAGTCAAGGAGCCAAAAACCTCCTACCACTTAGGACTAGAGACTTCTTCACCAGATTACCATCCTGAAAAGATGGTGATTATGTCCTGGTTTGAAGTGTGGCATTAACCAGATTGCTAACACTTATCCTTATTGAACAGCCATATGGACTGGCATACACTAGCAGCTGCATTCAGAGCTAGCCCATCAGTTTCTTCCAGGCCGTTGTGAGAAACTAGCTAACAGATTGACTCATGCTGAATTGCCTGGCTACAGCATTTATTCAAAGATGCTGTTAATGCATATAGTACACATTCTGCATATAGCATTATATTCAAAAGCAGGGGCTTTGCAACTGATTATTGCGCTGTGTTAAAAAAAAATGACCACTGTGATTACTAGGTAAAAGCCTTGAGATCTTTCCTGGCTTTAAGATTTCATGTTTAGCCACTTTGATTCCTACCATGTGCAAATGTTTCCAGTATTAACTGGGGAAGAGTGGGCTGGGAATTGGAAGCATGGCTTCAATTTAACTGGGCTATTTGGGGTTAGTACAAAGTGACAGACCAGCAGGAAGCAGTTAAAAGCTTTCCATCAGCAATCGAAGACCTGCAATCTAGAGTCTTTCCTCCAATCAAGTCTGGTATTGACAAGCAACTAGTTCTGATAAAGACCTCTGAAAGACTTCTCTTTCTGGCCTTCAGGGGCAATTTGTTTCTCTAACTAGGGTGTCTTAGCAGGAGTTCAGGGAAAATGCATGCAACTTGCACAATCACTTGAGCAGCATGACAAACAGCAGACATCTCGCTTCTTAGCTCCCTTGCTCCCCCACCCCTCACATGGCCAAATAGTCTGTCTGTATTTTTTTAAGTACCCTTATCTGGTTTTGGACACATGGTATTGCTTTCTCCATACATCTACTTGGCTAACTATATTGACTTACAGAAAGTAGAGATGGACTAGGACTATTAATTCAGCACTATGCCCTTCACCCCTCCCCCATGCATGCTTGCTCACTAAAGCATCATTTTCTGCTAAGTTTTTTTTTCTTTTAGTCCTGTAAGTATTACTTATGCACTCCTGTTTCCCAGATCGAGTTGTGGTCACATCAGTATTTCATTTCAAGCTTCAGTTCAATTAGCCTGATTTAAAAATGTTTAAAATTATAGGCTTCAGACACACTGCTGCTCACATAGGGATCCCTTAATACCTTCTGTTTCCTTAACCAACAAAACAACACTTTGGATGCCTGAATATCAGATCATGCTTTTCTTTTAGGGGAAGGTGCTAAGTGTTTGTAGTTAACTGTTGTGGTACCATATTAATATAAATTCATGTTCAAATGAGCATTATACATTTGGATGAAATGCAGCATGCACGGCTGATGAGAGTGAGCTAAGGATAAAAAAGCCATGATCCTAACAATAGCCTCTCGGCTGATTTTATTTAATATGCCAAAATCTGCTTTTCAAGCAGTCCCTTTCAGAGTCCAGGGTGAGCCATATTACAATATGCTAGAGTTAATGACACTGGTGTTCAGAGCAATTGCACAGGTCAACACAGCAAGTGAGAGGCGGCAGCCAGTACTCCCTAGGTATCTGCCACCGATATCTGCTGCTAGGCAAGGATAAGAGCTACAGATGAAGCACGTGTTAATGTTACCTCTTTCAGTATGCAGGGGGTGCGTGAATGATATTTCTTCTTGGCTGACAGAAGGAGAACAGGAGCCAGCGTGGTGCTTGGGTTTGGGACTGTTGAAATGGTTTACTCAAAATTTGCCACTGCATAACATGACAATGAACTTGAAGGTTGCACAAATCCAGGTGCTGGCCTCCTCATTGGCAGCAGGCAAAGGGTGGCCTGGCATAGAAGACAACTAACTGCCCAGCATCTCCCCCAACCCCCTAAAAGACATAGAGCTAATCTTCAAGAATGAATTGTTGAGCCCTGTAAAGGAAAAGACATGCATGCAAGTCATTCCTACCAATCCATGAGTCACTATAGCTACACTACTACTCTGGTGCATCCATGAAGGGATGCTCCTTAGCATAATCTGTCCATCCACTCCTACTCATCCATACCACAGCTAAAACAGTAGCCATGAAGCAGCTCTAGGGACCTCCACAGCAGTAACTCTCCAGCACACTGGAAACTGGACCTGGGCATGCACTTTGAGGGGCATGCTCTCAGAGCATCTTCACTGCTGCATTTGGCATCTGCCAGAAAAGTTGGTGGACGTTGTGCGCTGGAATCATCCCTCCCCAGACATGCCAGGGGCCTGGTGCAGGCATGTCCTGGAGGTATGGGTCTGGCATCTTACAGTAGCTCTAAAATCCCATTCTGTGCAGTAGCAAAATTGTGCCCATCTCTGTGAGGGAGTGGGTATTGTTTGTTGGACTTACAGTAGAAACCACCTCTGAGTAGTGGAGGACAGGAAGCAGTTTCCCATTGTTGAAGGTCTGAGAGGGAGGAAGGGAAAATCTCTTATGCCTTCTGCAGCTGTGAGATTTCCCCTCAATCTCATCTCCCAAGGCCCTTATTCATTGCTCATCATCAGCCCCACTGACTCTGTTTGGAGAAAGGTGGATCTCAGTGATCTACCAGCGGCAGCCTAAAAAATTCAGCTGCGGGCTTCTTTAAAATAATTTTTTCAGTGGTGCCAGCCCACCAGGAACAACTCTGCCTTGCATTTGGGCATGGAGGAAGAGGGATATGCTCAGTGTTTCTCTGTCCTACGCGATTTCTGTAACTGTATTTGCTATCCACTGGAAGCAAGAGAGAGAAAGGCAGGCCCTGCTTTTGAGGCTAAAACAATCTCTACAGCAGCACAGCCTGGGAAGGTGTTGGTACCTCAAGCACCAGTGACTTCTTTGGCCCCATTTAAGAAGCAGTCATGCATTTGTGTGCTTAGCTTAGGTCAGGTGATTGGCCTCCTGCAATACCCCCCAAAGCTCCTCTGAAGTCAGTTTATTTTCTGTAGCTAACAAGCATTGTTGTTTCCGGTAGGATACCTTGCCTCTTATTTCTTAGTCTCCTCTGCTCTCTGGGGCTCTGACCTTCACTTCTCTGTTCTCCACAACGCTCTACCTAAGGACTAATGGTGTCTGACATAAATAAGACTGCTAGCGTTCCCCAACAGGAAAGCACACCACGTAGCTGTAGGAAGGGGAAGACGTAAGGAAGGGAAAATGTCACTCATTAGCCCAGGATTGCAAGCTTCTGGCACCATCCTGTTGCCCGAAATGAACCTCTGTGCCATATCCACGGCAGCAAATTTAACTTCTACTGTGCAGCATCCAGCATCTTGATGAGCAAGACTGAATTTCAACTCCCAACTTCAGTTCCTTCTTTTTCTCCTTTACATGCACTTTATTTTAACCAGTCTGCAGTATAGGTTTATCAAACTTGGTGTGAAGCAGTACCTTCCAGGCCACAGCAATGTGGGCTAAGATTTATCTTGGCAGTAATCTATTTGCTTTGCATTGCTAAGTCTCCAAAACAGGGAGGTAGAAAGAAGGACCTTGGTCCTGCAGAGCTTACACAGGTGTTTAACTATGAGTCACCCAGGTAAACATATGAAAATTGGAGTAATGCCAAAAAAATCAACACCGATTACTAGGTAAAAGCCTTGAGATATTTCTTGGCTTTAAGATTTAATGTTTACCCATTTTGATTCCTACTATGTGCAAGTGTTTCCAATATTAACTGGGGGAGAGAGGGCTGGGAATTGGAAGCATGGCATCAATTTAACTGGGCTATTTGGGGTTAGTACAAGGTGACAGACCAGCAGGAAGCAATGAACAAGTGTTGCAGGATCTGTGCCTGCAGGCCCTATAAACTGTTAGCCCCAGATAGTGCCGTAATGTGGAGTCAGTCAAGGGATCAGCTCCTCAAGTGATGCATTACTCCACAGTCCCAGTGGAGCTATAGTTTTTTTTTCCCCACACCTGCTGGGGATCTAGCTTCATGGCATTACAGGTGCAAATTGAGCACTGTTGCCTCTTCGGAATAAATGGCAAGGATCCTACATGCCAATTCAGGCTGGCGCCTGTGAAAGTAATAGGGCAAGTAATCCATAGCATCTTATGTGATCTGCTGGAGATTGCCCTTGCCTGAGGAAATCACTCCTCCATCTCATTTCCATGGCAAAAGAAATGTAAAAGAGCTCTGTAGGAGATAAGTGCCCTATCCGGCTGGTACAGGAAAATCCTGAAGGAGCCCTGGAGAAAAGCCATCCTAGCATTTTTGATGGATGCAAAGCTGCAGAAGTTTATTTTGTTTCTTTTTGCTGACAAAAAGAAACACTGAAAAGCCTGCAATGAGTCTCTCTGTCTCAGAAATCTGCCAGATGCTATGGGAGCACAAACCTGGGATGCTGGGAGCACAAACCTGTCTCACTAGGTTTTCACCAGTGCTGCTTTTCAGGACTTCCTCTCCTGTTTTCATAACATTCATCCTGTCTTATGGTTGAGCCAATATTTGCATCATAGCTGATATTAGCTATGGGGTGATGCCCAAGACAACACAATAAGAGGTATCCTCCTTCTCCACCACCTTAAAGGAACAAAATCTTATCCATTGTACTTCCTTGTGGTTTCACTGCCTAAGAAAACCAATTTTAAAAGGCAGTCAAGGTTGTTTTTGAAATAGTGACTCTCCCAGAGTGGCACTTACTACAGCTGTAAACTTTAAAGTTAGATCTAGGAAATTGCATTTGCAGTGTCTGTTAAAACGTAAGCGCAGCAGCACCAGAAATGTAGGATCCCCTGAAGACCAATCGCACTCCTAGTGTCTATAGCAAACAATTAGAAAGTTAATGCTAAAATGCCGCCATTAAAGGCTTGATATAAATACATTCCTGATGCTCTCCACAAACTTAGCAGACTTCAGGAAGTTCTTTTAAAATAATAGAACCTTAGAGCCATGTACCTAATGCCTTTCAATACATTTCCTTTGCTTTGAACAGCACTTTTGAGCATTACAGAGGTGCAATTCAAGTGTACCCTCTAATGTGAAAAACACTATATCTATACTGTACCTTGAGTGCTATGAATAGCAACCACAGCTTGTAAAAATGTACACAAACTTGTGGGCAAATGCTTAGCATTGTGCCTGCATATTAATGGTTTAGGATAAAATATTTCCTGTTAATGCTTGAATTGTTTGCTAGATGGTCTGCTTGGCTGGGGAGAAGGTTTTCTATTATTTACTAGAAGGATTTGACCATGGATGGACTGTTTAAGATCATCTATTTATAATGGGATGATAAAATTTAATTTCCCTTCCTTGACCAATGTTCTGTTTTGGGAACTAATTATTATTAATTAATTATTTGGGAATTAATTATTTGTAACTGAAATTCTGACCCCCACAGAAAACTAGTGACTTCAAGTGGGCCAAGATTTAACTTCGTGTTTATAGGGGAAAGTCTGGGGGAACATTTTTGCTACCATTAGTAAATTAAGTGACTTTGACATAATTCTGTTTCCAAAGCAGGTGGAAAATTGGTAGCACTGAAGCAAGCCATTCTTTGTCACTGTTTCTCAGTAATGAACCTCAAAGATGAAGAAGGGAACATATCCTCTATGCTCATTTATTTCAGTTCTTAGTCATCTCAATAGAGGCTGAAGCTGGCTGGCAGGGATTGTTCTGGTTTTTGATGAAGATAGTACATCCCGTTAGAACTGGCCTGGGTTTGTTAGTAGTTGATAACACAAAAATCATATATTTAAATGCTGATGTGATTAGCAGGAGTGTGCAAAGCTTTGGTCCACGATTTATTTTTGTAGAAGATTCAGCCTGATTCAGAGGCTGAATCACTGAATCCGAATTGAATTGGGAGAAGAAAAAAACCCTCTGAATCAATTCAGAGGCTCCAAGTCAATTCGGAAAAGATTTGGAAATTTGGAAGGCCGTCTTTCAGGGGAACAGAAACTGAGAAGGGGGTGGGGAAGGACCAGTAGCTGGTCTGTAGCTGGTCAGTGACTGTGATCTTTCCCCAAGTCCCCTTCTAATCACAGTGCTCTGGTGGAGGGACACAGAAACGGCATATAAGCCTCTGTCTGCAGGCTTTCTGTGCCTTTTGTGAGCTGTTTCTGCCTGAGCAAGCGTCTGAAAGGTACTGGACTGACTTGGTTTCCAACCTAGCCGGTATCCTGCTACTTTCTGTTCTTGGAAAGGATTGGATATAGCTTACTAACTAGAATCCCTCTACTTATCCCTATCCAATCCATTTCTTTCCATTTATATTTGTTCTTGTTTTTATCCCCCCCAACACTTCTTAAAAAGAAAGCTGTTTTCCCTGGCAGTGTG
This sequence comes from Caiman crocodilus, assembly GCA_030014935.1. NCBI lineage: Eukaryota > Metazoa > Chordata > Crocodylia > Alligatoridae > Caiman > Caiman crocodilus. The sequence continues at coordinate 99,605,597 of JAGPOW010003648.1, forward strand.
ATCCATCACTGTGCAGGGAAGCACAATCATTAACACATACAAACATGCACACACACACATCACAGAAGAAATCAAATATTATTATGACACAGAAGAAGTCAGACAGTCATAGAAGAAGAGAGTATATATAGCTATTAATATTATTAGTTATAGTTACATACAGACTAAAGACAACACAGAAGAAGTCAGATAGAGGTTCAGATTAACACAACATAGAACTCATAGAGTCATAAAAGAAGAGATATTTTATTTATACACACAATAGTAAACAACACAGAAGAAGTCAGACAGCCATACATCAGAGAAGACGACGATGACATATATTATTAGTTACACACACACGCTCATTTTCCAGAAGAGGAAAGAGTAATATGAAGTATGCTAGAAAGGCAGGTGCCAGGTCTACTGGCAGGGGAGGTAAAGGAGCTAGATGGAGAGCTAGAGCTACAAGTGCCACCCCCCTCCAAACATAGATGCATCCCCTTGCCTGGCAGCCATGAATCTTCTGCTGCCAGTGGAAGCAAGGCGGTAGGAGCAGTACATGTCCCTGCACCTGCACCACCTCCCCTAACTCCAGAAATAGGCACCAGCAGCAGAATGACACTCTCTTCCACCCCAATTTCATCTTCCAACATGAGCCTTCCACTGCAAGAGGAGGAGCTGGATCTGGAACCAGGGGACCCAAGTGCCTGAGCTAAAGAGATTCTGGGGACCGAGGAGGAATCTGAGTTTGTGCTCCACACCCCTCAAATTTCTCCTAGACCCAGGTCTCCTTGTCAGGAAGGCACCTCAGAAGAGGTTGTGGAGGTAAGTGGCTCAGCTGAGTCAGCTCCTCCTGTTGTTGTGCCGCTGCCTTCTGAGGAGGGGGATAAGGCAGCATCCCCACCCTCAACCAAGAAGCAGGGAAGTAACATAGCATACTTGGGATCATCTGTCACCTCAAAATGATCCTGCACTATCTGCTGAAGGCAGATCAGCTGGGGCAAGGAGGTGAAGCACTTCACCATCACAGCAAGGCTGCTGCATCTCAGGAGGCAGCACCCCCTTGCCCTTGTTCCTCCTCAGCCTGGCACCAGTGGGAGCATGCCCAAAGGGAAGTCCCCCACTTGCTCCAAAACCCCTGGCACCACGAAGCAGAGGCAGGGCACCCTGGAGCAGGGGAGAAAAGCTGCAGACCAAGCGGGGGGGGGGGGGGGGAATTTGCAAGGGCGAGCACGGTCCCCCAGTGCGGGGGTGCGCACCGTTTGGTACCTTACGTACGCAGTGCCAATTGCCTCCGCAAAAGCAA
>JAGPOW010003648.1:99616492-99667190 GCA_030014935.1 Caiman crocodilus
GACCCTCTCGAGGCCGTCCACATCCCTCTTGAAGTGCGGCGCCCAGAACTGGACACAGTACTCCATCTGCGGCCTGACCAACGCAGCATAAAGGGGGAGAATCACCGCCTTGGACCGGCTCGAAATGCACCGTTGAATGCACGCGAGGGTCCGGTTGGCCTTCCCAACCACCGTCTGACATTGGCGGCTCATGTTCATCTTGGCATCAACAATGACGCCAAGGTCCTGTTCCTCCACCGTGCTAGCAAGAGGGGAGCATCCCAGCCAGTATGTGTGCTGGGGGTTGCTTCTCCCCAGATGCATCACCCTGCACTTGTCCATGTTGAATCCCATCCTGCAGTTTGTTTTTAACAGCTTACACATTAGGGCTCTAGCTACAATGGATACATACACTGTGTTAGAAACAACATTAAAAACAATTTTGCGCTTAGTATGGAAAAGGACAATCTGTTCAAAAATGTATTTCCCAACTATCGGTCTCTGTCCCCAATGAAAGCAGAATTGTGCTTAACACCATATGACTGGAAAGGGTATTAGTCTCAACTAACACAGGTATTTTCCTAGAACAAACAAGGCCTAGAGAAATAATAATAAAACAGCACATGCTGCAATAGTAACATCTCTGTCTTCTTACAAGTATTCTTTCTTCCTTTTAATGTAAATATATGCAACACACACAAAATGTATATTATACTGCAAAGCATTTTAGTTTTATGTTGCTATAAAATACTGTTTTAGTTTGAATATGACGAGGTTTAACATGCATTTGTTCTGCTGTGTCTTGTCTGTTTCTTAAGCTGAAAAGAAACATGCCAGGATGTAGGACATTGCAAGAGCTCCTTTGTTTAGACCTTCTTCTAGAACTCATCCTTCTGTTTATTGCAAACAAGAAACCCTGGCCATGTAAGCAGGGAGAAGGCAGATCCCCTAGCCTAATTCACTAACTGGGCACTGTTCTTTTTTTTTTTTTAATTGGTTAACAGGAAAAAAAAACAACCCTAGAGGCCTGGTGGCCCCTGATTGGATATTTGGGGTGATGTCACCTCAAGTACATAGGAAGAAGGAGCTGGGAGCAACTCCAGGAAGGGCCCCAGTCAGAGAAACCAACACAAAGGGGAACAATTGGGTACAGGGAGTGAGAGAGTCTCTGAGTCTGGGACTCCTCTCCTCTCTTTCTTTGCCCTCTCTTTGTTTTCCTGGGTTCTGGGTGGCATAATACTGTGGGGGTTATTAATCCCTGGAGCAAACCACCAAGATTAAAGCCTGGTAAAGCGTGGGTCAGGTTTAGGAGCCTGGTCCTTGTTGGGGCTGTGGCAGTTCTTGCATCTTGGCCTAGATGGGTAACTGAGCCTAACTGCAGTTCAGGCCCAGGAATGAGGAGACACCTGGCTTGGCTCCCCCTCTCCAGTTCTTTTGCAGTTTTTGCCTTAGCTGTGGGGTTTGGCAGGAGAAATATTGGGGTTCAGCCACCCCCCAAAGCCACCACATGCAAGTGGAGATCACTGCTCTACAGCTTCCCAGGGAGCAACAAGAGGCCCCTTGCACTGCAGAAAGACCTATGCTCACTAGCAGCTCCCCAAGATGCAGCAAAACCCAAGGAGCAGCTAATAGGACTTTCCTGCTGAGTAGCAGGCATAGGTATGCAAGCCCCACAGAACTAACCTTGGGATAAGCACCCATGTCTCAAACTACCTGGGCATGGGTGAAGTGTCCCCAAAAGGAGTGCAAACTAGAGACTCTACTTTATAGTTGGTCGTGTTTTAAATTGTATTTTTTTCCTTTGTTTTCTATAATAAATCTGTCCTTTGTGTTTACACTGCTTGCAAGGAGGGGGGTTGGTTTATACAGGCAGGGCACCTCAGCCAAATTCAGTGATCCAAGATTTTCTGGGTTGGGGCTCAAGCCACAGTGAAAACTTACCAGGTACCCCAAAATTCAAGCCTGGCCCTGGTTGCTGCTGACTGGTGCCTGGAAAAAGGGCAATCCTGTGATGTGGATATAGGCAATTCTGTTCTATAATTTGACTCCTTATGAACTGGGATTTGACTGTGACTCTGGCCACATAAGTGGATTTCTAATTAATGATGAAAAACTGGTAAAGCACAAGATGCAGTAGGGCAAAGAGCATAATCAACTATGAGTTCTAGATAAACCAGGTCCAATAAAAATTAGGTAAGTTTTTTTCCCCAATAATGAACCTCAAAGAATGCTACTCTTCATATCATATTTGGAGTATTGGTTTTGAGTATATACATACCAAAAGGATATACTAAAAAATAGGAAGTGAAAAGAGTTCCAATGCAGGACCAGTCCTTGTAACCTTTCTTTCTTGATTTCAGCAGAGACTATTTGTAGGAGAAAGTGCAGGCTTAAGTTCCCAATTGTCTATATATTTTCTTCTAGCATCTCTCTGAGTTTATTCCACTGTATATACTTCTCCTCAGCAATTTCCAAGTTTTTTTTCTCCTTTCCATTCCCTCTCTGTGGCTTGATAGTAGAACAAACCAGGGTGGCATGTGTTTTACATTTAAATGGCATAAACATTGAATTTAATATGCATGAGAGTGAAGAGCTAATATAAACTGATTTAAAGCAGACATAGCACACATCAACATTTGTAACATTCCTTATTTGTTATTTTGCCACAGCACCTCCACCTTTATGCACTCTATTTTAGTTCAATCCAGTTTTTCAGCACAGTAGGTTACAACTGTATCAACTTGTCTGAGGATATAGTGATGTGGACAAATTGGGATTACAATGAAACTATCAGCCTAAATTAAATTTATGATTGGTAACCTAATTTTCAGTGTTAGGCACTAACAGAGCATGTCAGCTAGTATATGAATTGAACAATGTGTGTCTGTATTTGTGAAGTTACAACAAACAGCTAATCAATTTTGTCGGAGGCATAATTACTACCAGCCAATAAAGGATATTATTGAAGATTCTGTATCCTATAATAGGCTGACTAGTGTCTGTCTTGTAGCATTCACTGCAAAATTCACCAAGCAAGCATTAGTTACACAAGGACCTGATGTCTATAGTTGTAGTTCTATCATATTGTAAGAATTTGTAATTTATGTATTTTCAAATTCCATATAATTCCTCATAAAGATCTCTTCATCCTTTTTGACTGAGAAGGGCAGGGGGGATTGAGCTACATGTTTCTCTCCTGGCTGATTTGGGAGCTATTTGGATCTTCAGTTTCATGCTGCTACTTGAGAATGCTGTGTGCATCAGCAGAAGCACTGGGGCACTCTTAAGATTCAGGGAGAAAGAGATTGCTTCCTAAGCTCGCATGTGGAAGGTTGTTTGAACAACCAGGAAAACTAAGAGGTATTTTCTTTTGGTTTTTATTTTGAAATACAAGCTGAATAGTCTGAAATACTTGACAGCCTAGTCTGTCAGCTTGCCAGGGAACTGGAAACATTCAGATCTGTTGTGGTCCTTCTGTGCTCCATGCAATGGGAATTGCTCTATTATATTTCTGTAGGCAAAAAGCAAGTGAAAAGTAGAAGCCAGCATTTTATGAGGGGTGCCTCAGTGCAAACAAGCTTGAGAATCATGTAGATATTGGTATCAACATGCCCTTTTCCAGGTTTGTTCATTGTACCCCTTTCTTCCTAGCAAGGGAGAATCCAAGCATCTTTCCCCCTCCCAGAGGGAAAGTGACTATATCACACTCTTTTGTAGAGCACAAGCCCTAACTGTACATAAAATACCTTTTAAATAACAATGTGCAAAGTACTGGAGCATGGTGCATCTAACCAGGTGGTTTTCTGCCATAATTTTATAGCTAAGTCATATATTAAAAATACTGCAGGAATTTTGATTTTCAAAGAAACCACTATTCAAAATGCGTGCCAAACATTTCTAATGTTCACAGAAACAACTGAAAACTGTGCAGCTGTATACAACTTTGAACATGACTGTGTCACTGAAATGTGAGAAAGGGGCTGTTTTGCAATCAGAAGGTAGTCAAGGCAACCCACAAAGCATATTAAGTTGTTAACTAGGGATTTCACTCTTCCATGCAACAAAATCAGCAGCATATTAAGAGGGTTACTCCCAGATATTGATCTGAATTTAAGTGAAAAACAGCACACAAAAAAACAATGGCAGTTTTTAAAATTGGAGGGGGAAAGAGTTCCCAACAATAGTTTTCATGACAAAATTTCAATTCCAAAATCGGAGAGTTACAGGCAAAGCCCAGGTTAAATCAGGAAGGAGACGATTTATGTTCCATTACATTCCCTTTATCCAGTGAAAAATTAACACACTCCAATTCAGGCTGGCACAAAGGAATCCAATACACAGAAAATCTGAAAAAAAAAGTGATTATGCAAGCCCCAACAATTTTTACAGGGGAGTGAAGGGAATATGTTCTTTTAAACATACCTTTTTAATAACTTACTAATGTAGCAATACAAAAAAAGAGATTTAAAAATGTTAGGGGCTGTGTTTAGTAACTTAGAGGATTTTTTAAACAGTCAAGAATTCTTTACAGTAAGTTCATAAAAGGAGTTAGAAAAATGCTAATGTAGGAATCTACCAATTGTGTTTTCTTACTTTTCACCATACTTTCAAAATAAAACAGCTCTTTTTGTTAGAGCTGACAAACCTTTTTAGTAACTCTGTTCCTTTGTGTAGTGTGTGTAGTGACAAACCAAATCAATAGGCATTACAGTACACAATGTGCCCAAAGATTCCTTGTCAAAGTCATTATTTATAACTGCTTACATTAGTCTAATATATGCATGGAGGTGGAGAGAAAAGTGGGCTAAAAGTTTAAAGTTTTAAAATATCAGAAGTACAGAAGAAGTAATATTTTTGAACAACTGTTTCCTTGCCAGTTCTGTGTCTTAGTTTAGTCTGAAGTCCAGCACTTTAACCGTGACCCTACCGGTATGCACATATAGCATAAACAAATACTTTTTCATGAGACAAATGATGCTTACTTCAGCATAGCGAGAAAAGCAGCAGGCTCAACATCTGGTATACGGATTTCATCTTTGTCCTCAGCAAGCTCTCCATAAAACATTGCATGGAATACAGAGCTCCCAACAGCTAAGACGTACTGTTGAGAAAGGGAAATCTTATTTCATGCTTTAAACTGTAAGCATTGCCATCAAAAACAATGTGGGAGAGCACTACGGACATACTAAGTTACACGGACGTTGATGCTGTTGTATGAGAATGAAGGCAAATTTGGTAACAAAATTACATGTTTTCCTTGCATTTACCTCCTAGAAATGCATGTACTGTGTTTAAGAAAGCAGCAAAGAATTTCTGAACCTTATCACTTCTAAAAAAAAATCTTCACAATGATATCCTTAAAAGAAGTAGTCAAAACAGTTTTCCTAACTTTACACAGAGCATCTTTTATCATAAGCCCCAATGCTGAACTGGAAACATAAAGGAAGGTAACAACTGAAATATGTCATTGGACAGAGCCATTTAAAATATAGGCTTGGGTGCGTCACTGATTCTGAGTCTCCCACGCTATATTACAATGCGCCACTTAGAGTTTCTCTTGCTATTCCCACATCTGAACTGATAATGCAGCTGTTGCTTACTTTGTGTCCTGGCAACCGCTGGGTCGCACCTGGTGGTCCAACCACGAAATGAACATCTGCCATCAAGTCATTGTTGAACATCACTGCATTTCTACAAACAGAAGCAATGTGTTAATTTATGGTATCTGATATCCTACTTCTGCCCAGGCCCATGAGACTGAATTACACCTTCAAGCTGCATTTTAGCTGTAAGAAAAGAACAGCACACAAATTAGAGGAAAAAATAAAAAAGACCCACACAAGTATGAGCACTCTGGAAATTAATCTCACAAATATATTGGCGATAAAAGGGGCAAGAGAAACTTTGAAAACTTTTCAATAAGTGGAGATCAAGAGCAAGGCCATATATTACTGAAACAACAAACACTCAAGAGGGAATGCAAATACCTATCAGTTTAAAGTACTGTAGCTTGCTATAGCAATTTTATCTACTTCAAAAAAAAGCTGCTCTGCCTGGAAAAAGAGACTAAACACTTTTCCATTACTTGCATTAAAACTACATGCTTAGGGAAAAGGAGAATCATGTTTTATTCAAACATATGAAGCTGAGAAACTAAATATTATAAACAAATTTTACAGCCATTCATCACTGCATATAAGCCTTGAAAAAAAGCTGTCCTGAGCTTACCTCTCTCTGATGGTGGGATAGAGCCCTTGCCAGTTGGGGGCTGGAATAGTGTTGTTGTTGTTGAGGTTCTGCTGGTGGTATTGCTGGACAGCAGTTGTATTAGTGTTGGCTGGTTTCTTTCGGGGAAAAATATCAGCAGCCATCTTCTTCTTCTTTTTGGTCTTCAAAGTAATGATTTCATAGCAAACTGGAGGTAACTTGCTGCTACTACTGCTGCTACTGCTGCTGTTGCTGCTGCTGCTGCTATTTCCCTTCTTAGAGCTTTTCTTGGACCTGTTCTTCACTGTCTCTGGAAGCATCAAGAAGAAGGTAAGACATTTCATGTTCTTCCCTTTATCATCTACCATGAGTATCCTTGTCAGAATAGCTAGGTAGCCTAACTAAATAAGAACATTAAGAAAATTTAAGAGGGAGCTAGGATGTTAAATAAAAAGCAGCAAAGCTCAGATTTTGCTTCTTTCTCAGCAAGACAAGGTGACCTTTTCAGTGCATTGAATACAAAAAAAAAAAAAAGGGTTTAAGTTTGATCCAGTACTTGATTTGTTAAATACATCCCCATCCTTACTGCCAGTGTTACTTGCTTGCAAGCTCTTTTCCAAATTTCCTGAAACTGGATCACTTGAAAGTGCTGCCCTGTGCAAAGAGAGGATGCCTCTAGCTATATGGCACTGGCTTTTTGAGTCAGGTTAGCAAGATGTGCTGTAGCACTGCTAGTCTGCTCAGCTGGCTGAACTTGTGTGTTGAATGGATCTGAACGGAGTAGGTATTACAGCCCTGCAGATGGAGTCAGACAGCTAGCGTTCTGAGCCAATAGCTGAAGTCACCGATAACGATTGGACCCAGCAGCACAGTGACACCTATTGTAATGTGCATCACTCTAAGATTAAAGGGACAGCAGTTGCACTCTTCATTTAACATGTAGCATTAAGTAATAAGGGAAATTGCACGCAGTTATGCAAGTGCTTGAGAAGCCGGCAACGTGCACACTGTGGCTCTTTTCTCTCACTGGTCATCTTTGATGCTATTCAGATTTCCACAGGGGAATAAAAACAGCACCGTTACATAAGAAGGATTAATAGATCTATAATATAACATTTCCAATTAGAGACATTTTCCCAAGGAATAGATATAACAAAGAAAACTACTGCATGCTTCTGTAGCATTCTAACAACCACTGCTATAAAATTAGTTATTAAACACCAAACGTTATGAAAATCAAGAACTCAATTTTCAAGCAAATTAGCTGCCAACATAGAAGAGAACGATGCAGATAAGCAGTCTGTCTCAGTGCAGTTTATATTCTGGTGTAACGTGAAGAGAGATGAGGTCACAGGTTTCCTTTTTAACTCCTTATGCTTCTAGTTAATATAACCATCTTTAACAGGGTCCCAAAACACTAAGCTGTGCTAATTAGGGCACTTTACACCAGACACCATTGCACTGCCTCAAAAGAAAACTTCTAGATATGCAAATCAGATTCAAGCAAATCAGACTGCATACATTTAATCAATGTTTCAAAGCTTTAGATGAAAAAGTCTGCATCACTTAAGGAGTCTCAGTTAAAATCATAGTTTGAGATATGAATAAATGCAGATTTTATTAATACCCTGTTATTTCAAAAGTGTTTATGAGATAGTTAAGCCAACCAATTTTAATATGAAAGAAATGTACTTCAGAGTCATAATCTCACTGAAGAATTTAAATATAGAGTAGAGCTGCTGTGGTGTTTAGCTGTGCCTCTAAAAACTTGGCAGGATTAACTATTTGTTTGGGGTTTTTTTAAATACATTGACCCCAAAATATCAGTTATTAAATCAACATTTCTCAGTATCATTTTTTCTTGTTACTCACCACTCAAAGGCAATTTCATAATTTTTTTTAAATTTCACAAAAAAACAACTCTTTGCTTTCAGAATAAATCTTATAACATTCAGGTCAAAACAATTTTCCTGTCAAAAGTACACCAGTGAAAAGGAGGCTAAAAGAGGGGGTATAAGCCTGAACCCGAAGTCAGTGGAAGTCCTGCTATCAATTTAAGTGGAGGCAAGATTTCACCCAGAGTAGTCAATGGAAAATGACTGCAACTCAGTTGTTGGAAGTCATGGCCATGGCTCCATAAGAAGCAAAGTTCATTAATGGCAAGAACTAGCTGCAGGCATTTCAAAGATTATGCGCTCTTCCTGAAAATGAAGCAAGTTAAATGGATCCACCTGGGGAGCTGGTAGTGGGATTTAAATTCCCATCTTAGCCAAGTGAATTTACAAGTGAATCTACGTGGCACTTTGTAGCTTAAAAGCGCTGTACAGACATTGAGAAACAACTTAGACAACCTCAAATGGCAGATATTTCCTTAGCAATATGGTTACAGTCTGCCACAGATGGAAGGCTGGCAATATCAAAATTTAGGAGGGGAGCCGACAGCCTAGGTCATTTTAGTCTTTAGAAAAAGAAATACATTCTACAGAAATTTCTCACTGTAACACAGCTCTAGGGAATGTGCAAAATGAGAAAAAGGGATAGGGCATCCCCAGGATTTTTTTGGCAAAATGAATTATTCTCTTTCCTCCCCCCCTCCTAGCCCCTCTGAATGAGCTTCACAGCCCTTCTGGCTGTGAGGATAACCTCCCTGAGCATGCCTGAAAAAGTCATTTCATGAGAATAACGCTTCAGAAGTTTTACAGATACAACCCCCATGACTGTTTTATTAGATATCTGAATGGTCTGATCTTCAAAATGAGTTTGGCAGAAAACGTGAAAAAAAACAACAGTACTCTAGGAGGGTGGGGTAGAAATTGGATTTTAAAAAGACGGCGTGAAAAATCCATTTTTTAACAATCTCCCAATTATTTCCAATAGATTTTGGTGGCCCTATCCTGGAACGGCCTCTAGATTTCTGAAGAAACATAGTTCTGGTTAACTCAGTGTAGGAAAGGGTAATATTAAATGCAGCAACAGTTGACCAGACCTTGATCTTCTGAAAAAAAACCACACTCCTATACTTTCTTGGGGAAGGAAATGAACAAAAACCATCATCAGCTGCTGCAGCATATGCAAAATCAGAGAAAAAAACTTGATTGACAAGAAGATGGCATCTGGATGATAGGATAAAGAGCTACCTACACTACACCCAAAATGAGCCTAAATGCTACTGTTTTGACTGATTTCCTGCCACACAGGAAAAAAAAGAAATCGACACTGTGATGAGAGGATTTTCTGCAGAACTGATGCTACAAGGCTCCAAAGAGCATTCTGTGATGGATTATCGACCTATGACGTTTCTTTGTTTTTAACTATCTTCCATTAAACCTGCTGAAGTTGCTGTAACATATAAAAGCATATAATAATGGTCAACCTTGTGTGAGGAAAGAAAACCATTAGGAAGCTATGAATAAGATTAGTTGACCATAGGATGGGGAAAGCTCGGAAATTTCAATTAGGGGCTTACAATCATTTGACTTAAAAGATGCCACGGGAATAGAAGCAATATGTATTCTGTCCACGCGCGGAAACAGAGAGAGCGCACAAGTTACTAAGGTAAAATCAGTAGTGCTATACATAATGCTGACTTATTTCTGCTCCTGTGGCAGCTTTAGACCATGTTCTTCTACACAGCTGTACTCTTCTAGTGCACATACATTGTTAATGACTTTACACTTTAGTGTTTCAATTTAATTAGTACAAGTTTCCCATAAACTGATTTAGTCAAGACCACAATGGATCAGCCTCCACCTGATGAAAACACCTAGCAAATGGATTACCTTTTTTCCGAAAGCGTTTATGATGATTTTCTAATGCCCTATAAGGTTTAATTTCTTCTTTCAAGCTCAAATTCACATTATGAAAACTAAAGGTTTCTTTATTTTCAAAAGACCAAAGGAGAAATAATTTCTTTGCAGAAACAATTAGTTGCTGCAGGAGCAATCATTAACATTTTAACTTGAAAGATGTCGGAAGTTCCCAACTTGGTTTCTAAAATTTGGGCAATCTGAAAATCCAAACCACCAGATATGAAGACTTAAGGAACAGAATACAACTATATGGTCCCGTATGCCACATACACACCAGTTCTTAAACAAATCGGCTGCTGGAAATTGGGGTGCATGTGATAAGTAGGGAAGTATGGTAATGCTGGGCTGTGGCTAGAGCTGGCTTTGTCCACTCTGCCTAGCTGCAGCTGTACTGGCTCCTTAGGGGCTGCCATTCTGGGACCCCCTTTAAACTGGCATCCAAGGCTGGTGCCCCTCTCCCTTCCCCACCCCCCAATTAAGCTACTACAGGGCTCCCTAACTGCTAGCCGTGGGTTCCAGAAGCCCTGCATACTCACTGCACTGCCCCTGTGAAGCAGGGTTAGTTTCCCTTTCCTCCAGAGGCTCCTGCTGCAGAAGTTGCTACTGACTCAGCAGAAGCTTCTGCCCCAGCAGCAGCAGCTTGAGGGTGCCCTGGGGCTCCACTTTGCTGTATATCTTTGCTTGCCAGGAGCATAAACGCAGGTAGCCACAGTAGGAGGGAGCAACCAACGGAGGGTTGCTCCATTAACCTCCTAGGGAAACAAGACGGGGTGGAGGAAAGGGAAAGTAACCCTGTACATGCTGAATCAGAGACAACCTCAAGCTGCTATTGGGCCAAGGCCAGCTGCTGCAAGAGCTGCTTTTGAACAAAAAAAATTGTCCACAGGCAGCCAGTAGCTAAGGAGTTAATGAAGCAGTCCCTTGTTGTGGCTCCCTTCTACTGCAGCTGCCTGTGTTTATGCTTCTGGCAAAAAAAAAAAAAAAAAGTGTTTTCTTCTTCACTCTGCTTTTTGAAAACAGTCTTATCTGGGGGGAGGGTGGTATGTGAGCAAATATGGTACTCCAGGGCTGGGATATCTGCTTCATTCTCATGTGGAAAGTTAAAGACAAGTTATGGGAAGTATGGAAACCAGCATCTGGCCAAAAGTTAAAGAAACTCTGGGGCTAAGGACAGAAGTTACACACAGATTGGTTTAAGTGATCAGAAACTGGTTTAAACCTGTAACAGAACACACGGTCAGTGCACATCAACCAGTTTCAAAATTGCTGCAACTGATTTAAGATAAACCTGGCTGAATGCAGTACCAGACTTAACTGATTTGGGTCAAACCAGTTTATGAAACTTCTGTCCCAGACCCCTTCCAGATTCAAGTTAAACCAGAGTCCTCCAGCATCCCAACATGCTTTTCAGCCCTGGTCTGAGCTGTGCTGTCTGATCCAGCAGAGAAGGGCTGGGGGACAGGAAAGAGGCAGGGACTGCTCCCTGCCCTGCCCCAGGCAAACCCTGGCTGGAGTCTGGGGCCAGAAATGGGGGTTAAACCCCCCTGCCTCTGAGTATAGAGCTCCCATGCTAAGCTTACCAGAAATTATTGCTGGCGGCCACTGTGGACTACAAATCCCAGTGACACCTGGAAGCAGGAAGAAGTGATGAGTAATCCTGCAGAGTCTTGCTGCCATGATTGTGAACTGCAAATCTCAGAGACCTTGAGGACAGCAAGAAGCAGCAACAAACACACAGCCCATACTGGTTACATGCCAGACAGCCATGCTCTAGCGCCCCCCACCCCCCCAGCTTCTGGCTGCATATGGCTGCACTTCCCGAATCAAATGTAGATGTGTCCAGTTGTTTCTCAGTTTAAATACTGCATTTTAGACTAACCTATAAAGACTGAATTGGTTCAGCCTTGGGCTTTTTGACGGTCCGTACTTAGCCCTACAGTCTATTGTCGTTTTAAATCCAAACTTAAACAATGCATGTGGAATGCTGTTTCTAATTACCTTTTAACCCTGTTGTGAAGGATGCCATAAGGGGCATACTAGAGTGTAAATGTTAACACAATGTAAACTCTGTTGATGCCAGTATAAATACACCAACAACTCATTCACAAAGTATTTATTTTTAGGGATCAATGAAGGTATTTTCCAACAATGCCTCAGTTTTTTCATGGTATGGCAGGAAAAATAACCAAGATTTCTATAACCGTCTCTTAGTATGCCATGTTTTGTTTTCTTCCCTAATTATATATCAGTACCATGGAACAAACACTCCCACAAAAACTAAGATCTCATCGGAATTCCTAATAGTCCAACATTACCAGATCTTATTTACTGGAAGGTTATTCCAAGTGAGTTAGAAAAAAAACCATACTTCTCATCTGCTACATTGCCAACTCACTCTCACTTGGTGTGGTAGTTTTTTTATTAATTTTTGTTGGAATTTTAGATTTCCCTTCAAAGACTGACTTCACAAGGTACATCTTGATTTGCAGTAATGAATACTCAAGATTAACACTTATCAAAATGTATCCATCTGTGCAACTCACACTATTCATTCAATTTCTACTAATTTGAAGCTTTCAATTAAAGATATAAAATTTGCTGGCTCTTCAAATTCAGAATGATTTGGAATGAAGAGTTAAATTTCCTACACCTTTAAAAGCAAAGGATTTTGGAGACTAAATTCCAACAAATCACACAAACAGATCAAAAGAAAGACTTAAAAGCCTAACATAGTACCGAGACAGATTTTTGTGCTTTTGTCCAAAAGTGCAATCCAAAAAAACACCTCACACCTAATATTTTAGGTACTTTCAAGGCCACTGCAGCTAAACTTTCTTCAGTAAAGGTGCCTTTATGCTTAGATTTCTCTTTCTGTCCATACACAGGGTTGCCTCCATCTTGCTGGGGTCAGTGTCCATCTCATGTCTATGCATGAGAAAGCAGGAGCACCTAAATCATGAAAGTTTGGATCTGGTAAGTATGCCCCAAGTACCCCCACCACATAATGACAGCATTTTGTTCAGCACAAAGCAGTGCATCCATCTATGGTCACTTTTGCTCAAAAAATGAATGTATAGCATACTCCCAATCGCACATGTACCCAATAAATACATGTGCACCATTCTTTTATCTGTATAAAAGAACAGCAGTTCCATCCTGTTGCCTACTGTTTGCACAGTGACAAAGTCCAACTACCTGAATGTAGATTCAGTGCATACATGCACTGAAGGCAGAGCATCTTTCAGTCTCAGCATCTACTGTCTTGTAAATTAATTGTATACTGACTGACTGATAACAATTACTAGATGTAGTTATTACTGATAACTGTCTACTTGTAACGAACCCTACTCAGTTTACACTACCTTAGAAACAGTCAAGGGGAAGCCGATGTTAAAGCAGTGCTATTAGAAGCTTTGACAGTGACACAAGCCAGGCATTTTCACAGCTGCTCTCTCCCCTACTTTTCCAGGTTTTAGTAGCAGCCACAACAGAGACTATTAGTTGCCTTGAGAAGGAGCAGCACTAATCAAGTTTCAGGGCTGCTAATACCACAGCAGTGACTGCATTGTGTTCTTAAGGATCACTGACTGTTTATACTATGTTTGGATACATTTCCCCCTCCCCAGTCCCATGCATTTAAATAGAGTATAATGTATTTTGTATTAAACAATTATTGGATAAAATGTAAGGATTCATGAGAGGAGAGACTGGAACAACTCCTTGGTCCTCACTGAGTTTCTTCAAACACCCATTTGTTCTCTCTCTGGTCTTGTAGAGCCAGTATTCCTGGCTGAACAGTGGCAAAGAGAAGAGGTGGGTGGTGCTCCCCATCCCAGGAGTGATGATGCTCTGGCCGCTTGTGCATTCTTAGAAGGTGGGAAATGTGAGTTTGATCCTCCACAACGCAGGCTGAGGTGGGTGCTGAATCTAAGGCTCCCACTTCCTGTAAGTGTCATCTCCTGTCACATTTTAAAAGAGTAAAAGAAGAACTTGGTGCCTAAATCCAAGAATGGATTGTGGCCTGTGAATCCTCCTCTTACAAAGGAACCTCCCTGAAGCCCCGAGTTAAGTGCTTAGTCACTAGAGACTTCAATACTCCTTCTTGGCTAGCTTACACATTCCCTCCCCATCTCATCCATAATGCTGGCAATTGTGAAGCTCATTCCTAGGCTTTTCCCATACACTGGATAGGAGATTTAGGTGCCTAACAGAAATTGCAAATTTTACTCAGGGGACCAGATACCCGAGTCCATTTATAGATCAGGTCCTTACTCATTTTGGAGACATCTACCCAATTATCTTCTCTCCCATTTATGATTCTAAAAATCATATTGGAAAGGTTAACTACTACTCTTTCTGAACCTGAAAAAAGAGGTATACCTCTAATTTTGATTTCTTCAAGTAATAATATGACAGTGTCTTCCAATTTTGCTGCTTCAAAAGTTCTTTTTCATGGTTCCCATTCAGACCTTAGTTTATTTATCAGTTTTGCTCTAGTACGGCTTGCAAAAGCTGGCTTTGAAGTTCTGTTCACAAAACTGGATGAAGACCTTCTGAAAAAGAGGCACTAATGGGATGGTAGATTAGTTAAGACACTTAACAGAAGCCAAATATTAAGGTTAGAACAGTGGAGGCCATTCCTTCTTTTTTAGGATAGCCAAGAAACTTGGTGAAGAACAAAACAGAACAAGCTGACAACTCAATGGTCAGTTTAAAGACAGCATATGGTCCCAGAATGGCCAATACCAAATGATTTAAAGAAAACAGCCATAGAAGATACTTATACAATGACAAATCCATTGGGAAAATTTCCTCCCAACTCTTGTTAGTAATTGTCTTATGTCCTTAAAATACACTACTTGATATAACTTCAAAATGTATTTCTGCTTCTCTGATTGGAAAAGATACCTTTCCACAAGTGTCCAAACTTCCTTGAATCCTATGTTCTCTCTCTCAATAATACCTTCAGCAGTGAGTTTAACTTAAAAAATTCTGTGCAATAATCAAATAACTTGGCTGCCTTTTATTTTCATTGTTTGTCCTCTTCCTCTGTATTTTTAAAGTATACTCCGCATTTCTGCATATCACCTCTTACTGGTCTTCTTACTAAACCAGGTTTAATCATTTTAAATAACTTCTCATACAGAAATCTTTCTAAGTCTTTAACAATTTTCATTGCCCTTTTCTGGATCTTTACTGCAATTTACTTGTTAAGGATAGGATGACCAAAATGGAACATAATACTTAAGACAAGGGACTATAATTTATTTCTTTATGACACATTTAGTCCTTCTGGCTAGATTTCAGTTACTGATTTTAATTGTGGTGCAAGTATATGGTAATAACTGGTAATAAGATATAGTGCTGTATGTACAAGTGGAATAGGATAGAATTTTTAAGCACTTGGAGGAAAAGAAAGTGTTCAGGAACAGTCAATATGGACTCACCAAGTGAGCCTGACCAACCTGATTGCCTTCTATGATGCTATAACTGGCACTGTCAATGCAGGGCAGACAGTGGACATGATACACCTTTACTTTAGCAAGGCTTTTGATACGGTATCCCACATCATTCTTGTAAGCAAGCTAAGTACAGGTTAGATGAATGGACTGCAAGGTGGACAGAACGCTGGCTGGACTTTTGGGCTCGACAGGTAGTGATCCATGGCTCAAAGTGTAGTTGGCAGCTGGTATCAAGCTGGTGCCCCAGGGGTTGGTCCTAGGACCACTTTTATTCCATATCTTCATTAATGATAAGGAAGATGGGATGGAGTGTACCCTAAGCAAGTTCGTGGATGACACCAAACTGTGGGGTGTATTAGATACACTGGAGGGTAGGGCTAGGATTCCGAGTGACTTGGACAAATAGGAGGATTGGGCCAAAAAGAAATATCTCATGAGGTTCAATAAGGACAAGTGCAAAGTCCTGCAATTAGGATGGAAGAATACCATTCACCGCTACAGCCTGGGATCTGCCTAACTAACTGCAGTAGGTCTGCAGAAAAGTACCCGAGGGTTATAATGGACAATAGGCTGGATATGACTTAACAGTGTGCCTTTGATGCCAAGAAAGCCAACAGCGTAATAGGTTGCATTCGTAAGAGCACAGTCAGCAGGTCAAGGGAAGTAATCATTCCCCTCTATTTTGCACTGGTAAGGTCACATCTGGAGTACTGTGTTCAGTTTTGCGGCCCCCCCCCCACTATAAAAGGATATGAAGTAGTTGGAGATAGTCCAGTGGAGGACAACAAAAACAGTTAGGGGGCTGGGGCACATGACTTCTGAGAGACCGAGGAAACTGGGCTTATTATTCTTCAGAAAAGAAGATGGGGGGGATTTGATAGTAGGGCTGAGCAAAACGGCACCATTCAGTTTCAATGAAACAGTGTTTCATTTCCAGTTTCATTTAGTTTTGAAACCGCTGTTCCACTTTGATTTGTTGAAACGGTTTCGCTGTTTTGACATTTTGCCCACAGGCTGTAATTGGGAAGCACAAAACTGTCTATAACTTTGTCATTTCTTGCCTGATTCAGATGAAACATGCAGGGATGGTAGCTCCTTCTGAGGCCTGCCAAGTTTCAAGGAGATAGTTGCAGGGGTTTCTGGGAAACTGCACCTCAAAGTCTTGAAAGCAAAATTTGTGTCGTGTGTTAAAGCGTAGCAGGGTGAAAACTGCAAGGATAGTGGCTCCCGCTGAAGCCATGGGGCTGCCAGCTTTCAAGGAGATCAGTGCAAGGGTTTCTGAGAAACTGCACTTCAGGCCACTGACAAGAAAAACTTACATGGGTGGCACTGTGTATGTGTGTTAAGGCACACCCTCAATGGAACTGGGGCCTCTACATGACATGGTAGTGTGCCTCAAAGAGGCCTCTTCCTTCCTTACAGCCTGAGCCCAGTCCACCACTTAAAATTACAACAGGTAATAAAATAACTTAGTGACCACCAGCACAGTAGCACAGGCAGCATCTCAGGCAGCCAAACTGTATAAGAGCCTTTCTTTCCTTTCTTTCAGGAGCTTCTTCTCCAGCAGCTGCCAGAGAACTCTCCCTGCCAGCCCCAGCTCAGGGGCTTAGACATGCCCGGGGCCCTGAGTCCTTCTGGTCAGGTGCTAGTGATGTTAGTCTAAGGACATGGCACTGGCAAACAAGGTCCTGTCCTTTGGGTCAATCTAATCTGGTATGTTTTAGCAGACCAACTGAATAGTTAGTTGCAGAAATATATCTTAGCAACCTTTCAGGTTGAAAAACCCTTCGTCAGGCTGAGTAAGCACCTACAGTTGTGTGCATGTGCTGTTCCTGGATGGAAGGGATAGTAAAGAAGCCAGAGGCTGGCACACAGTTCAGGCAAGAAAGCCAGTCAGTAAAAATGGAAATGGAGGCATCAGGGAGGTGAAAGCCAGCCTGGGGTGGGGGCAGGGAGGGGAATGTGATAACCCACTCTGTCTCCAGTCTCTCAGGCCTGATCCTGAAAGGGAACAATTTACAAACCACTTGTCACAGCCGGGCCTATGAAATTCACTTCATCAGCCTCCTAGGTAGTAGGTACAGAAACGTATGGGCTCTATATAGAGATTGGATTTATTCCAGATTATATAAATTCTATAAGGTGTGTAGTTTATGCCACAAGGGATAAATGCATCTGCATATCAATATAAACTCTTTAAGGTATGTAGGTATACATGTATACCCACAAGGTATAAATGTATAGAAATAAAATATAAATGCATCTCTCTTCCTATATACATTAAATTCTATAGTGTAATATCCAATATAATTATAAAATTGAAAAGAATAAATCAATGACTATAATAATAAAACACAAGGGGCTAGAAGAAAGGAAAAAAGGTATTGTGAAATCCCACTTGCTAGGCTAGGCTAGCAAATAGGAAATCATTCAAATCAATGCTAGTAGTAGCCTTCATTATCTAATGCTCCTGAGCTCTGGAAGACAGCTCAATAACTGTCAAGTCCCAAGGCAGAAAGCAAGCCAGTTCAAACAATGCTGCCTTTTATTCTATTTACCCATCCCTCCTCCAGAGCACTGGGATTGGAAGTGATATATGGGAAGGATCACAGTCACTGGCCAGTTACAGAGTCAATATGAGAGCAGTTCTTCCCCCCTCTTCCCCCTCCCTCTCCTTACTTTGTTTCCTTCCAGGCAAGCCCAGCTTGAGCTTCAAAAGTTGAAACGTTTCAAAACTTTTTGAAAGTTTCAAATAGTAGCCTTCAACTACCTGAAGGGTAGTTCCCAAGAGGATGGAGCTAGACAGTTCTCAGTGGTGGCAGGTGACAGAACAAGAAACAATGGTCTCAAGTTGCAGCAAGGGAAGTTTAGGTTGGATATTAGGAAAAACTCTCACACTAGGAGGGTAGTGATCCACTGGAACGGATTACCTAGAGCTGGGGGAAATATCCATTCTTGGAGGTTTTTAAGACTTGGTTCAACAAAGCCCTGGCTGGAATAATCTAGTTAGGGAGGGTCCTGCTTTGAGCAGGCGGTTGGACTAGATGAGCTCCTGTGGTCCTTTCAAACCCTAATTTTCTATGATTTGATATAGTGTTAGTTTATCAATTTCACTGCATACCTATCAGTCAAAGGCTTCTTTGAAAATTGAGCCTATACAGGTTATGGCAACATCACATATCTAGTGGGAGGGGAGCTGAACTAATCATCAGGACATGATCCCAGGACTTCATGGTATACTCCATCCTACCATTTTTCATGTAAGCTTCTAGCAACAGACTTCTCTATATTACAGAAAACTGCTATAAAAGGATTAATTCTATGGCAGCTGCATGCTAACTACTGCTTATTCAATGGAAATTATACCTATTTGGTGCCCAGATACATGGGTCTAAAGTATATCCAACTGACATAAAAGACATCACTTCTTTCTGCAGCTGACAGTATACTGTAGAAGAATGGCTTAGCATTCAACCCAGAGTTATAGACATGTACTGGAGTCTGTTACAAGAATTTTTGGTTGGAAGACCAAAGAGATTACTACCTAGCCACATGAAAAGACTGCTGAAAATGTAAGGTTTGAAGTTGACCTTGTATTTTTTTTCTCTCAACTAATTGTTATGATTTTAACTCTGCATTTACTACATGAGATCCAGTCTCTCTGCCATAAAGTAAGATTTATGGTGACACAAGTTATAAGGTTACAGTCCTCAAAGAAATAAAACTAAATAGCCCACAAACATTTTGTTCCACCTATATGCAGCAAGAGGAGTGGGATAACATTAAAAGTTGGACTGGTACATCATGTGTATGGTGTTGCCAGTGTGTTTGCATATAGTGCCTACTACCACAGTTTAGGGAGTATAGGTAGGCAATATCCCCAACTTGCCTTTAGAACTTAATCTATAAACCCTAACTTGCTTCATAATGTATCCAAACGCAAATGAGAACTGCAGATGAATATGGTTAATCACAGGAATAAATACTTGAATAAATAATCCCACAACTGTATGAACATGATAAAAATTTTACTTCAAGGCTATAGAAAAGCTCTAAAAACAACTATGGCTGTTTCTCCAGCCCAATTTGGAAATTCCAATTTCTGGCCCTCATCAGTGAAGCATTAGAATTTTAACTACATTTAACTCGAGTTTTGTATGGCATGTTGAAATATTTTAATTTTGCTCTATGCAATCTGTGGGTCAACAGGTAAGTTCTCCTTCTTTGTGACTGTCATTTCTGCTTCTGCGATCAATACTACAGACTTGACAGCATTCAGCCCCTTTTTCTAAGCAGTGACAAACAGGTCAACTTTAATTGTATTCTTTACCTTACCAAAAGTGACCTACACAGGAGAGTTTGGACAGCTCAGGAAACTGGTAATAAGATACAGTGCTTTTCATCTATAGGTCACTAATTTCAAATTGATTGAGGTCAGTAGTAATCAAAAGTCATTAGCATGTAATGATTGTTTTGTGCCCAATGGAAAGCACCCTTGCTGGAGCTTGAATGGAGAGGCTGAGGTCTAAAAGGAAGCAGAGACCCACCTCTTGTCTTATAGGAGGGTCTTGCTTACACAAAGTTTTGTACCAGTTTAACTATTTCTGATAAGGGCGAGATATTTTGAACAAAATAGTTACTTTGATACAAGCCCTAGTCTGGGGTTGCTTGAGGTATATAATTCTGAGAGAGTCGCTCTGTTTTCATGGGTGTGACAAACGTATTACAATTTTTGTGTGCAGAGAAATCTACAGTTTCACCAGGTCATAACAGACCAGGATTTCACCCCACCCTTGCCCACCCTGTCTCTATTTAGTGGACTGAAGACAAGCTCCAAGGGCTCAGTCAGGCATTACTTAAAACTAGGCAAAGGAACCTTTCAAAAGGTCCTGCCTGCATTAGGTGCTGAGAAGTAAATGCAATTATGTTCAGTCATGAGAAAACTGGATGATATTAATCTTATTTTAAACTATAATTCCCTAAACATTACTACAAATAAAAAGTGTTGTATAAAAAACTAAATCAAATCAGTGACTTGGCAGAAGTGTGTTTATAGTACAAGATTATACCTGGCAGCTTTTTGGGGCATGGGAGAAGAATCAGGAAAAATTGGTGGTTTACTATTTACTAGGACATTTCAAAAGACAAAAAGATTGCAAATATTACCCAATCAGAGAGAGAGAAGAATATGTTATTTCCTGAGCATAGCTGATTAACAACTGTTGTACTTAAAGTGTGATTGAACTTTTCTGTTACTGATGTTTGCTTTCCCCATAAGTGAAGGCACGAGGAAACTAACAGTCATAGACTTGTCATAAAAAAAATGAGTTAATACTAAACTAATTGTGAAGAAGAGACAGTGACTTTTGATCACTACCAACCCCAAATGGATTTCAATCACTCAAACCTCTAGGGGCCAGATCTAAAATAAAAATACTTTATGAACCTAAATCACATCTCAGGTGGAACTCAGGCACCCAAACCCAACAGTGCAATTCACAAAATCTTCATCTACTAATTAGGCCCCTGACAGTACACAGACACTTAAAATCTCACCATGGCATTTAAGATCTGAAGTTCCTTATATGCCAACAATTCTGCAACTACAATAATTCTGCAACTATCCACGCCCAGAGGTGCATCACCACCTTCCTGAGAGAGCACCTTGGAAACTCTCTCATTCCTAAACCCAGCTGGGATTAATGGACTACACATTCCCAGATTTAAAATCCCAAGGGACAGCTCCAGAAGGCATGCTCTGCACAGTACTAAATTCAGTTAAAGCCAAGAGGTGGTACCAATCACTTATGTAGTAGAAACTCATGTACTGGTTACAGCAACCACCCAAAAGAGGGGAAGACCTGGGTTCCAAGTCTTCCCTAGCCCGAGAGAGATCAAACTCAAATCTCCCACTTCCAGGCTCTAGGCTAGGACAAGATGAAGATATTCTCCCCATGCTTTTATTGGTCCAGAACCACTGCACAGGAATTACAAAAGCAAGAATGGATGGGGCCAAAACAAGAGCTAGCAAGGGTGAGTATGACTCCACAATCCAACATGAGAGCAACCCCCTGGAATGGGTGGAGTCCTGGATTCTGCTTATGAATTTTGCATTAAGGAATCATGGGGTAAAATGTAAGGAGTCCTGGAAGCAAGAATAGGAGCCCATGACTCTCCTCCTCTGTTCCCTCTCTAGTTGACTACCTCATGTCTGGCCTATAGAGTCATACATAATCTTGCTTTCTGCTGGCCTACACATACTCATATTGTACAGCCAAGGATGCAACAAGAGGTATGGGGGATGCCATCCCACCCCACTCTTGCCTTTTGCTCGTCCTGGAAAGTAGAAGATATGGGTCTGAGCCTCCTGAAGCTGAGGAAGATACTGAAATCCAGGGCTATTGCTTTAACCACCAGACCATTACATAGATCGCTGGTACTACCACCTCCTCTGATCATGTTTTAAAAGGATCCCATACATAAAAATCAAAGGGCTACTTTATGACTTGGGTGTTTACATGCAGGAGAGGGTTGTAAACTGCAGTCACACACTGCCAGTCATTTCAGGGCTGCAGGTAAATGCGTACATTCAGGAGAAAGTAAAGATTTTAGAAGCACTTCTGTTTTTGGCATTCCCTATTGGATAACTCAGACATCCCCAGCTCCAACAGCTAGCTGTTGTGAATCTCATTCCTAGGTACCCAGCTCACTCCATGCGTGGTACAGAGAGAACTTAAGTCCCTAACTTCACATGTGTAAATTTAACACTGAGAACCAGATACCTACATCCCTTGATAGATCTGATCCTAAGAAGCTAAATTTTACTGCAGCATGGCTGCAGGCACTTAAACTGGATTAATCTCCTTTGACATACATACATTAAAGACTGTGTAGCCTGTTACTTGTTTGTACCTGATGTGGATTTTTTGCTCAAAGGTATAATGCAGGTTTCACAGGCAAGATGAAATATAAACAGTCTTTTCTTTTAAATACTATTTTGGAAAATTGAATTTATATTCTTAGGGTGTAAATATTTCAATCACATTTACTTATTAGATCAGTCACGCTCTAGTATTTTTATTTCAATTCCTTCCTCTCCTCACAATGTAGCGCTGTGTGCTTTGTATTAATGAATATTCAAGGCAGACAATAAAAATTATTTCCTAAAAATTCTGGTTTCAAATTAAATGTATTTTTCTTGTTGACCCTTAAGGGATAGTTGGCCAGCAATGTCCAGACAACCTAATGGCAAGTTTTATTTCCCCTCCATGGTAACTCTGCCCCTAGAGATTCCCTGCACTGGCAGCTGCAGAAAGGGAAATGAGGATGAGCTAAGAAGGAACAAATCCTTGTTTAAACAAGCAATCAAAATGAGAACTTAAAGCTATTTTAAAGACAGCATGCAAGGGGAATTTATTTGCATGCTAGTTTGAAAAATTAGGCAGACGTACTGAACAAGAAATACTTTATTTACATGGTGGGACATGACAGTCCCACCTTTCCTCTAAATGCATACAGCATTAGCTTTGTCTGAAACCAAAGTACTCCTTTCATGAAAGGCAAAACTAGTTATACTACAGATGGAAGGTGTCTTGATTTACTTTTTAGTTCACCTATGTCAGTCGCATTATTGTTATAATCCTACGTGACAATGCGGCAATTATTCTAGATTCACAGACTTAGAGAAGAAAGGCTGAGAGAGCTTGAGAGTGTGCAAAGGAGAGCCACGCACATGATCAGAGGTCAGGAAAACAGACCTTATGATGAGAGGATGAGAGTCATGGGACTCTTCAGCCTGGAAAAGTGTAGGCTCAGGGTTGATCTGGTGACTGTCTAAGTTTATCAGGGGTGTTCACCAGGATCTGGGGCAATGTCTGTTCACCAGAGTCCCCCAACGGATGACAAAATCGAAGTCACAAACTCCTCCATGACCATTTCAGGCTGGACATAAGGAAGAACTTCTTTACTGTCCAAGCCCCCAAGGTTTGGAATAGACTGCCGCCAGAGGTGGTTCAAGCACCTACTTTGAAAGCCTTCAAAAGGCATTTGGATGCTTATCTTGCTGGGATGCTACGATCCCTGCTGACTTCCTGCCCCTAAAGCAGGGGGCTGGACTCGATGATTTTCCGAGGTCCCTTTCAGCCCTAGTGTCCATGAATGTATAAGGCTGGAAGGACTTTGAGAAGTCACTTAGTCCAACCCCCTGCCTAGAGGCACGATCATCCTTATCCAAACTATCCTATACAAATAGGCTGGGAAATACCCTTCTTATCAACACAGTGGCGGAATGGGATCTTGGAGTCATTGTTGACTCCAGGATGAACATGAAGTGCCAATGTGAGGAAGCGGTCAGTAAGGCTAACTGCACCTTGTTGTGCATCTAGAGACGCAACACAAGCAGGTCCAGGGAGGTGATCCTTCCCCTATATGCAGCGCTGGTCAGGCCGCAGTTGGAGTACCACATCCAGTTCTGGGCGCTGCACTTCAGGAGGGATGTGGCTAACCTTGAGAGGGTTGTGAGGAGGTCAAGGGGCAGTGGGGCAGGCCCTACGAGGAGAGGCTAAAGGGCCTGAACCTATTCAGTCTCCACAAGAGAAGGCTGAGAGGGGATCTGGTGGCCATTTTCAAACTCACCGGGGGGACCAGTGAGAATTGGGTGAGGCTCTGTTTTCCTGAGCACCATCCAGGGTTACTAGGAATAACAGCCACAAATTGTTAGAGAGAAGGTTCAGGCTGGACATCAGGAGACATTACTTTACAGTTAAGGCTGCCAGGCTCTGGAATGGGCTCCAAAGGGAGGTGGTGCTCTCTCCTACCTTGGGGGTCTTCAAGAGGAGGCTGGACAGATATTTGGCTACAGTGATACGACCACAGCACCGGCAGGGGGTCAGACCTGATGATCTATTTAGGTTCCTTCTGACCCTAAGCACTACGAAACTATGAAATCCACTGCCTAATCTCTTAGCAAAAGTACACAGTCATCCTTGACACAACACAAGACATAACACCCTAACCTGCTACAGGTAAAGCGGAGGGATCACAATGGCAAGACCTGGCCAACCTGGCTGACAGTGCCATTTGTTATTACATTCTAAATCAGTGGTTCTTTTTAGACTCAAAACAACCCTTGGAAAATGCCATCTATTAGTTTTCACTCATATTTGACTACAGAAAAATAATAGAGCAATTATTTCATTGCAAAGAACTTGGAAAGACCACAACTGGTCAGAATGTTTTTAACACGAGGGCTGTAAACAGCTGCTGTGTTTACTCCAGGATAAAACATTTTGCCCTGGAACAAAGTGCAATCATACAGACAGCCACATTTGGTGTCCTGGGATCAATTCTAAAGAGTTTCCCAGATTAAGAAACAGTAACAATTTAACATGGGATATTGCAAAGTACATCTGTACAGTTATCCTGGAATTGCATAATTGAATCAATGGCAGAAAAGTGGCACTGTATTCAGTGGCTCATTAAACCGTGATTAGAAAGGTGAGGTGTGTACATGCCAATCCCAGGATACTTTTGTTCCAGGACAAACACAGCCACAATTTATCCAGCAACAAATGCAACATCTGTTTCTTATCTTTGAATCCCTATTTGAAATCTGTGAGTTTATCTTGTGAATCATATTTGCATGACTACCAGTGGTAAGAGTGGCACCCCATGACTTGAAAGGCTCTGAAGGCACCCCAGGATACTCTGGTTAATAATCACAGCACTAAGTCTTTGAACTACACCATATGACAAGAATTTTAATAGACTCTACTGCACTGTACTATGATTTCAAAAGGAAGGAATATTTTGGAATTTAAACTCAACTCTAATATTAATAGGTTCAGTTACACTAAAATGAACATTGTGCTACTTTTGTACTTGCTCTACTGATTCTGTAATTCCAAAGAGTTACTTCCCACCTCTGGAACAATTAGGGATGCCTATGGTGGCATTATTTATTATTATATATTGCAATTGTGCAAGTCAAACTCATATACATTCATACATGATCTATATCCCCTTGTAATCCACATGGTATTTTAAGTACTTTATGGTTGGTCAGGTTCTAGAGCTGGAAGGGTATGAGAAAGCCAAGACAGAAGGGACAGACATCAGGAACCCTTTTGTTCAACTTATCTTTTTAGTTGTGTAACTTTCAACAGTATGGGTCTGTGGTTAAGACACTGGACTAGAAACTCAAGGTTCTGTTCTGGGCTTTGCTACAGATGTAACTAAGCCACCTTGGGCAAGTCTTTTCACCTCTCCTTACCCGTAGTTCTTTAGGGCAGGAACTTTCTTTCCTATATATGTAGCCAGTGCCTAGCTCAATGAGGCTTCAGTGCTGGTTGGAGTCTCTAGATCAGGGGTTAGCAACATAAGGTTTGCTGGTCGGATCCAACAGGCTTTGCCTTTGCCCATGCCAGGGCTGGGTCTAGGAATCAGGAAGCTGCACCTACACCACTATTTCTCCCTGCCCCCAATCACCAGGTGCAGCTTCCAATGGGTGGGGAACTAAGTCAAAGCCAGGAAGCTTCCAGCTGCACCTGCACTGCAGCCAGAAAGGGGTGGCAGAGGAAGGGAAGAAATGGGGGAAGGGGCAGGGGAGTGGCAGCTATAGCATGGGCGCAGCTCCCAGCTGCCTGGCCCACGCACAGCTCCCTTCCAGCTGGAAGCTGCTCTCAATCCCCAGCTGGGGAGTGGAGGCTGAGAAAAGCAGCACAGTGCAGGCACAGCTCCCAGTTGCCTGGCCCCAGCATGGTTGCGGGAGACCCCCCACACTCCTTACTGCTGATGCGTCACCTGTGCCAGAATGGAACCAGGTTGTTCCAGACCACGGCTTGAAAAGGTTGCCAGCCCCTGGCTCTAGACACTTCTGTAATTCAAATAATAGTTGGGGGAGGGGAGGCATGGGAGAAGCAGCCAGGGAAGACCACTTTTTTGACCTACCATAGCTAGCTAGCTAGCTAACACATGCTAGCTAGCTAACATGTGCTGAACAAAGCTGTGGCATCATATTTAAACAGTTCACAGAACAGATGAGAACTTACATTTCTTATGAAAGACTGTGGAGCCATAACCAGGCTTAATCCAACCCAGGTTAGTAGTGATTTCATGTCACCACCAATAGATCTCTGGCAGCCAGCAGAAAAGTTGGTTGTATACATCTTCCAATGGGCAGACATCCTCACAGTCTAAATTCTGTTTGCATCTCGAATGACACCTCTAGCATACCAGCTAAGCAATAACATTCACTTACTCACTAAAGTGAAGAGCAGTGGAGGGAATTTGACAGAACAAGGAGCAATAGTTTCAAGTTCCAGCAAGGGAAGTTTAGGTTACATATTAGGAAGAATTGTCTCAATAGTAAAACACTGGAACAGGTTACCCAGAGAGGAGGTCGACGCTGCATACTTGGTAGTTTTAAAAACCCAGCTAGACAAAGTTTGACTGGGATGAACTAGTTGGGGACAGTCCTGCTTTGAGCAGGGGGTGGGACTAGATGATCTCCTGAGGTCCCTTCCAACCCTAATTTTCTATGATTCTATGAACTGTAATAAACAGTGTGTTTATTTGGGTACAGAGTACAGCTGGGGACAAGACATGACTTCAAACTCCCAGAGTTCACCTTTCACAATGACCAGAACATTTACTTTAAAACTGAATGAGTAAGGTTAAAAGTGGTAAAACTGCAGATGTCATTTACTAAATTAGTTCCATAATTAAAGTGGACACACTATGTTCATGACAGACCAAACCCATCTTTTGTTTTTTTAAGAAATAAAATAAAATAATAATAAAAAATGGTGGGGCCAATTCTTCTCTCCTAAAAACAACTACTTGTTGTTTAGTAGCTAGTCTAGCATCAAACTAGATGAAGCAAGGCCACATATCACTTGATACATCTAATTATATACACAGCCTACCATTCACTACCTTTCTTCCCAAAAGCCTTAGCGTCAGTGTTGTCAAGTGCTTAATCTGTAAGTCAATGATGTATGGGAAGGGCCCCGAATAAGGGAAAACAACCCCACTAAGCCACTCAAATAATAAAGAATATGTTTATGGAGATATCTTATTTTGATTTAGGTTGCCTAACGATTGGTATTTATGAAAAACATGCTTTAATAGCAACACAATGTCAAGTCAAGCAATTAATCTCACTACTGAAAAGGCCATTCTACTCAACTCAGGATAAGTTGCAGCTTACCCTGAAGGTCAGCCAATGTGGATTTTGTTGCGCTCGACAAGAACAGGAGGCTGAACTAGATGACCTTGTGAGACCCCTTCTAGCTCTATTTTCCTATGATGCAAAGAAGCAATTCCCAAAGCCCCAACCCCTCAAATGAGAGCGGCCAGTCTTCAGATTGAGGGAAAACTAAGGAGAACAATGGTCTTATATAAGATACAATTCAGGGACTAGAAGCAACTGAACCACTTTTCTGCTAGGCTTATGAATCAGTATCTTAGATGCCCTAGATGCTTGATAAGCATTCTGAAAGCAAAGGCCTTTTGATGTGCTATACTGTGATGTGGGCCAAAGCCAACCAAACAGAGCTATGAGCCCCCCTTGGCGATGGAGACCACTAAGGACATATCACCGATTCCTTGGGACACAAAAAAATAAAGCAGGGATGGGAGCGAGGTTCACGGGTTCAGGAGGAGGCAGGGGGAACGATCAGAGCACACTGGACGGTGACCACTGGCCCTTCAATGAGACCGAGGAGCCAGCAGCCACTACCCAACAAAACTCTGCCTAAAGACATGAATGGACAAGGGACAGAAAAGCCGCCACAAGCATTTTGATAGCAAGCTTAGTAAGAATAAAATTAGGAAGCCTAGCAAGAATAAAATATTAGCATTAAGTTTTCCATAGCTCACAACACTATTTTGAAAGCAGTATCTATTTTTCAAACTAAAGAGCTGATCTTGCAGTCACCTGCGTACAGGACTAACCTTTCTGAAGTTATCTTCAGAAGGACAGCTCCACTCAGCAAACTTACTTTGCAGTCTTGCTCGTGCAATGGCACATAAATCTACATGGCTTACTGCAAAAATGTGCAATTGAACACACGCACCCCGTAAAACCAGTTCACTCAGACAGCAGTGAGTGCAAACCCAAGGTGCTGGCTGCATGACAAAGTTGCATATGCATGACTAAAAACATCATTTTATTATTAAATTATATTTATTACTCTTATTACTTTGCCACTGCCCCCTCCCCCCCCACCTAGGTGCTGATTTGTGCTCTGCAGTGAGCATGTGTGCACAGGGGTCTGTCTGGCTCTCTTTCAACTGCTTAAAAAAGTTAGTTGAAATGGGTGCAACTTTTCTCATACAGACAAAGCCTGGGACCTTGCTCATCTCCTTCTGGTTTTTGAGGCAGGAACAAATGCCTCCGCTGCAAAAAGGCAACCGGTCTGTTCTGGTTATGAACCCCAAACCCTCGCTCTTTTCCCTGTTTTTCTTTTATTTGTCCCAAAGAATCAACCATTACGTTCTCAGCGGCCTGCTTCTTAAGGAAGGCTTGCAGTGTTATTTAGCGGGCCTAGGCCAGGGGCCGGCAAAGTCTGGCTGCCGGCTCCACTTCCCAGCAGCCACTGCCTGTGTCGCTGCGGCCAGTTTCCACAGAGGCCCCAGCAGTGGCAGCACCATGACAGTGTGGGGCCAGGGTTTCCATGGAGGCCAGCCCAGCAGCGCAGGCAGGGTGGGGAGCAGCTCTGGGGCTGCCATCCTGCGGGGGTGAAGACACCGTCTGGAGCCAGGGCAGAGCTGCGATCCTGGGGCAGGGCTGCTGGGGCCGGTGGTCTCCATAGGAACTTGGCCCCCCGCTGCTGGGGTCCCCACGGAAACTGCCCCAGCGACCCAGGCAGGGGCTGCTGGCAGACGGGGCCCGGGCGCTGGCTGGATCTGCGGGTTTGCCCACCCCGAGCGCACCAAACAGGCTGGCCTGGGGCAGGGTGCCTGGACCCTGGTCTGGGCACTCCCGTGGGCCACCAGGTCTCGGGGTCACGGTGTCAAGTCACTGCCCCGACACCTCCCGGGGGCAGCAGTGGGGGAAGCACGTGCCCCCCTGGCGTCCCGAGGCGGATGAGGGAAGCCCCCAAGGGCCCTGGCATCGCCTAGCCCCGCCCTGGCGCCTCTCCCCCGCGGGCAGCGCAGCCGGGCCTGGGGCAAGGGTAAGGTAGCCCCCGCGCGATACGCCCCTGCCCGGCCAGCCCCCCACCGGCGCGGGGACGAGGACGGGGACGGGGGTCGGGGCGGCTCGGCTGGCGCCGCCGGACTGACCTGTGCGTCCCGCCGCGCGGCGGCCACCGGGTCCCGGCAGGCAGGGACAGGGGCAGGGGCCAGGGCAGCGCGGCCTCGGGAGCATGCGCAGTCGGAGCGCGGGCGCGAGCTCGCGCGGCGCCGCCCATTGGAGCCCGGGAAGGGGAGGGGGTGGGGCTAAACCGCGTGTGCGTCGGCCGGAGGCTGGAAGGGGGCGTGCCCCTCTTGGACTTCGGTGGGGCGGCGAGAGAGTGTGGCTCCGCCCTCCGTGACGTCACGGGGAACCCGGGGGCTAGCTTTTCCTTTCCGTACTGTCCTGTGACGTCCCCGAGGGCTGTGTCTCCCCTTCACTACTCCTCTGTGATGTCACTGGTGGAGCCCAAGAGCTATGTGTGCGCCCCGCTTTCCATTCTCCTCTGTGACGTCAGTGGGGGAACTGGGGTCTGTGTCTTCCCCCTCCATGATGCCACTGGGAGAGCTAAAGGGCTGTGTATCCCCTGTCCCTTCTTCTATGTGACGTCACTAGAGGAACCTGGGGGCTGTGGCTCCCCCTCCATGCCCCTCTCTGACGTCATGGGGGGAGCCAGAGGGCTGTGTCTCCCTCTCCTGTGCTCCTCTGTGATCACTGGGGGAGCATGGGGGCTGTGCAGAAGTCGGGATTGGCTTTGGGCAGCATTGCCTGCTGATCCCACCTGGCAGGACCAAGGCACTAATATCCTCTCTTTTACCAGAAGGGGGGTTTGGAGGGAAGGGACTGGGGACCCAATTCAACAGCTTTGTCTGGGTCACAAAGTCATAGAGAAGCAGGGCTGGATGGGACCTCCAGAGACCATCTAGTCCAGCCCCTGCCAGAGGCAGGATGTTCCTATTCAAACCATGGCATACAACCCTCATCTAAATTCTGCCTAAGACTTCCCTTAACCTGACACAGCACAGACCTACCCTGCCTCAGGTAAAGCAGGGGAACTGCAGCAGCCAACCTCCTGCTTCTATAACATGTCAATATACACTCAAGAGGCCCTGGGTACAGGGCCATGCCCCCTTCCAGAAAGGAAGGCAAAAAACCCCACAGTCCATACCAATCTGACTATGGGGTTAAATTCCTTCCTGACCCCAAGTATGGTGATCAGTCTAACCCTGAGTGGAGGGGCAAGACTCTCTAGCCTGGAGCCTCCAGCTTTGCCCAAAGCAGGAGCTTTGCCATAGCCCAGTCAAAGTCCCCAGCTGTGGCACTCAATGCCTTTGAGGAAAAGATAAAAATACCCTGACACATGTAGCAGAAAGTGGGAGCAGGGGACAGGGACACAGGCAACCAGCAAAACCCCAAAAGCATGGGAAATACCCATGGTTGAACATAGATATAGCTATGCATAGATCATCCTCAACCAGTGACTGTCCAACCTCTTTTTGTACACCTCCCATGATGAAGAGTCCACAGCTTCTCTAGTTAGTCTATTCTACTGCAGTGCACAGAAGGAATTGGGAAAAAGCAGCACCTTGCCCTGAAGAACATATCCCCTAGGAAAGAGTGGGGCATTGTGCCTGTGCCACCAGGATCTGTGCTGTACAGGGAACTCTGATCATGAAAGAAGTCATTTCTTATTTCCAGTTCTGAGAATGGCATCAAAATGTATTGCCCCTTTTTAGGAGGCCTTTGAATGCTGACACTGAAGGGATGTGCCAACTTTGGAACATGGATCAGCCACAAGACCAATTGGGGTCCCCCATACATGTCTTTGGCATGCTTTGTGAGAGCCAGCAGCATACTAACGAATGCAAAAATTGCTTAGGCCTTGGAAAGGACACCCGGTGTCTAAAAACTTCTTCATCAGCTCTCCCAATTGCATGGTTGGTCCAGTAAAAGATAACTCAAAATATCCTTGCTGTGCCTAAAAAAAGTGTGAAGCAGCTTGGTTTTCTTATTCACTTTTAAAAGGGGCAAGCCAAAATTATTTGGTTTCTTATATGTTAGATTTGCTTTCTCATTTTATAGCCCTAATGCTGAATATGTCCTATATACAGCAGTAATTCTCAACCTTTTTTGTACCAGGACCCATATGCAAACATCAAGGGAACTCTGCCAGCCTGCAAAGGGAAAGACAGTTTCCCACATTTTTCTCTTTTAAAGGAGAATCCATTTTGAAAGTTTGTTGATCCATTTTGAAAGTTTGTTTGCAACCCTTTCATATATTCTTGAAACCCACTTTTGCATTGTGACCCATGGGTTGAGAAATGCTGTCCTATACAACACCTACCTCTGTGTTTGTATTTGCCTCAATAACATTTTAAGCAGCTGTGTATATTTCCAAACTGTTAAAAATAAGCTAATCAATGTTGTAGTATTTAGCAGGAGAAAATGACAGACTTTACTATGGCTTTCATAATTTTAACTGATATCCGTTCCTGTTGCTTTTTGCCTGTGCATACTGTACACTAAGTGTGAGATTGATGTTGTAGCAGTGATGGTTCAGAAATTATGTGAGAGGCAAGACTGGTAAGATTCTTGCCCCTCTCATAATTTCTGGACTATCATGGCTAAAATCTCACTCTTACACTACTGTAACATGGAAGGTACCTGGCTTCCTGTGATCAGCAACCTGATAAAGAAAGCTTTTGCATTCAAAAGCTTGTCTAACTGCATGGTTGTTACAATAAAATCTATCATCTTAAGAAACTCTTGCCTTTCACATATAGTACACAAATATAGCATAGAGCTATGCATTTGATAAAGCTAAATCTGATGATGAGAGTTTTTTAGGAGTCCAGCCTACAGAGATATTCCTTATGTCAAGCTGCTTAGTGTGAAAAGAAGACAGGAACTGTACCTGAAGGAAACAATGGGAATGACTGAAATCTGAGATTTCTAATATACAGTGGGATTTTTAACAGAAAACAGTTAACATTTGGCCACCTCCTATCCAGAATCAGTTTCAAGTAAATGAAGTGGCAGAATGAACACAAAAGAGAGAATGAAGGCACCTCATTGGTCCAAAAGTTCACTGAGAAATTAAGCACCAGAAGTTGAAGACTGAGCCGAACCGTCATGTGCTTTAATAACAGAAAATTCTCTACTCACAGCCCCCAGAGCTAACATGGTGTTTTTCTTGCCTTAATTCAACCATGAAATAAAAGACTGTTAAAACAGGAAATTTGGTGGACCTATGATATTAGCATACATTAATCTGTGTCCTACAGTTTATTTTATTTGGAAATGGGACTTCTTTCTGTATACAGCTCCCCGGTTATTAAATGTTTTACCAGTTTGAGTTTTGGTAAATGAATTGAAACTTTCCAAATTAGCTAGATTTATATCATTGCTGAGGGAAGAAAGGCAGGTGGTTTTGCTTCGTTTATCAGTATTTGGATGTATTACGAATTAGTCTGGTTTCTAAATCTTTTTACAGAAAATTATAGCCCTAATCTGTAATTGATTCCACCCAAGTGGAGATTTGCATGTTTTTAAGAGTCACTGAAATCTGAATTGGTGCAACAGTCTGCATGCATATACCTAATTGCAGGATTAGTGTCTACAGTGGTAAGATTGCCATTGTAGCTTGCAAGAAATAGGCTTGGGCAGATGGAGAAACGCAGAAGAGAAGAGCAATAGGAGATAAAAACAATCTTATTGTTAATCACATTTACAACGATCATGCCAAAGGACATACCAACACTGTGATTCTATTGTGCTTGGCTCTTTAAAAACACAGAGTAACAGACCAGTACAATAGATAAGATAGTAGGTTAAGAAGTGTATGTGAAAATAGCTATAAACCGGAGGCGACAAACCTGTGGCATGAGCGGCCTCAGTAGCCGTGTCTACACAAGATGCTTACTATGCACTAACTCATTACTACTGGGCATGAACCATGACACGACACTACTGCGCAGTCAGCATCACCACAAAGCCATGTGGGGACACTACTGTGCAGTCACGCTGTGCGGTCATTTAGTATTTGGGTAAGCAAGTACTAAAAGACTGCACGATAACAACTGCACAGTCAGGGTCTCATGTAGACATGGCTAGTTCGTGGCATGCAGCAGACCAGGGAGAGGACAGGCACCAGAGAAGGAGATCGGGCAGAAGATGCAGGGGAGAAAGCAGAGCAGCAGAGTGGACAGATGAATAGGATCAGAGTGGCACTCAGAGTGGGCGGGGGGCTAATTTGTGGTGTGCCTGCCAAACAGGGTAGCTACCACTGAGCTAAATCATTTTCATGTCTAAATCCCATTAAGTCAGCGGGACTTTGTTCTCTACCTTAATGCTTCCTACTTAATATTTTTTTTTTTTGGCACCCAAATGTATTTCACAGTCTGACATAAGTGACTTCTCCAAAATCATAAAGGCAGTCTGTGGCAAAGTTGGAAAGAGGGCCCAGATCTCTTGAGTGCTAGAGCATCTTAATTACAGACTTTCTTTTCTTTCATATGTCATAAGATGTCAGTACTTCTTCAGTTAAATATTGAGAGAACTGTGAGTCTATGTATTGGAGTTTGAGAGTTCTCAGACAGAACCAGTGAAGAAAAGACATCATATTTCCAGATTAAGAAACCAGAACTTTTTCCTTGTAAAAATACCAAACTTTCTACAGGCAACATGAAGATAGAAGAGGACAAGCCCTATCATCTCCCTTTCCTTGCAAGCCATTTTAAGGGACTGTCATTGAAAGGAAATCAAAACTATTCTTTTTTATTTTTTTGTACAATATTTATGTGCATATGATGCTTCATGAGAATATGAGTATTTGTAATTTCTTTCCTAAAACACAGGGTGTTTTATTTAAACAGAATAACAAACAACAATACAAAAAAGAAAATGTTGACAGTTAATTACTTTGGCTACATGATATAACTGTTTTTATTTCTTCATAGTCCTTTCCAGCACTCTCCCTTATACAGCCAAAAATTGTGAGAGAAAATGTTTGCAAGTGAACTCTTGGCTTTGTCAAATTTTTTCCTCCCTTGTTTATATCCTGAGCTAGCAATATATTATGTGGAGGGATATTTTCTGCTTTTCTTCAGCCTGAATTTAATAAAGTCACAAAACAGGGGATTCATTTTATAAATCCTTATTCATGTGAGTTGTTCTTACTCTTTCCTGATTTCCCACTGAGTTAAAAAATCCCAATAAATCACTGGGTGTATTAATGAC
Source organism: Caiman crocodilus (assembly GCA_030014935.1). NCBI lineage: Eukaryota > Metazoa > Chordata > Crocodylia > Alligatoridae > Caiman > Caiman crocodilus. The sequence goes on from JAGPOW010003648.1 coordinate 99,651,364, forward strand.
AGAACTCACAGAAGAAATATTTCCAGGATCAGACACCAAGCTTATTCAGTGGCTTTACAGCAACATGAAGGATTCCTTATAATGCTCATGTATCTAAACATATAGAAAATTGCAACATGCTGTTGGAACTTTATGTTGAAACAAATGACAGAATACTTTATTTGAGGATTTTTTTCTTTAAAGGAAGGCATTTATTTCTAGGAAGTATATGATCTTTTGAATTTAAATTATGATGAATACTCATTTCCCTACAGTTTGTCTGCAATTCTAGTGACTACCTTTTAAATATCTGTGGATAATCAGTACTTTGCTTTTCCTGCTTTAATATTTTATCTATTAAAAATCATGTAATATTAAGTAATAACAATAATAAGTACATACACATGTTTTATAGCTATTATGGATCTATACTGGCAGAGAACACAATTTAAATTACAGTATGTAAATGATGATTTAATTGGAACTTGAGATACTAACAAAATATTCATATTGTTTGAAGAGAATTTAAACAGCTTGTTTAACTGCAGATAACCACTGTACTTTTCTGTCATATTTTTCTGATTGCAGGTCAAAAAATCCCTTTTTGTAACTTTCTTGCAGTTTAGGTAGGAAGATGGCAAAATGAGATCTTCTCTAATTTACACAATATTATTTGCAACCCAGATGTAATGGGATCATGTAACAGGAACCATGTATTTGTAGTATTTTACATTTAAAAGTGGCAAGTAAAAATATTTCTAGGACTTAGTCTTGCAGCCCTTTTTGTAGCCGTGTGTTCTATTAAGACCAATGGGATTTCTGTATGCAAAAGGGAAAAGGAGGAAAAATAATTCTCTTGTAAGGAACTGTTCCCCCTCCCCTCTGCTCCCCCCTCCCCCATATGGACTTGATCTTGTACTTCTTTTATATACAAAACTTACTGTAGGAGTATTTATGGAGGAACTTCTGGACTGTGGTCTAATACTTCCAAGGGCAGATCTAGGGTTTTGAAAAGTGGCGAGTGCAGATTGGATGGTACATCATCACATATAACACAACACAGATTTTTCTCCAGGTAAAGAGAAACTAGAAGCTTTACTAATAGGCTAGAGGCCTAAGGCTATATCATTCAGGTTAAAAGTTGAAGAAAAAATAAATATAACTTTATTGGCATGGGCATTGATTTCCTATATGTAAGTTGCTATATTATGCATTAAAAATGCAACAAACTAGGCAGAAAAAATCAAAAGATGTTGCTTTAGCCCTATGGTCATTAGAATCTCAAATTCATAAACCAAAATCAAGCCTTCTTGAGCATCTTGAGAGTGCATCCAGTGTGTCACAGTGCGACTGGCTGCAGGGACTCAATGTCCCATGGAAGGGGGTTAGGTGCCACAGGAGGAGTGCGGAGCTCTGTGACACAACACTTGGGAAGGGCTGGAACCTGATGCAGGTGCAAGAGCAGAGACCGCAGAGCAGTGAGCAGTATCACCTCTGCAGTTTACAAGTAAGTGTTCACTGAAGCTGTGTGGATGCATACAGCATGAAGTCAGGCACCTGTGCCAGGAACCTACTATAAGAAACCCAGCAGAACCAAGCAGAAGAGACATTGCTGCAGGCCCCAGAATGCCCAAACCAGTGAAGTACTGGGCACATTCCATAGGGGGACACCCAGGGGGGTATCCAGCCCCATTAGGATCCAGGACCACTTTGAAGAGGATGTGTCCTGACCCCAACAATTGCATCTGGACCAAGGGATGCATGAGTGAGGCAGGAGATATTACCACTTTTCCTTTTTGTTTGTTTGTTTGTTTGTTTTTCTTTGTGCAGGGCTGTACCCCAATGAACCCTGGGAAACAGCCAACACCCATGGACAAAATTAATTAATTATTAATTAATTAATTATTAAGGGCTTAGAAAGCAGGGTACAGGATTTGTGTTTCTCTTGAAGGAAGAGTACTGGATAGGGTCTCATGAACTCCCAGCGCTTGTTGAGTAATTGAGGACTTATCTGATTATGGACCTGAGTTAGATTGTTGTAGGTTACAAATGGATGTTGCCTAATGAATTAGGATCATGGATCATAGTGATTGATAGACTAGTGAGTAAATACCTTTTCACATATGAATTAATTATAACAAGATTTTGATTGATAAAGCCCCATAGGAGAAGGGCACTTGAAGTAATCGCATGTGGGACATTCCCATGATCAGGGCATTAGTGAGAATGAAAAAAGAAAAGAGAGAAATATTATTTCTTGATTGGTCTTCTGTAATTTAAATGCCAAACACCATCAGGCTGATGAGCCATGGCTGGTGTGTTGATGGGGTGCAGGAGAAGAGGAGCCTTAAAAAACATCCACAACTAAAATAAGCTCAGGGTGGCCAATAACATTTTTGGAGCCTCCTTTTCTTTCTTCCTCCACTAGGATCAAGCTGTGGCAGGTGAGCAGGGGAGACCTCCAAAGGACCGAATGCTCAGCGTGCCAACATATCTGTGCAAGCGGGGGCTCAAGCACAGAGATGCACGCCACTTGCTATTTTTCCATAGTGATTCACTGAAATTATTTCCACACCTGAGTTAATGTTTGTTTGAGTTAATGTTTTGAGCTAGAGTTAAAAGCAGTTTGCAGGGCTGTGAAATAGTAACTACATTACCAGGAGCATCTAGCAGACAGCAGAATGGCAAAAAGATAGGTTAATTAGTGGAACATTAAGACTCTTGACACCTGGGGAACAAAGAGTTTAGAAGGAGTTAGGCAGATTATAATTAGTCATTAGTCAAGTGATTCCCTTCATGGCTGCTTGAATAGTAATGCTGCTGTCACTGCCCCCCAGTTTGTTTTCAACTTGGGTGGAACAGGAATCAAAGGCGGGTGAGTGGGATGGGGAATGACTGTGGCACTGCAACTCCCTTGGGCCTACCCCTGAATACAGCCTAAAATACATTCATAATGTCTGATTAAAAACAGGTGTAAACCACTGTATGCTTTGCATTTATGAATGCTTTGTTATGTGTTGCAACATTATTTTACATTAAAAGACTCTACAAATTAATGTGTAATTATCTTTATTAAAACCTGGGCGTATTTTGTGGAATCAGGCTGCGTTTAGAGCTAGGTTCCAGTTATGTCTTTGCTACAAACAATCTGACCTTGTATCAGCTAACAGTATTAGGGAAATCTTCCACTGTTGCAACTGCGGCAGTGCAGCTGTACAGACACCAACAAATGTTGGGAGAATGGTAAATATGACTGGAGTTATGATAGTGTTCCCAATGTTGCTGGCATCACTGGAGTTATACTAGTGCTAATGCACTGTTGGAAGACTTCCATACTACTATATGTAGAGTAATTATGGTCACTTTAGTCAAGTTATATAACTTCTTTGGGCCAAATGTTTAAAGATATGTAGGCTCCTAAAGATGCACATAAGCACCTACTGGGATTTTCCCAAGATGCCTGGGTGGCTCTCATGCTTAGGTGCCCGGGGCAGAGAGGCAGGAGCAGTTAAGGCATCTCACTATGGATCCAGCAATATGAATCTGAGCCTCCCTCAGACTCAGGCCAAAGTCTGATCCCAGTTCATACACCTGTCAATGTGTACCTTATTGTTCCAACTGGGGAGTTAGGTGTACCTGAATGGCCACCTCCAACTCTTATTTCCCATTGGCTATAGAAACTGTCATGCCTTATCCATCCTAGCTTGCTGGGCCACTAGGCTGGAGATGGGCAAGCAAGGTTCGTTGCGTAGATGTGGTATCTTTTATTAAACTAACTAAATAGTTGGAAAAGAGTTCTTTGCAAGTTTCCAGACACAAACACCATTTGTCAGGCATAGGGAGACTCTGCTGGTATTATGTGATCTCCAAGGTAGAAAAGAAGCTAATTTACAATGTGCAGGTCTGTGAAAATGCAAATGAATGGAAGTTTGGAAGACAAAGGGAAGAGATGGGGGACAGGGTGGAGGGAAACGTGGGAAGGACTGCAAGTGGTCAGCTGGAGGTAGGGTATCAGATGTCAGGCAGGTTGTAATGTGTCATAGGTTGGAGAAAGACCTTTGACTTGGTTTTCAAAGCTGCTTTATCCAAATGGTAACTTTGGAACAGTGCCACCTGATCTCCAAAGGCTGCTGTGAAGGTAGAAATACATTTGTTATAACATGAACAATGTATCACTACTGACCATACAGCATGGCTAGCAACGTAAGTCCCTGTGTATACTGAGTAAACAACCAAATTTACTAGTGGTAGTTAAATTTGGTTAATGGAGATGCATTTCCAGTCCAGGCCCTGGCCATGTTCCATAGCTTGGTAAGTCCAATTTTACCTAGAGCACAAAACGCAGTTAAGATTTCTACAAAATAAACCTGTTTTAACTACCTCTCCTAACTTGGTTTTAAGTAGGTTGTAGATGAATCCAAACCACAAACTCGATGTCATAGAGCCCTAGATTGTATTCAGAGTTTACTCAGTGTTAATTTTTTGAGGTTATCTGTATGTGCAATGCATGAATTTTGTAGACAAACAGAATTTGCATGGATATGCAAGACCCTTTCACAAACACTAAGCAATTTTTTCAAATAACTTTAAAAACTGCCATTTCAATAATGCTGGTGCCTCAGAGCCCTGCAGTAGTCCAGGTCTAATTTGTTTTCTGGTGGTATACTAGGTGATTTATTGGATCATAACTCTATCATACTTTTAAAATTTTCAAGAGCTTTAAACCGCAATTTAATGCCAAAATATTAAAATGAACAGAAATATTCTAATGAAACACCAACTAATAAAGAGCCCCTGTGCCCCAAGCTGGACAGCAAGAGAATGGGAAATTTTCCAAATGTGGCTGAAAGGCATGAAAGGAGAAGAACAGTGTCTATGCTACACGCTCCAGATGACAGCCACAGGAAGCCCATTCATAAATATGCTTTGCTTTTTACAGCTCTGTAGAACTGGTGGTAGAGGGGAAGGGGTATGGAGACGATTCTGCTCTACCTTACATTACAACATTACCTTACAACTTCTCTATTAAAGTTGTCCAGTTGCTGGTAGAAACGGCAAAAAAAGTTAAGACCAGTAACAGTGCAGGATTCATTTATGCAATGTGGTTTCCACGGTTCTGTGATGCTCGTAAGTCCAGATTCTTAACGGCATTTAGGCATGACTTGTGGAAACTGGGTCCTATGGACCATTGGTGACCATATATGTTTTCACAGTAGTCCAGGCAACCATAAGCGGATCCTGGATCATAGTGAGGGGGTTGCTGCTGTCATTTCCCTGATTGGCTCTGCCCCTGCAGCTGTGCTTTTGGAAAGAGTAAGAGGTATTCAGGACTGCCTTTTGTTTGGTTCGGTCCATACTCCCTACAGATCCTTTGGTTCTGTTCAGCCTTAAAGAGTTTTCCACATCCAAAAAGCTTATTTGAAATACTTCAGTATTTCTGTAGGAGAGAGAATAATTTTAATTTACACCGTGGTAGTGCTCGAGTGATACGGTAGCTGTAATGGCTCAACTGCATGCCTTCTCAGATCTGAAGCTTGTCTAAAATCTCTCCCCACCCAAATAGTTGGTCCAATGAAAGATATCACCCCGCCCAAATATCTTTGTCTTAAGCTTGTGTTTTCAGTGTTTACTCCTGATTGGGTCTGATGATCAAAATTAAATGATGCAATCCCACCTCTTTGAAAGCTAGCCTAACCATGTACCTAATTTAGGTGAAACAAATGTCCAGTTATGTAGCTAACTAGTAGGGCTGTGCAAGGCTTTGGGCAGAGCTTCGGATCCAGAGAAGCATCGGATGCTTTGAGGTCCGAAGCAGCACATATGGGGCAAAGCACTGCCTCATTAGGTTTCCCAAAGCGGTTTGGAGCCGCCTTGGAGCCCTCTCGGGGATCCGGCCATAGGGTATAATAGGGAAACAATAAAATAACTATAAATTTGTTGTTTTTTGTCCAATTTGGTTGAAATTTTGAGGGGTGGTAGACTCTATAGATAGTATGAATCCTGCCATGTTTCAAGAAGATAGGTGCAGGGGTTTGGGGGGAACTTCACCCCAAATTCTTGAAAGCAAAACTCATGTCATGTCTAGGTGTAACAACATGGGAACGGGGGGCAAAAACTGCAGAGATGATAGGCTATGCCGGGGCCACAAAGGCTGCCAAATTTCAAGAAGATCAGTATAGGGGCTTGGGAGAAATTGCACCCCAAATTCTTGAAAGCAAAACTCCTGTCACATTTAAGTGTTACAACACAGGGAGATCAAAACTGAAGGAATGGTAGCTCTTACGAAGGCCACAAAGTTTGCCAAGTTCCAAGAAGATCGGTGCAGGGGTTTGGGCGAACTGCTCCTTAAGCTGCGGACAAGCAAAACTCGTGCCATGGGTGGCACCGTGTGTGTTAAGGCGCAGCAGGGTGATGGTTGCAGGGATGGTGGCCCCTGGTGTGGCCACGATGCCTGGCAGCTGTGGAGGAGATCGGTGCGGGGGGGAAGGGGCGGTCCTGGGGCCCTGCACCCCTGGCTGCTGACGGGCAAAACTCGTGCCATGGGTGCTTGTGGGACTGACTGTCTGTCTTGGGGCAGGGGAGACACTACTGCAGGCCTGGCTGCTAAGCTACTGTGTTACCAGTTACCAATCAATCATGATTCACTCAGGGACCAGCTCAATACACAGAACCTAGCTAATGTAGCTAGTTACTTGCCAACAATTAGCACCTACAAAACCAGGCTAAGGAGAGGAAAGAATCAATACAATCAACTGCCCCAGGACAGACGGTCTTGGCACGAGTTTGTGAAGAATGATTTCAGTCTTTGTTTCTCTCCTCAGAGTGATTGTGCGTTGCTACTTGGCAGTGCGACTTCATTGCCCTTCTTGCATAATAATACATTTTTTTCTTTGTGCTTGAAACTATTGTATTATTAGAGCTTTTGAGCAAAATGAGTTTTTTTCTTTGCTGGGAGGAAGAAAGAGCTGATGCAGATAAAGGATGTGGCATGCCAATCTAATTTGCTTGCCATTACAGCATGTATTAAAAGGGGATCTTTTGTACAAGTGCAGCACAGTGCGTTTAGAACACCAGCATAACACCAGCGTATTCAAATTCTCAGTGGTATAAGAGAGGGAAAGGTTTCTTAAGATGGTATCTTTTATTGGACCAGTTGTGTAGTTGGAATAGAGTTAGACAAGATCTTCATAAGAAATCCTTGCCTCCTGCATGATTTCTGGACAATCACAGCTACAACATCATTAATACAATACCATAACAATGATATAAAAGACATTTACACAAGCCCTTTAACTTTGGAATTCAGGCCCATCCCAAAAACACCTTTTATTTCCTATGTTTAGACTGTGTTTCAATCCACTCTCTTTAGCTTGTGGGGTTGGTAGGGAGATCACTATGAAAACTGGGAGTTTGGGGAGTGTGGTATTGGAAATAAAGGCCAGACTCTCAAAAGTGCCAGGTTTCTATTCCTCCCGTGAACTTCATCTTGAGTTTAGGTTGCTCTACCTCTAGCAGTATTAACTTGGTATGACTGGAAAGATGGTAGAAACTTAAGTCCTTTTTCTTCCTCAGCTGTGCCAAGTGAAAGGTGCATGCCTGCACATTTTTATTATTAAATATATTTTTCCACTTATAATTTGTGAAGCCATTGAATGTGACACTGGTATCTGGGGTCAATTTTCCACTGCTATAGTGGGGGAAAAATTAACACTTATTTAAAAAGTTACATTAAGATGTACCTGTTCTTGGCTGACAAAGGCACATTCTCAAGTAATGTAAAATAATGTTCTTCTTGGGCTTGCTATTTTGAAAAGCTATTTATTTATATATTTTGTAAGCCTGCTCACTTGCTGGGCAGGATTTTTCTGAGTGCTCTAAGGGTATAATTATGGCATCTTTTATAGGCATCTTCCCATTAGACACACAGAGAGGCCTGACCATTTTTTCTTCTTTCTCTTTTTAAAGCTTCAGTGAATTTCACAGCACACGCTTCCTGAAAAGGTTATCATCCTATGTTTAATAGGGGGAAAAAGACAGAATGGGAGATTTACTGCAAATGGAAGCCATTACTGGAGCAGTTATGAAATGAAAGAACAATATAATAATGTCTCGTAATAAAGATATGAAAAGTTGCCTGTCTGTGACAAACACCTGACCTGTTGTAAGATTAACCTGTATAGCTGCTGCTTGCTCTCCCTCCCTGTTCCATCAGGCAGAGTAAGCTCCACATGTAGTCAACTGTGGAAGCCCTAGGGTTAAAAGCCCAGGTGTTTAGCAAATCATCAGACTTCAATGTAAGCATCCAAACTTGGCCCAACTGAAGGGAGATGCATTGGCAACTTTCCCAGAGCTCAAGGCTGCAAGCAATTTGCATAAAATGGAGCAGATTTTTGCAGCCGTAGGGCTCTGTCCTGTGAGGTGCTGGATGCCTCCAAAGTATTGAGCACTTCCCAGTTTTTAGACATTAAGAAGAATGGAGGCTTCTCACCAAGTCACAGGGCTAGGACTACTATCTTAAAAGGAAAAGTGCAGCCCCTGAAGGGTACAGATTTTGGTTCATACCACTCTCAAGTCAAGCATTCAAGATACAACTCATTGCAGGCTGAAAATGACCCCTTCTTGGGTGAACTATTTTGGCCACCACTGAACCTCAATAGCTAGATTGAAGGTCATATTCCACTAGCCAGAAAGTTGCAAGCAAAATGAGCTATTTCCAAGTGAGTGTGTTGGTGCAGATTTTTCTTGTCTTCCTCAATGTGTTCTGTCTTCCAGCTGTTTGCATAGCGATTCTCTCAGATTCAATTGAATTACTATTAACTGTCCTGGAAAATACAAACTAATAGGTACCTGAGTCTGTTACAAGGCAGTAATTCACTTGACAGGTTCTGCTGACATTATAAAATGTGAAAGGCAGTTTCATCCAGGAGAATGGAAATATCAGCAGAACCCCTAAAGTGAATTACTGCCTTTTAGTCTGTACCGGTGCATTTTGTGACCAATCTACTTTAATACTAAGCAACCTGAGCTTGTCTTGAGAAAACAAGTTGGGATTAAAAGGAATCTTTAAGGCATAACTGTAAATCTTCATCCCCAGAGATGGTGATTTTTTTCCTCTGACAGTTTAATGCCTGAAGAAGAACATTACCTTCTTTTGCCTCTTCCATACATGTCCCTAAAAAAGGTTTGTTATAGGGCCAATAGATAGTGCACAGACAGTGAGCATGGATGCCATGTGCCACTTCCTGTTGCAAAGCAGTTGGAGTGCCCGTTATAAGAGGCACTCATAGGTCAGCCAGCATCCGCAGTGCTTCTTTTGTTTGAAAGTGCAAGTATTTTGTACTGTAAAAGATGTAAATAATGTAGGACATGCAGCGAGACTACCCTGGTATAAATAGGTTGCCTAACCTGCTAGCTTCTGCAGGTGGGCTTTGCTTCCCAAGGAGTTCCTTAATCAGTCCTCCCAAATACCGTATTTGCTTGAATACAAAAAAGGGTTTTTCCCCCTAATTGGAATAGGAAAAAAAGCCCCTCATCTTATAATTATAAGCAAGGAAACCTCATTAAACATATTCTCAGTCAATAAACTGCTGCCAAAAGCAGCATGTGCTCAGCAATAGAAATCAACTACAAAGTTGATTGTTTGATTAAATGCCACCAACACTAAGCATGACTATAAAATACATAGCCCATACTGGGCAAACATGTTGATAGGAATTTACCCCACTTCTTTGCATTTTAATTTCATGTCCCAGGGCAAATTAGGCAAATCTGTTCCAAATTCTATCAACTGAGCAGAGCTCAATCATTCAGGTCTGTGTGGTGCTACCACTGGCATGTATCCTACTTCCCAGACTCATCAGTGTGGGGCTTCTGATATTACCAAATTCATGGCAGGTATCTTATGTTTAAGCCCAGGGACCTGGGAGTTCAAATGCCCCCTAGTCTTACTTATCCCTAGCCAAAGGCTGAAGCAGCAAGCTAGAGGGAGAGCCAGACAGCAATCTCCCATCACCATAAACTGTACAACTAAACTTCTATTGGAAGGCTATAGTAGATTTACTATGAGAATAGGTTAGTGCAGTTCATCTGAATGAAGCATATGGTAGTGCCCATTAAATTTAAATTCAGTTCTTGTCACTACAAACACTTTTTTAGCCACTACATTGTATATATCTTGACTTCCTCTTCACTCCCACAGCTGACATGTGCCTTTCTTTTCCCCATTTCCATGGGACGATAATGATTCCTGTTTCTTCACCAGCCTTAAATGACTGGCAAAAATCACCAAATGGGGCTGCAAACAGTTAATCAAGAATCTCTCTGTCACCCCCTCTCTCAGCCTGGTGCATATGATTAGTGTGGTGCCACCCTCTGTTAAATGAAGCTGGACCACCTTGCCCTGGGCCTTATCTGCACATACATTTTTTGAACATCTCAGGACTCACAGCAAGAACACCCAGTTCCAGTCATCAGTGGGGCCTCATTAACACATGGATCCTTTGTGAGGGGTATCTGGAGTACAAACACATACTGAGCAGTAGGCCTGTCCGTGTCGGCAGCGATCTGATCTGGCTTCAAATCCAGCTGCTTCAGATCTCCAGACCAGGTTTCCAACTCGATCCAGCTGAAGCTTCGGAGCCACCTTGGAGATCCGACCATAGGGTATAATGAGGGAATCAATTAAATATCTGTAACTCTGTTGGGTTTTTTTTGCTTGATTTAGATTAAACTTGCTGGGATGGTAGCTCTGCTGAGAGCATGAAAGTATGAAGTTTCAAGAAGATTGGTGAGGGGTTTGGGGGGAACTACCCCTCAAGCTGCAGACAGGCAAAACTCATGCCATGGGTGACACTGCGTGTGTTTAAGGTGCAGCAGGGTGACAGCTGCAGGGATGGTGGCCCCTGCTGTGATGCCTGCCAGCTGTGGAGGGGATGGGTGCAGGGGGGGTTCTGGGGCCCTGAACCCCTTGCTGCTGACAGGCAAAACTCGCGCCAAGACCGCCAAGACTGTGTCTGTCTTGGGGCAGTTGATTGTCTGTATTGAATCTTTCCTCTCCTTAGCCTGGTTTTGTAGGTGCTAATTGCTGCTCGTTAAGTCGTTATGTAGTAGCTAGGTCCTCTGTATTAAGTCCTTGGTCCCTGAGTGAATCCTGAGTGATTAATTGGTGACTGGGAACACAGCAGTTTAGCAGCCAGGTCTGCAGCAGTGTCTCCCCTCCCCACCCCAAGACGGACACAGTCAGTCTCACAAGCACCCATGGCACCCGTTCTGCTTGTCAGCTTAACGGGCAGTTCCCCCCAAGCCCCTGCACCTATCTTGAAACTTGGCAGGCCTTGTGGCCTCAGTAAGAGCCACCATCCCTGCAGTTTTGACCCCCTTGTATTGTAATACATAGATGGGACAGGAGTTTTGCTTTAAATAATTTGGGGTACAGTTTCCCCAAAACCCCTACACCAATCTTCTTGAACCTTGGTAGACTTTGTTGCCTCACCAGAAGCCACCACTCCTACAATTTTTATTCCCTTGTGTTGTAACACACAGCCATGACATGAGTTTGGCTTTCAAGAATTTGGGGTGCAGTTTACCCCCAAACCCCTGCACCGATCTTCTTGAATCTTGGAGACTTTATGCTCTCTGCAGAGTCTACCACCCCTGAAAATTTCATCCAAATCGGACAAAAAAAGCAACAAAGTTATAGATATTTTATTGTTTCCCCATTATACCCAATGGCTAGATCTCTGAGGTGGCTCTGAAGTGCTTCAGGAAGCTGAACAAGGCAGTGCTTCGACCTGGACGTGCTGCTTCTGATCCTGAGGTGTCCAAAGTTTTTCTGGAGCCAAAGCTCTGTCCGAGGCAGCCCTACTGAGCTGGGCTGAGCTATGGGGCCAACATGGCTTGAAACACTGTTGACTCTGGTGGGGTCCAGACCAGTGATCTACACGGTAAATCAAGCTTTGGACTAATACCATGCATAGTTTGTACCATATATAAATGTACTTAGATGCCAAAGTACTGCTCAAAGATGTGTTAGGGAGTGCCTGTGCTAAAACTTGCAGTAGTTTTAAAAAAAAAGTAACATGCATCAATTCTTGATGAACTAAGCGTATGGGTACTATATGCAAATTGTTACAGACATATTTCATTTCAAGGTTACTGTTTTTAAATTTGCTTCTGGCTTCCATGTGCTCGGGGAGAGCAGGGGCTGACAGTAAGGGGAAGGTGCGGCTAGGGGAAAAACGTTGGGGGGAAGCAGAGTTCAAAGGGCAAGCAGAGAGCAAATTAACTTGATGCCTTAGAGGAAGTATCCCCCTTCTCTAGGAGGGGGATAATTCAAGGAAAATCTCCAATAATTAGATTCTATACCTGAAAAATGATAACAAATTTATTATTTTTCCATATATAGAACTTAATTATTGCTGAGAGGGTGCCTTTTTGTAATTGGGGTCATCTTCTATTTGAGTAAACACAGTCTTTAAGCAGCAAACAAACAAAACCATGCCATTTTGACCTGTCCCAGGCTCTAGGAGGGTAGGTCTGTGGCTCTTCTCTCTCCTTCTAGCAAACTGTCCTGTTCACAGCTTGCTTCCTCTCCCTCACTTACTCTTTTGGGAGCTCTTTAAAGCTCCTAGCAAGACACTCACTGCCTATCCAAATGCCCCACAGCAGGCTCTCTTAACAAGGCTAGCAGATTATCTTGTTAAAGGGATAGACGACCCTGTTATTCCTGGTCTTTACATTTCTATTTTTTTTTTTACCAGATATGAGTGCACAGAAGACAACCTGGCTACTCCAGGATCTGACAGCAAAAAAGAACAGCAAGTCCAAATCAGACACCACTATCCCCACAGTATATGCCTACTTTAGAACCATTAATGAGTGAATCCTCATAATACCCTTGTGGGTTAGGGAATATCCCCAAATTACGGATATGGAGCAAAGGCAGTGATCATTCAAAACTTATAAACATGTTTATTTTTGCTGGCATGAGCTGGCTTCAGAGGTATTGCTCATTAAGTAAAGTCAGACACTTTATAAATTTTGTGAATCATTGCTTAAATGGTTTGCATTTGCACAAGAACATACAAGAAATCTGTGGCAGGGATGAAAGCTGAACGAAGTTATAGTTTAGTATCTTAGCTCTGAAACTAGTGTTCATCTTTATAATAGCCAACAAAACCATTAGCCTCTCAAATGCACAACCTCCTAATAGGAAGCTTAATCTGGGAACTATTATGCATACAAGTCATGCAGTGAAAGAGGAAAATGTATCCAGAGAACCCAGAGGTGCACCATACCAGTGTTGCCAATAACTACACTACAATTGCTGCATTGGGATCTGCTATTGTTAAGTACAAGTGACAGTGTCAGGTGACTTGTGCTTATTTTTACTGAGTCTCCCTATCAGACTCCCTTCCTGATACTCCCATACTGTCCCACACCAAATTAAACAGTTGTATAGGTCACCTGTATGTCGTCACTGAATGTGCAAAAAAACCTGTTGTTCAGCTGGAGCACAGCTTAGTGACTACAACTTGTTCCTGGAGAAGTACCACACTGACACCTATTTTTATGTAGGCTGAAACTAGCATTGATCAATTACAGCTTTTGAATACTGGAAGGAGCAGAGAAATTAAAATAGGGATATGTGAGTTTTTACTGCATAACTTCTATGTACTGGTCCTTTTAAATGGCAATTCCAGTGCAGATCATAGTGGTGTACAAGCCTTGAACATCTGGCTCTCGGCTGCGGGGGCTGCCTGTCCCTTTTTCAGGCTTTGGGGCCTGGGAGCATGGCTACCTCCCCCTGTGGGGTCTGCTCCCTTTTGGGGTCTCTGGCATGCCAGCTGGAGGAGCTCCAGGCCAGAGTCCAGAGACTGCATGTCATCAGGGGCTGTGAGCTAAAGGTAGACTCCTACTGTTAGGCCCTTCTCCCTCAAGAGTCGGAGGGTAGACCATGGTCTCCCTCCAGGACAAGTGAGGACTCCAGGACCTCCCATTCTGTCCAGTCAAAGGGATGGACCAGGGTGGTCAAGGGCCCTAAGGCCCGCCACACCAAGGCCCCTTCCTTGCCAGAGCTTAGCAATGGGTAGGAACCTCTTGCACCCCAGGAGAGCCTGCTGAGTTGCCAGCTCCCACAGACAACACAGGCTCAACTGCAGCTACCACCCCCGCTCTCACCAAGAGAAAACACAAAGTGTTTGTTGTGGGAGACTCCATCCTGAGGGGGACTGAAGGGGTAATTTGCCGCCCCGACCCTTTAGCCTGGGAAGTCTGCTGCTTCCTGGAGGCCTGCATCTGAGACATTGCGGAGAAGATCCCTAAGCTTCTCCAGCCCACTGACCACTATCCCTTATTCATGTGGGCACCAATGACATGGCTTGGAGCACTCCCAGCTGGCTCATGAGGTGCTACAGGGATTTGGGAGTGGGGCTAAAGGGCCTGGGAGCAAAGGTGGTGTTCTCTTTGAGTCTCCTAGTCTTGGGGTATGGGCTGAGGAGGGAGAGGAGGATCTAGGTAGTGAACCAAAGACTGTGACGCTGGTGTCATCGGGAAGGCTTTGACTTCCATGACCACAGCCTGGTCTTCGGTAAGAGAGGCAGTGAGCTGCTGGGAAGAGATGGCCTCCACCTTTCTCCCCTGGGGAGGAGGCTTTTCTCAGGCAGACTGGCTGACCTGCTCCACAGGGCTTTAAACTAAGACCTCTGGGGGATAGGGGGACTACCGTCACTGCTGGCTCACTAAGCAACCTTTGCAAAGCCAGCAGGCCAAGGAACTTAAGGAATCGCACCCCTGCCCCAGCCCTGGTACAATCTGTGGGCAAGGCAAGAACTCCCAAGGGGGCACTTGCCTGCCTTTATACAAATGCCAGGCGCTTGGGGAATAAGCAGGAGGAACTCCTCCTCCTCCTGCTTAACACAAATAATTATGATGTCATAGTGATAACAGAGACCTGGTGGGACTCCACCCATGACTGGACCATGGGTATAGACAGCTATACCCTGTACAGCAGAGATCGAGTAGATAAAAGGGCCGGGGGTGTAGCTCTCTATGTTAAAGAAAGCTATGTGTCCTTGCAAGCTGATGTTGGTAACCAGGGTGGATGACTGGAGACCCTCTGAGTTAAAATCCATGTGGAACACAGCACAGGGGACACAACGGTGGGAGTCTACTACAGACCTCCCACCCAAAGTCAAGAGCTTGGCCAGGAGTTCACCTGGGAACTGGTTGAGGCCTCATGCTCCAGGACCATGGTTGTCATGGGTGACTTCATCTACCCAGACATCTCGTGAGAGGATCACTCAGCAAAATCTGAGTGGTTGCAAAGCTTCCTACCATACGTGGATGACCTCTACCTAACTCAAGAAGTCTACAGGCCAACAAGAGGTAAAGCACTGCTTGACCTGGTGCTAGCTACTGGGGATAACCTAGTCAGTGACCTAGTGATTGATGGGAAGCTGGGTGACAGTGATCATGAGCTGATCACCCTCACTATCCACTGTAAAGCTGGCAAGTCAGTCAGCAATACTGAAGTCCTTGATTTCAGGAAAGCCAACTTTGACAAGCTCAGGAGGCTGGTCAGTGAGGCCCTAAGGGACCACGACTCCAGGGGGAGGGAAGTCTAGAAAGCATGGTTGCCCCATAAGGGAGCGATTCTCAACACACAATCTAAGTCTATTCCATTTTGGAAGAAAGGCAGCAAGAGGGCACAGCAGCCCTCCTGCCTCTCCAGGGACCTAGCAGACCTCCTGAGGCTAAAAAGAAAGGCCTACAAAGGATGGAGGGTGGGATTCACCTCCAAGGAGGAATATTCTGCACTGGTCCAGTCCTGCAGGGAGCAAACCAGGAAA